>JAOQMP010000006.1:33654063-33667854 GCA_027563575.1 Erythroxylum pedicellare
CAACGTGCACGTGACTAACAAAATGGTTTCTCTCTTGCTTAAACACAAGCAAATTTTCATGCTCAATTCATTTCATCACATACTCATATTTTCATACTTTTCAAGCTATTTCCTCTTTTAATTATACAAAATGTCATAACGTCTTTCAATGCATGACATACTAATACATCATAATGCATATTCCAATATTCACAACAATTCAAATTCAAGCAATTAATCATACACACATATAAGTAAGCAATTTGCCCATTTACACAATAACCACAAACACATTACCCACTTAAATTGTTTAGAAAATCCAATTCAATTGTGCCTTTCCTCTTGCTCTTAGGTAAGATTTCCTTGGTTCCCTGACACAAACCAAATTCTCATATTCAACCTAAAGTCAAATGAAAATTCATAAAACTTCAATAATAAAAAATGATAAAATTGAGTTTAAACTTAACCTTCCCATAGTCTATTTAGGTTAAAAAGACCAAAACCTAGTCCAAAGACCCACAAAAATCGAAAATGGGTTCCCTTCTTTATTCCAACACGAACCCATTCTCTCTCTAATCCCTTTTGTTTTTCAAGCAAGAAGGAAAGATGAAGTTTGTTACCTTTAACAAGCTTGATTTCTCTTCTTTCCTAGCTTCTCCATGATTTTTCTTCTTCTTCTTTCTTCTCCCACGTTTTTCTCTCTTCTTTCTCTCTTATCATGATTTTTCTCTCTTATTTTCCCTAGCTTCCATGATTCTTCTCTCTTCTTTTAATTCAAGACAATATTTTATTCTTGTCTTTCTAATTATACCCCTCTCTTTGATTGTCCTTCCAATTTTGCCCTTCTTTCTATCTTTTATGTCTTCTAACTCCTTTAATCCATTTAACACCATATTACCCTAACTTAATTCTATTTTTTCCTTTCTAAAAAATTGATTTCTAGTTATGCTCACAAAATTAATAAACTAAATTCTAAAAATAAACAATTTAATAAATAAATAAATAAATCATAAATAAATAAAAAATTTTTGGGCCCAACACTAAAAATATTAATTTGATGTGACTCTTTATGTTCAAAAACTTAATATTATGGTATTTTTAAATGTAAACTAATATTATAAAATCAAATAAAGATTAAAAAGTTTAATTAACCCATTTATTATATTCTTCCAATCTTCACGACATAATTGTACAATAAAAAAAGCCAATTTTTAAAACATACAGAGCAAAAGTAGAGAGTAAAGTGGAAGGCAATACTATCATTAGGCAAATAGCTAACTCCAAAAGCTCCTCTTATAGAGCTTTTAGAAATCAGCTTATTGAGGTTCAATAAGCTAACCAATAAATCATTCACCAAACACATCAATAGGTTTTTAAGATGGTCAAAAAGTTAACTGTTAGTTAATAAGCTAAAAAACAGCTGATAAGCTATTTGCCAAACACCCCTAATATCATCCTAAGGGAAATCATATTTTTGAACAGTTTAAAAGTTCAAAAAATATCAAAAAAGAAATCTAAAAATTAGATGAGCAAGTACTTATAGTCATGCAGTACGGGCTCATGTATGGTACAACTACTTTTTTTATTTAGGCATGACATTCACTTATTACTTTTTCTTGTACTGAAGGTATAAAAGAAGTTTGCATTGCCTTTTTCTTTTTTTAAAAATGAATAATTGGTGTTAACTATAGAAGAAGCTAATATAACATTACAATGAGTTCAAGCTTATGGAGCCCTCAGTTAAGTACAATCAAAAGATTAAAACAAAACTCTTGCAAAAATTAAGTCTAGATCTAGCTTATATAAAGAATAAGTTCCATCTCTACTTCATATTTATTGAAAGAGTATTCTAAACATTCTTAGCCATAATAGCTAATCGTATCCAGTTAATAATCTTGTTTGCAAGCTAGTACTTCTCTTCTTCGTTGTGTGTGAAGATTCTGCTATTTCTTTCATTCCAAATCATATAGATGGTGGAAACGAATTAGACATATTCTACCTTGAATGGTCAATTACCCAGTCCAATATTTGTTCCCAATCATATATGAAGGTACCATTGGCTATCAAGTGAAGGATCCTACTTCAAAATGCTTTAGAAAACCTGAATTGAAAAAATAGGTGATCTCTAGTTTCCACTTCCATGTTACATAATACACAAGTAAAGTCCACATTTCCATGCCATTGACTTTTAATCTGAAGTTTTCCTTTAGGGCAAGCCAAGTGATCAAAAAGATTTTTGGATTCAGAGTGTTTCTCCATAAGATGTTACTACTAGGGAACTTTAGGAAGTCCATTGGTAAATAACTAAAAACATGATTTGTTTGTGAATTTTCCATTTAGAGTGAGATTCCAAATGATATCATCCTCATTCATCACATGATTTAAGTAAGGAGGGTATTGTACAAGATGATCAAAGCCTCTAAAAAGTCTATGTCATGTACCATTCCATATCAAAGATGAGACTTTGAAGTTTAAAGGGATTTTATTCCTCAAATGGTTCAGCCCAAGTTTATGTAAAACTTGAGTCCAACCAATTATCAAACCAAAACCAAGTTTTGTCTCCATTACCTAGTTTATGCTTGATCCATGGATAGATAGTTTCCCTCTTCTTCATCATCTAAAGAAAAAGCCATGAGGCCTCCCAAGTACAAGTAGCCTGTCAAAAGTTACTATTATGGAGACGGTACTCATCTACCCAAATTTCATGCATTTATTTTAATTTGAAACACATTTCTTCTTCTTCTTCATTTTATTTTTCTTTTTTCTTTTCTTTTCTTTTCTTTCTCTCTTTCTCTTTGTATCTCTCTCTTTATGTCTCTCTCTCTCTCTCTCTTGCTTCCTCTGTTTCCATATGGGTAATTTGGAAATAGCCTCTCAATTAGTTAGGGATAAATGCATACTATTGGACCTCCCCAGGCCTCACGGAGCAGTAGGATTCATACTGGATGTTGTTGTTATCGTTGATGATGATGATTTTTGTATTTTAATTTGAAACACAATGAGTTCTATATACTTAGGATTTATTTTAATTGAAACAAATTAAGTGTTATGTACTTAGGATTGTGATTCATAAATGCTGAGTCGAAAATGTTAAGAATAATACAAAACACCAACTAGAAAATTTATGCTAAATCAACTAGTGATTTAAAATGAGGACTGTTATTTGTGAGAATAATATTTAGTTAAATTAAATTAAATATATATTAAACTTGTTTTTCTACTTTATTTTGGTTTTCACATTTTTTAAACTGCTGAGTATCAATTATTATGTATAGTTTTACATATATTATGTATAGTTTTACATATACATAAATGTGTTATTTTTTAGTGTTTTGTGAAAAAAAAACAAAAAACTTTGTAATTTTTTAGGTGAATAAGTTTGTGTTGATGTGATTAAGGACTTTTTGAAGAAGATACAATTAAGAATATATGTATGTAAAAACTCGTATCTTGTGTGAACAAAGAGTGTTATATGTGTCACGACCCAATACCACATCGGGCCCATGACAACCGCCGCATACTCGAGTTAAAGACACTCGCAGTATCTTTAATCTGACTATGCAAGGCTAAATGAATATCTCTTTTTCTTGGAAAATTTGGGCAGCACAACGGTTGTATTTTAAAAATCCCAAAACCTGCAAATGATTTCAAACACACTTCTATATTCACATCCAACCACAACTTTAGGACTCCAAAGTCCATTCAAGGAAATCTCAACAGTAGTATTGAAAATTCATACATAAAATCATTTATAAAACACCAGACAATCAAAAGTTAACTTACAAAGTCATAAAGTATAACTATATGACACAGTTCATGAGCCACTAGAACATAAAAGTACAAAATAGGAAACTACCCACGTGCGGTAATACCACAAAAAAGTCAAAAGATCACACGATCCACTCAGAGGTTTAAACTCACTAAATTAACCTGTATGGTTAGAAAGCAAAAGGGGTGAGTACACTAAGTACTCAGTGAGCAGGAAAGACATATATCACAAATAGAATTTGATTCATATCAAGACAGTGTAGATAACCTATGAAGTGAATATATATCACATAGAAAACATATAGGCCCAGCCTATGACTCAACGTATACTGGTTAGGAACCATACAGGCCTAGCCTATTAACTCACTCATCCGGTGAACATAGGTTCCAATTCCAGTACATAAAAGCATAAAAACATCATATGTTTAAATCAAATATCAATAGGAAAACCAATATCAGGATAAGCCAAAACAATCATGTGCGACACCACTTGGCCAAACTAATGTGTACACCCACCGATACTCGGTGTTGGCTTGACTTTCATCTGTGGTGAGTCCAGAATATAGTCGACAAAAGTGTCATGACCCTAGGTGATGACCTCATCGTTGTCCAGACCCTAGGTGTGGAATCACCCACGAGTCCCATAGAAAGGTGTCAATATGGCGACTCGACTTTCATGTACTAGCGTTAAGGGTATGACAGTCGCTTAATCAGTTGTACCCAGCACACGATTGGCCAATTGTTTCCTCACCAATCCCCAAAAATCATATACAAAAATTAAGTACAAAATCAAGTAAAGCATCATATTTTTATTTATTGGTCCAATCGATAAAATGAAACCGTACCATGGCTCTAAGCCAAAGAGAACAAATACATGCAGAATACATGACTCGGTTATTTATTTGTAAATTCCAAAACACTAATTTATGAAATAAAAGTCATCTTTTAAAATCTAAATGAAAAGTTGTTCAAAAACGTAGTTTCAGAAAAGTAAGATGTTGTCCTTTACATTCCAAGTTCAGATTGGTGGAAAACAATATCATTTCTCAAAATACATAATAAAAACATCAGTTGCACCCCAAGTGCAAAGAGTTATTAAAATCAATGTCATTTATTAAATAACTAAGCATATTATCATCCATTTGAAATTCAAGTCTACCATACGTTGCCTAGGTTCAAAATTCACATACAAGTCATCATGCTTGTCTTAGAATGTTCTAATCCTATTTGAGAAATATGGTCTCCCCAACTCACCTCAAAGAAGATATACTCTCTCTTAACTTCAACAATCCTCAGTATGATTTCCCTAATTCATGACTCTGAGCCTTTATACATAAAAAAAGACATACAATGAAATTACTACTTAAACATAAATTTCATATTTATACACCATCACATTAGCTTCTCTTTTACATTTTCTAAGGCATTTAATGTCTTTAATCCAAACTTACTCATTTCATAACATAGTTAAGCACATCTTTATCAAAACATATTAGGCCATTATTCATCAATCTAAGCAATAATTCAAGTTCACTTTAAGTTGACATAAAAGAGTTTTCCAATGCACACCATTAAAATCAATTCCTAAACCAAGTTTACTTAGGTATTTTATCAAACACCTAAAGGCATAAACTTGAAAGCCTCCTTCTAATGTTCTTCTTCCTCATTTTCCATCATCAATTCACCCCATACATACATAATTAACATGAGTTCATTTAAACCATCAATTTCAAAAGATATTCAAAATTTCACAAACTTGCACCAAAAGGGGGCAATTTCAGTTTTGAATTAAATTAACACCAAACTCAAAATCATAATGTAGAGATGAGACAAAATTACCTAAACTTTCCTTTAGTGATATCTTCAAATCCTTTGAGAATTTCTCAAATCTAATGACAGGTTTAAGTTCCTTGATCCCAAATTAGCTTAGAACAGCTTAGTTTTGGTTGGAAATCAAAACAATGGTGGAAACTTGATGATAACCCAAAATGGGTTCTTCTCCTCCTCTCTTCTCCTTTCTTTTCCTTTCTTTCAGTTAAAACAAAATGTCTTAAGTCCTTAGAAATGTGATGCACGGCCATAAGTGAAAGAAGGGTATAGAATATTGACTCTTTTTTGACCAAATGGGGTGAAATTACCATTTTGCCATTGTTTATGTGAAATTATCATTTCACCCTCCAAGCTTTCCTAAATTTGCAATTAAGCCCAAAGTTTAGATATCTCCAAAACTGTTATTTTTATTTTGGTCCTTGGACTTTTGTAAATAATAACTAAGCCCCTTAACTTTATAAAATCTCACATTGGTCCTCCAAGAATTGAAAAATTACAATTAAGTCCTTTAATTTTTAACAATTTTGCAAATAAGCCCTTATATATATATATCAACTTTTCCAATTGAGCTTTCTAAGTGTCTAATAAGTCTATAAATCATGTCTAATCACCTCTAAGGCATTATAACACATTTAACTTAGCCTCCACAGTCATATCCATCCAATGGACTTGGTTTTACAACTTAGAAGCTTATATGTCATAAATCTCCAAGATTTTGCTTATCGGTGAGCTCTAAGTTTATGTAAGGGCATACAACATTATAAATCATTGACATACATACCAAAAGGATTCAAATTCATCTTTGAACTCATATACAACCATATATATATCAATATACAGTAGTATCTCCAAATACAGAACAATCACCAAAGGGCTCAGAAAGTCTGGCATTATAATTGTAGCACTTAAAACGTTAAATCTTCCAACATAAAAGAAAATTAATAATTAACAAGAAAAACATTAAACATATATACAAACAATTTTTCCTTATCAAAAAATAATCTTAAAGGATATTTGAGGCATCCATAAAATCTTCTTCTTGGGTTATTATCACTCTATAAAGTTCTTCACAGGACTTTTAAACCACAATAACACACTAGATAACTATTATTAAATTTAATGTAGTGTTAGTTTAAGACATTACGTCCATAGCTTTGGGTAGTCGTTGTAAAATTATATTAATAGTGTTAGTTCTCCTACATATAGATGCATTATTAACAAGAAATGATTCAAATAAGCAAGGGGACTAGCTCTACCCATCAACTAATCTTAAAATATGAACTTATAGGAGAAAAAGGAGTTATTCACATATAACTTCTTAGTTAGGCAATTTGATGTAGGATAAGGCCCTCTCTTTCATTCTGCATCTTCTATACCAAAAGCACCAAAGAATAAGAACTGATCTATCCACTAAGAAAATTTTAAAAAAGTTCAACAAATTGGTTAAAACTCACAAATGGGAATGTTAAGAAGGGCATGAAGGGTTGTTAGATAAACATAAGCTTATAATAATTCTAAAGCTCAGATGCTCAGCACTTAAAACTGAATAAAATTCTATTGAGACTCATAAGTTCACAATGTCTAATACTAAACTAAATTTCTTTTACAAATTATTTTCAAAAAGTCTAAATCTAAATTCCAAGCACCAATTTGAAATAAAGGACTTAAGCCATGATGATCAATGAATTAAAACATTCAAAATGAACTTGATTCAAGTACATGTCAACTCAAACAAAAGAAAGTTATCTACATATTTTCCAATTTTCATAGTTTGAAACAATGTCTTCACATGTACTTTAGCCAAGAATCTTTGACAATAAAGAAAAAATCCACTTTGATCTTCTTTGAATTATGTAGGAAAAACTACAAATGATGAAAATTAGAAAGACTAAGAAAACAAAAGATTTACCATTTACAAAGAAACCTCAAGCGACCTACCAGATGGAGGAATCACTTCACGAAACAATTCCCAATTTCACAATCCTTAAAAAGCTCAACCTACCGTCAATTTACAATATTTAGTAGGTGATATGTGTACTCAAAACAAACAAGCCACCAAATGATCCTAAAATAAGTAAGTCAACCGAAGAAACACAATTCAAAGCATTAATCTTTTTTATGAACTTAAAATCAGAAATTTTCAAAAATCAAGAAGCCAATAACCTCAATATGCAATATTAATGCAGTACCTATAAACAATGTCCAACCTGTTTCAGCAGGTTCATTTTCTAATATGTGCTAACTAGTGGTGGGTGCTTATTCTTCCCATTTTCTTTCCAGTCTAAACCACGGAAATGAAACATATGTCTCGGTGATAGTGATGACATTAATCCTTTGTTCTTAGGAGGTGGTGGAGGATGTGATTATAATGGTGAAGGTGGAGGTGGAGGTGGCATTACATGAAAAGAAATCGTTTGAAGAGAAAAAGAAAGAATTAGGGATTTAGGAATGATTCTATAATCTTCTGAAGAGAAGAAGATAAATTAGGGATGATTTTAAAATTGTCTGAAAAAAAGAAGAGACAGTTGTGGGAACCACTTCCATTTTAAATTAAGAATGCCACGTCAACGACAATGGGTCCCACTCTTACGTAATTAAGAAATCCACATAAAAAAGGTCACGTCGAATTTAACTAACATAGGGTAACCTCCATTAGATTTTTCTTCCTCCTAGGGTCTGGTTTGAACATTTTATAAATGTTGGGGTTTAACTTGAATGTCTCGAAATATTAAGTTCAACTTAGATTCTGGTATAAATGTTAATGTTTAAAATACACTTTTGGCTGCTAGCTATAGTTTATATTATGTTTTGGTAGGTGTTTCAGTGTGTTTATAGGTCTTGATTAGATTATTATTGCATGTTTAGTCTTAGAATTATGTTAATGTGATTGTTTCTTAAGTGTTATGTGATTTAAGGCATGATGTTGGACCTTAATCTTGTGTTCTTGAGCTATGTTTGATGTGTTTATTACTGAATAAAACTAGATAAATGAAGATTGAAGGAAGTTCAAGCATGCTTGGTTTAAAAAGCAGGGTCACGATCGTGAAATGACAAAAGAAACACAATTGTGACACCCTCTGTTATGGTTGTGACAGACACTTTCTAATCATGAACTATTATGTACCTTTTGGGGCTATTTTTTAGAACAAAATAACCTTGGTAAGCCCAAAAATTAACCCTAAGATATAAAAGAACAAATGGAGACCAAAATAAGTAGCCAACATCTTACAAAGTTGAGATTAATCCAAGAAAGACCAAGAGGAGCATTAGCTGCCATCATTTTCCAGATTTGCATATTCAACTCCAAATTAAGTTCTTTCTGCTTTCCTTTGTTTATTTTCATTAAAATTGATGTGCAAACTAGATTGGAAGATGTTATGCACATTGATAATGTTTTAATTTCATATTAGGATTTGTTCTTGTCTTATTTTTGTGACTTGATCATTTTTTATTTCAACGAAATGTTTAAGGTGTTGTGATATTTGTGTTTGCCTATACTTCGACATTAAATTAAGAGAGTGAGTGGATAGTAATTCAATTAGGTTGGGTAATGAGAGCTAACAATCTAATAAGTCACATAAATATCAAATCGATAATATATGAAGAGAGATCTTGTGTGAGAACCCAATTATCCAATAGATTGCTTAAGAACTAGTTGAAAACATTATGATGCTTTAATTAATCGAGAAATTACAAATTTAGAATTTTTGAATCATTTAGGGATTATTAATTGGGGTTAAATGATTAGGTCTTGACAGAGAGTAATTAACCCTTTGAAAATCTAGTATCGACACCAAATTAAATAAAAAATGGTTAAGGGAGCAAAATGAAGATGAAACGAATCTTACATTTTCATACTTTATAGAATGAATCATATACTTTCATACTTGATCGTCCTTATTTTATTGTGACAGCTCAATTATTAAATGGTTTAGTGCTCAATTTTATTTGATTGTTTAATTTTTGAATTTTATTTTAAATCATACTTCACAACCTTAGACAAAGTTAGGTTCATTTAGTTTTAGCTAATTCCTTGTAGGATCGATACCTCAATTACTACAAGTTTACGATTCGTAAACTTGCGAATACTAAGATTTTATATTAGGTAAAACTTGCTCAACAAGTTTTTTTCATCATTGCTGGGTAATTAGTTTAGGACTTTTTGAATTCCCTTGTTTTACAAAATTATTTTCCTTTCTTGTGATTGTGAATTAAAAATAAAAAAGAAAGTTAGGGGGCAAAGTAGAAGACATATCTTTTTGGACATCACAAGGCAACAATGAAAAATCTGAAAAGTTAAATGCTAATACGAGATAGAAATAATGATGATGGAGGAAATAAATCATAGAGAGCAAAGGACCCTTAAGGACTTTATGAGTCCAGGGTTTAATTCCTATCATCAAGGAATTTCACGACCACCAGTGCAAGCGAACACAATTTATTTGAAGAGATAGCGAATAATAGTTGTCTTTGGAAATTAAAACGAAGTAGACAGCAGTCAATCTTCCCGGATCCAGAAGGAATGATTGCAGTAGATTCAGTTAAAACATTGTAGGCTAAAATCAACAACCTTACTAAGGAATTGAATAACCTAACAGCCAACTCATTCTCTCCATTTAAAGCAATTCAGCAAGGATGCAAACTATGTGGATGAGAGAGTCATATCACAACTGATTGGTTCTTAGTGAAAAACAGTAATGCGGAGCAATTGAACTTCAATGATGCCAATTTTTCCTGACGAAATATTATATAACCGGTTGCATCATAAACCATTTGGGTGTAAGGATTTTTAGTTGCACCCATATTATTTGTTACAAATTCAGTGCCCCCTTTAAACCCATCCACGTTTATTGATGAATTTACTTCATTACCCCTTAAATTACCCCTTAAAGTGCTACAAATTAATGGCTCCCTATGTCATGTCCACTCAAAATAAATTGGAACAAGCTCTTTTCTTAACAAATGGAGATTGACTTCATCAATAGGAAGAAAATGAATAAGTTTGCAATTTTTACATGGACATCTGATCTTTGGACCATCCATATATGCAGTTGAGAACATGCATAGTGAATAAAAGCTTCAACTCCTTCAACAAACTTAGGATTAATAAAACCATCAGGTATTAATCATCTATACATCCAAGATCTATCAACATTACTCATTTATGTAAAATTTTTATCTAAAAAAGTGACTATAGTAAGATGTAATAATCATTATGGTAATATCCATGTTAATCTTATAGAACATTTATCTTTACTTTACATGTCATTGGATCCTTCATTTCGCTCAAGATTTTACAAGTCTCTCGTTGTTTCCCCTCCAAATTGAAACCATCCTATCCTACCATATGATTTCACAATTAGATAATTCAATCACAACCAATTCCACCTTTGTGATTGGACAATCATCACATTCGAAGTCATAAGAACTTTGCAACTTTATAGAAGAAATTTTGTAGGAAAGATAAGGCTTTGATCTTTATTATCCTTAATATATCTTAATATCGTATAAGGAACCTACAAATGAACTCTACTTGGCTTATCGATATATTGACTTAATTGATGGACAACATTTGTGAGTATTAGTCAAATAAAGCAATTTGCCAACCAATATCCTGTAAGAAGTGACATTAAGAAGTAAAAAAAGCACCTATATATTATTTTTCAAACTTTATATTAAAATAAAAAGAGTGGAAATTGGTTTACAATAAATAAAATCAGTTTCCTCAAAAAAGATCAAGAGCACATTTTTTACTTACATATATTAATTCCAACACTAGATCGAGCAATCACATTGAAATTCAAGTCTTTATGTTTGAATTAATCACCTAAACGTTTATTTCCAAAGTTTGATTTTAAAAAAGCATTATGGTACGTGGCATTGTCAGACTAGATGAATTGAGAAAGCAAGTTTCTTTTGTGACTCCTAGGCTCATGAAATTTTTCACCGATAAGCCTCATGGTAGTTGCATCATAGGATTCCAGCCTATATGCCATCCTAGAGGTTTATTATGCAAAGAATTGTCATGACAATTAAGTAAATTTCTTATGTTAATACTAAGTTTAAATTAATCACCTATAAGTTCATTTCCAAAGTTTGATTTTAAATAAGCACAATGGTACGTGGCATTGTTATACCAAATTAATCAAGAAAGCAAGTTTTTGTTGTGACTCCTAGACTTATGAAATTTTTCATCATAAGCCTCATGGGAGTTACATCATAAGTTTCCAGCCTATATACCATCCTAGGGGTTTATTATGTAAAGAATTGTCAGGTCAATTATGTGAATTTCTTATGTTAATACTAATTTTGAATTAATCACATTGAATTCAAATCTTTATATTTCAATTTAAACTGTTGGAACCCCCACCCTTACGAGTCACGTGCCCGACATCCTACGTGACATCTGGACGCGCATCCCACAAGGGAGGAATTCCACACCAAGTCAAACCTCATCAAAAATACCCAAATCACATACTTCCGAATAGATTTGAAGATTTAAAAGTCTTGGGTCCTAAATTGAAAATTTATTCCTTCAGATAAGTTGTAATTCCATGTCTCTAGCTTGTTCAAAACCAAGAATCACCTCATTCGGACCTCTACAGGTCGAGATATCACCACAATACGGAAGCATGTTCAGACTTTTTAACCGATCCTCTCACTTAATTCAATTGCATCTTTTTCAAATCAATACCAAAACTATAGATTTTTGTTTAGAGGAATATGAATGTCTTAGGAATCAAACGCTTGAAAAATTGGGTCAATTGGAGGTTGGACGGAAAAGTTATAAGCAAAAGAGTGGAGAGAGGTCGGGTCAAGGGAAGCACGATAATAGTCGACTGGTGGAAGATTATTAGTCGACTAATGTAAGTAAAAATTATGACAATAGTCGACTAGTAAAAGATTATTAGTCGAATAATGCACGTAAAAATATGATAATAGTCAACCGGTCAAAGATTTTTAGTCGACTAAGCCTACACTATCTGATCGACTACAAACTCTTGGTCTTTCTTCTTCTAACATCCCAACTTCCACAACTCATAACTTTTGACACAGAACTCCAAAATTCGCAAGTTTGGTATCAATGGAAATCTAAAATGAAGCACTACAACTTACATGAAGGAATTAAAAACCAATTTGGCCTCTAAAAGAGTCAAAATCCACCTAAAAGTGGCTTCCTGGAAAATGTCATCCTAATCAGTAACATAACCTCTAAAAATCATATCTTTCAGCTCCATGGTCCACAAATGGCATACTTTATTTCAATGAAAATATAAAAAGATAAACTTCCACATTCAAGAAGACTTAATAAACAAATTTTACCTTTATGAGGGTCAAAATTCCACTCAAACTTACTGTCCCGAAATTGCCATTCTTGACAGCACCCAAACTTCCAAAAAATTCACATCTTTCAACTCCCACATCCAAAAATGGCATATTATACATCGTTGGAAATCTATGAAATTTCTCTATAACTTTCAACAAGGCTACTTGATCCAATTTAGCCCATATCAGTCCAGAATTTTCCTCATATCCAGCATACACAAAACCTACCCTTATGGACATTTACAAAAACAATGCAAAGTAACATTTGGAACAACATTGGCAAAACACAATAAAACCTGAATATCTTTCATTAATATCAAAATATTAGTTCTTACAAAGCTTTAGTGGGAATTTCTAGCCCCAATACATTAAAGTCTCAGAAATTCAAATTACAAAGGAGCCATATGAACAGTAATTTTGCACCAAAAATGCAACTAAAGCTTTGTTTACAAAATATAACTTCAAAATTTAAAAAAAAGAAGCAAACAGGAATGATGCCTTTACCTCGGTTCGGTCACTCATTTTCTTGCTCATCTCCTATGGATGGGAAGGAAAGAAGGGGGGTTGAGCTCGACGGCTTGTGAGTAACATAATTATAACCAAGAACAAGCAAAAATCCTTGACTCATTTAATTCCAATGCAAATTTTACATTGACAACTATGCCACATATATGTTCCAAACTTTACAACTTATTAAGCAATTTACAAAATCAACACAATGAATGCATCAAAATGATTTCAAATCATAACACATAAAAACATTGGAAATGGTTCGGGTGGATCCAAAACAGAACGTACTACACATTTTCGTGTAGCGGTCATGTGTAGCCGTGAACTTAGGGGAGTCCGTGAGGAGCTCCATGCCACTAGCGGGCAGGCGGGAAAAGC
>JAOQMP010000006.1:33689992-33704408 GCA_027563575.1 Erythroxylum pedicellare
AATCCACAGACACACAAGTAATGTTCCATTTGGGATTCTCATAATTGGGTCAGTTCAGTGAACTTATTCTCTAATAAACACCCACATGTTTGTTTAAGTATCTCCATACTTTAGTCTATGAGATCGATTACTTTCTTCATAAGAAAGACATAAATATGTGCTAGTCTAACTATTTCATCAATACCCCGTCTTGACGAAACTATGACTAGGAATATTTTAAGAATAATACGAAAATGCAATTTGAATCTCATAATTGTAATCACATTATAATTTCTAATTGCATAATAATTATTTTAGGGATTTTATTTTTATGATTAATAATTAAATAATTAAAAATACACAGAGATAAAGAATGTCTTTCATTGAATAAAACAAATTTTATACAATTAAATGTACAATCAAAATTGACTGCAATGGCATAAACCAACATATTAATCCATTGAAACGCAAACTTCCAATTGCATATACACCTTATGCTTTCGAAACTTAGGGGAAGAGCTCAACAACGTATCAGCACAAGAAAATGTAATTCAATTGGAAGTGTTATTCTCTAATATCGTACATCACATCATTATAATTGGATGATAGAAAGAAAAAGGGAACTTAACCTTGATCATAACCTCAGTAGTTGTCTTGCATTATACTTGGGTTTTATTATTGTGTCCATCGTCGTCAAAGAAGAATATTAGCATTTAGAAAAAGAGCATCGAAAGACGCCTGCTATGCTTCAAGATTCCAACGTCTATGTTTGACATTTTATAGCATTCCAGCCGCACAAGCACACGTAATTTTAGCTCATGTTTATGAGTACGCCACAAATCTAACTGTTACTGCGTCATACGAGAGAGGAGTGGAGATAAAACCGTCGCTTGCACCATATGTCCTTTTTTTTATAATACTAAGAATTCTTGATCGTTGTTCTTTAGGCACCATTATGTTTTTCCTTGGAAGGTACCAGCCAGTGGGCAGTAAGCAGCTTCCCCTGTACGATGTGGGCATCAAATAACTTTTCCGGATGGATCACTCTTGTGACTCGTAAAACACTACATGTCCTCAGGCCCAATTCATATGCATGATGGGAGGGAGCTACAGCATTCGGTATTAGCGTAATCTGCCCCTTCTGAAATAGAATTAACATTCAGAACCACCAGACTATGGACGCTATTGGCTCTTATAATCAAATGACATGTATCTTTTAATCAGCAAACTATTCAAAAGATTACGCTGAAATTTTAAGCTCGACAAGCAGAGATTTTGCAGTCTCTTATGCCACCAGGTCTTTGTGACTCTGATCAATGGGTAGAAATTTCAACACGGAAATCAACAGTTTCACGTGTTTCTGAGGGCTGAAACATTATTATCTCCTAAGTTTTCATGTTATAGCAGCCAGACTTCTTATGGAAAGACATGCTGTTGTTACTTTTCCAAAAAATAAATAAATAAGACTTACCGTTGTCCGCAAGTCAGGGGGAAAATGCAAAAAATGGATAATTCAAACACGTCGTGAAAAGATCGGTCATTATTCTTTGATCAGTTCTAGCTGCTTATCTTGATGCTAGAGCTTATTTTGTTAGATAAGACAAAAAAAAATTTGTTCAAAGCTTCAAGATTATTAGTTTAACCTTGAACATCTATATGTATATATAAACATTTGAGCAACTCGCTCAAACTTTTAATGGCGCTTTACAAAAGTTGTTTGAAATAAAGATTTTTTTCTGCTCTTTCTTAATGGACAAACTTATTAACGAATTAAAAAAATTAGATATCTATAATACTCAAGTATGTAAATTAGAGATGGCAACTGGGTTAGGGCCAATCTAAGTTGACCAGGTCTCAAGTTGAACCTCGGGCCTGATTTTTCTAAACATTAGGCCTCGGGACTGACTTGGTCTTGGACTGCTTAGATCCAGCCCAAGATTCAACCTTTACAAGTAAAACAGTATCATTTTGCTTTCTTTAATTTAAAGAATCAGGCCAAGTCGAGTTAGATTGTTGTCTTGTGCTTGATCGGCCTTGGGCCTTTCCCCCCGGACCCCAACAACAAAGGGTTGAGTTGGGATCAAATATTAGATTTCATGCATACTCATTACCATCTCTAATATGCGTGAAACCTAATATGTATTGATATTATTAGACTTTTCCTTTGTAAGTCTAATAAATATAGTATACAACTCACACTACTAAGTATTTTTTTTCAATAGAGTTTGAGTCAATTAAATCAATTTATTATTTTTATACCAATTTAAATATCGATTTCTTAATCTCAATTTTGAAAATAATAAATAGTAAATGTCCAATAAGAATATAATTCTAACATTCTCCCTCGGATAAATATTAATCGATATTGTATTGATAGACTTTTCTAAAATATTTGATCTGAAGATAATCGAAGTCTATTTTTAGTCTCATAAGACTTTGGATACTAGAAGATATTATAAACATGTGTTATATGTGATACAAATCAAATATAATCATGCATATTTAGCAATCTTACTATCATTAACGAGAAAATGAAGTACAGGAAACAACAATGGCACCTGAATGATTTATAGTTTACCATGTTTTGTTTATTCGTCTAGATTTTTCCGAGCTTTATACTAAACTAAAATAGGGGAAAAAATTATCTCACTATATGCTAAGGAAACCAGTGCGCGGATAGCCTCGTTCGACTCGTTGGAGTGTGCAGCCCGGGCTTTTTTATACTACACAAGCCCCCTTTTGGAGTTCAGGAGATCCTCCGCCAGGATGCGCGCGGCGCTATGTACCCTAGAGCGTTAATATAGTGTTGTAGTTTTCCTTTTGTAATAAAAAAAAGAAATCTTTATAAGATTAAAACTTGTATTCTCCCATACCTTATGAAACCTATAAATATCTAAAGATGCCTAAATTTGTTAGGAGATATAGGCTCAAGATCAAGTTGTGAATATACTTTATGATCTATAATATGCTTAAGATTGACATAAATTTAAAACTTTTATATATATTATGACAACAAAAAATAATGTACACAAATGATAAAAAATGATGATAATCAATATATGAATAATATAGTCTTAATACATTAGAAGAAAATTGTATCTAGAAGAAATATACAATCATCTCTAGCTAAAAGTGTCAAAAGATTTCAAAACACTTATATTACAAATATGTCTATAACAACTAGCATAGCGAAGTCCTTTAGTTAGAGAATCAGCCAATATATAGTCTGTAAAAATATGCTCTATTTTAATTTAACATTTCGGGACAAATTCTTTTATGATCAAATATTTGACCTTCAAATGCTTAGATCTTGTTATATTCTTACTATTGTTTCTAAACAACACTAAAGAAAGATTGTCGCATTGCAACTTGACAGGTCTAACCAATAGATCAACCATAGACAATTTACAAATTAAATTTCTTAACCAAATTGCATGTGAAGCATCCTTATAACATGCAACAATATCAACATGCATAATAAAAGAGATTATAAGTGTATAATGACATTACTTGATGTTGAATTCCCATCATCTAGACACATATCAAAGTTAAAATATTTATACTCAATCAGAACTACTATATTTATACTTAATCAGATCTAATTCTCTCCTTTATCCTTCGAGAATATCATAAAACTTGTTTAACTATATTTTAGTAATCAATATTTAAACTAGATAAATATCTATGATAAAGAATGTAATGTCCAGTCTGGTATAAACTTAAGCATACATTAGACTATGAATTGCACTAAAGTACGTAACATTCTTCATGGCATCTATTTTAACTATATATTTTAAACATTTCACCAAAGGTAATTTTCCTATATGAGAAATTGGCGTTATATAAGGTTTATAATTTTTTATAGGAAAAAACCTTAAAGTTTATATCAAAATTCAAATTAATCCCTATTATTCCAACTCATTCAAAATAAAAACCCTAAGGTTGTTTTCTTACATATCCCAATAACCTTAACTAACCATTTCTATTAAACCTCTATTAAAAAAAAGCAATTGGCATATTTTAATAATTTATCTGTCGGTTCTTGCCACATATTTATCCTGGAAAGATCCAAAAAATTAAAAAAAAAGAATCATTAAAATGGCAACTTTGGGCTTTCTCAAAATGTTGTCATCTAACACTGCTTAGTTACTAGTTCAGGTGGAATTCCTCTCCGGACCAGCAAGCTTATCTATCGAGTCATTAAAGCTTTTGGAAAGCACTTGACTAGTCGTGAAAGGCATAGAAAGAACTCTTATAGCAAGAAGAAATTAGGTTGTCGGATCAGTGATAAAGGTTCAAAATTTGATATTGTTGGGAAAACTTTAATGTTATCAAAATTGGAACTATTAATTTTGGAGTTTGACAACCAAGATCTTAATGTATCAAATTTTGTTTATACTAATGATGTCTTGTTGGCAGATAAGGAAGTAGAGAGGAGATGATTGAATCAATGGCAGCCAAAGTTGATGATACAAAGGGAGAGATTGATGGTTTTGTCGCCTGCACCAGTGGATAGCCACAAGGATTTGGCCAGGAAGGTATTATCAGACATGTTGGGTTTGTCAAATTCTTGTTTGCAAGGTCTTTGGAGTTCAAGTGTGTAGTGATTGAAGAACATGGAATAAATGGATATTTTTACCACAAAAATTATCATTTTTATATTCAGATAATATTCAAAGTTAGAAGGCATGAATATTATGATTGTGGAAAATATCATAAATGGTTTTTCTTTATTTTGTGGTAATAAGTTAATATTGGCTACTTTTTACTTGGAAAAAAGTAGTAGGTGGTAGAGAGTTAATTTTTGATTGGAAGGTTTGTTTGACTAGTTTCTCAAAACATGTTGACAATGTATTAGCAAAAGAACCTTAATTGTTTTTTCAAACGTTGTCACCTAGGCGTGAAGAATCTTAGTTTCTCTCCTACCATATTAGATGTATAGATGGACTAGGACCTACAAAATTAATATAATATGTTATCTTTTAAACAAGAGGTTAGTGGAATTGTTAATTTGGGGTTCTTTCGAATGTTTCCAAATGGTAGGGTTGTTTGGCTATGTCAAAAAATTGTAGTTTTTTTTAACAAGTTGAAGACGTCGAGTTTAATTTAAATTTTGATGTAAATGTTTGGGACATTTTTGACCCTTTTGCCTATTTTATATTAAACCTTTACAACACACACTCAGTATATGCTCTCTAAAAGAGATCTAATAAATCATGAGATTTGTCTTGGTGGATTTGAATACCAAAGATAAAAAATATTTCACCAAGATCTTTCTTGTCAAAATACTTAGATAATAATTGCTTAACCTCATGTGACCAAGCCATTTTATATAAGTAAGACATCATCTATATGAAAAGGCAGAAACGTGATCTTGCTCACCTGACCTTGGAGTATAGCATCTTTTAAATTTATTTTGATACAGCGAAATAAGGTAGTTACCTTATCAAGTTTTTGTACCGCTGATGAGAAGTTTGTTTCAATCTATATAATAATTTTTTTCAATTTATAAATTGGATGACTCGTGACATCTTCCCAAAATCCTTTAGGTTATACCATGTATATATATATATATCCTCATTATGGTCTTTATTCAAAAAGGTGATCTTAACATCTACATAATGTGACTTTATATCATAATAAGTTATTATTGCAATAATCACTCTAAATTCATCTTTATAAGATATAAGAAAGAAAGCAACATTAAAGTTTTTCCTTTATCTATGAGTGAAAACATTGGTGAATAACCTGACTTTAAATTGCTCAACCTTACATTGGGAGTCCTTTTTAATATTAAAAACCCATTTATAGTTAATAAGTTTACATTTTATAAATAAATCAATAAGTTCTCATACTTAACCGTACTTCATAAATTGTATGTCTTTTTTCATTACATCCCTTATAAATCTAGATGAGGACTAGAAACAACTTCTAAAGAAGCAACTATATCAATAACATATCTAATATCATAATCATTATCACCAAGATAAACTATATAATGGATGAAATAACAGACCTCCTCATCCTAGTTGATCTCCTTAATTGAACTTGTTTAATATGATCTTCTACCATAGGAACCTTAATTTGTATCTATATAGGTTCTTGGTCTCATACTAAAATGACACTAAATATGCAATATACTAACCCTAACTAAATGGAGGAAAGGTATAAAATTATAATAGTATTAAGTATGTTACCCTAAAAAATGTGATAAGGATGAATCTTATTTAACACATCATATTTTAGAAACTTAATTATTTTTATTCATAAATTTAGATCCTCTATCTCTATAGTAAAATAAGTAGCCTTTTGGTGTGGTTTGAATAACTTATAAAATAGTAAGGAAAAAATGTGAATTCAATTTCAAAGGTATTATAGAAACATACCTCAACGAGGCAGCTACAAACTCAAAGATGAGACTAGGTTTCCAAACTTTTCATAACTAAAAAGGAGTTTTAAATGCTAATTTTCTTGAGACATTGTTTAAAATGTATAACATAATCTTAATTGCCTCTCCCTAAAGGTAATATGGAAGGTTAGTTCTTACTCTACATATTCCTCATCAAATCTTTTAATATGTGATTTTGCCTTTTGTCTATATCATTATGTTCAAAACTACCTAATATAATAAACTGAGCTAATAATCTATAAGTTTCCAAGTATTGAGAAAACAATCCTTTTCATTTTAAGAAACCTCATGTTTGCCATAATATTCACCTCCCAGATTAGACCTGACAATCTTGATTGATTTTCCTAATTGAATTTCAACTTCAGCCTTAAATATCTTAAATCTATCATGAAATTCATAGCTTTCTTTAATTAAAAATAACTACCTATAATGATCAAAATCATCAATAAAAGTCATAAATATATCTAGAATTATAGACAGTGGGAGAAAAAGGGCCACAAGTATTTGTTTGAATAATTTTTAGAAAACTAGAAAACCAGAACTATAAGTTGACCTTTTTCTTTATTTTGGCCAATTTGCCTTTAAAACAAGCAATAAATGGCTCTAGATCATCAAAATTAAGAGTTGGAATAATGTTTCCTTTATTAATTTTTTAACTCTTTCTTTAGAGATGTGACCCATTGTTTTATGCCACAACATGAATGATTTTTCCTTTATCAGAGTTCATTTACTAATAATCTCTTCTATAATATATGAAGAAGTATAGATTTTATCAAGAGTTAAAAATATTTTATACAAAAAATGTGATAAGAAGGTTGTACCAATATATTTACATAAAAAGATAAATTATATATTAGAGTTTTTTATTATACAAATATAACCTTCTTTATCCAAAAAAGATATAAAGATCAAATTTCATTTGAATGATGATATATATATAGAATGTGTTATACAAAATAAGTTTAAAAGTAGCATTAAGGTTTGAACAAATAACTTTTACAAAATCTAAACTCACTTCTTCATTATTGCCAACTATCAATTTTGACTCATCCATAGTTGGTTATCTCCTAGATATTAATCTTTGCATTGTGGAAGAAATATGATAAGAAGCTATATTATTTAGCTACTAAGAACTTGATAAGACTATAGCAATATTACACTTAAGTATGCCCAAAGCTTAAAGAGTTATCTAATAGTTCATATTCTCCTTTTAAGGTCTTGTATTTTATGCAATCATGTTTTTTTTTTTACTTTTCTTCTTTCAAAAGAAGTATCTCATATTCTTTATGATATATGAGAATTCCTTACACCATTTATTTATCTAGGTTCTTCAAATAAAGGATGTTTAAGAGATTTACCTTTGAAATTTATGGGTTTAGTTTTGGCTTCCATTGTTACCCAATAAGTAATGATGGAGTGATTGTCCCAGACTTCATCTTGTAAGTTGTAAGTAACAAGGATACCAAACTATAATGGTAGTGTATTTAGATCTTAGTAAACAATGCAAGTATCAGAAATGATTATATTTAAGGCATTGAGTGTACTTTATAAATGGATCATTTTAGTTATATATTCTCTCACTCTCTTAAGCCCCAGTGCATCAGTAGAATATATTTCTTTCATAATTGTTTTAATCTCAGCGTTGAAAGAAACTCTATACCTCTATCAAACATTGTTCAAATTTCCTTTGCTATGGTTATTTCAATAGCTCATTAGGCAGATGTTTAGGTCTAAACCTTTTGTTGCCAAATAACACATTTTACTTAATATTTCACAAGTTGTATATGATTTTTTTTAACTTTTATACTAATAGGTATAAGAATATATGGCTTTTCCTTGTCAATGATTATATATTTTATATTTATTTATTTGATTTAATTATAATTATGGATTTGTAAGAAATTTTATTTTTATTTTTGAATGATTTTATGATTTTTATTTAAAAATGATTAAGTATTTTTATTCAATATTTACATAATTTAATAAGCTAAGCCATGAATCAATGCTAGTATGTTATAATGAATTTGACTTATTATTTGGTTTAATTTAAAAACTTTATAATGGGTGGATTTGAGTTTAAAAGTTAAGCTTATTTTATAGGTGAGGATGGATATGGGCCTAAGAAATTTGAAAATTTTTAGGTTGAACTTTAGCTAAACGTATTTCAACATAACTCATCTATAAGCCTAATTCACTAGACTATAAAAATGATCTAAATTAATTTTGAGACGATTTTATAATTTCTATAATTTGGGATTTTTTGACCTGTTGGGCATTAATGACAATATACACGTGGCAACAATCATACATGTATTATATGTGTGACACTCTGTGTGCTGCCCAAATGCGTGGAACACATGCAACTCATGTGTCAAATGTGTGGGGACATACTCTAGCATTCATGACACATGTGCAACATGCACCAAATGTGTATTGATATCATATAGATACGAATCCATGTAACAAATATAATATGCATTTAAACAAAAACATATTAATTTCTCTTATTGCCTTGTAGAGAAATTATAAAATATTTATTTAATTATATCATTATGAAATTACTTTTATACCATGTCTTATATATAACAAAAATTTTATTAATTAGCCTAAGTTCAATTATAAACTTGTATAAATGAAGATAATATAAAAACATATGTGTTTCACTATGGTTTTTTGTTTAATTAAGCTATTAAAACTTTTGAGTAAGCATGATGACCTTTGAACAAGTTGGTGAAACTTTCAATCATTGGTTAAAGAATTTGCTTTAAAAACTTTTGTAAGTTTTTTGTTCACCTTTCTTAATGTACATATATCTTAATAAATAAGAGAAAACTAGATGTACTTGAAACTTACTTAAACAAGCGCAGGAGATCTAGATTTTATTTATATTAACCTTATTATGCCTATTTATCATAGGTTTAATAAGCTTGATCCATATTAATAAAGAGTCATTTTCTTATTGGACTTCAACTCACTTAATTGTTGTTTTATACCCTATAACCAATCAGTTAGTTGTAAATTATTCACATAACTATTTAAATGCATTTTTTATCTTATACATATTTAGATGTATATGATTAAGTCCATTTGACAAATTTACATTGAAAATGATATGATGAGATCAAAATTATAAAGATTCATATTTCATTTATGTATTATCCCTAAGTTGTTCTTAATCATTGTTCTATGAAGATTGAACATGTAAAAAAGACTACATTATATTTCTTCCTTATAAAAGAAGTAGTCGATCTTATAGATACAAAATATGAAGATATTTAAATAAGCGTGCAAGTGCTTGTTAAAGTACAAGTTCATTGAACTGACCACATATAAAAATTTCATTTAGAACATTATTTTTATCTCTATGAAAATTGTCATTATGATTATTATACTAGTAATTTTTTGACTTGAGATCAACAAAGTATCTTATATAGGAATTATTATATTTTGATATTACTTATGACTTATTCTAGTCAA
Source organism: Erythroxylum pedicellare (assembly GCA_027563575.1). Taxonomy (NCBI): domain Eukaryota; kingdom Viridiplantae; phylum Streptophyta; class Magnoliopsida; order Malpighiales; family Erythroxylaceae; genus Erythroxylum; species Erythroxylum pedicellare. The sequence continues at coordinate 33,699,858 of JAOQMP010000006.1, forward strand.
GGATAGCTTATTCGATAGTCATTAGACAAAACATAAACTATATGGAGGTAATTAAGTGATCAATAGGATTCATCACCTTAAAGTAATTAAATAGAATGTTTTGTTGTTCTTAATTAGCATTGATTCAGGAGATCCACGGTGAAGGTGGAATGATATTTAAAATAGTTTTAGATATCATTAATTGAATCAATTACTAATTGCGGAGAACTAATATGGTTGGACTTAAATATAGTCGACATTAATTTCATATTTTATGTCTAATTGGAAAATTGTATGATTAAATGATTAAATTATATAGAAAAATTATGCACAAAAATGTTAGTCAAATTTTATTTTGACATTCTTAAATATTTAAGTGGTCATGATAAATTGTTAGATATCAATCTTGATCTATAGATATAAATTGTTTAGTCAAAGAATTAAAGATAAAATAAAGAGTTTAATTTATCTAATCTTAAATATGATTAAGGTTATAATTTATATCCATTGTCAACATATTTAGAAACCTAACAGGTCATACAAAAAGGACGTGTTGAAAAGAGAAAATGTGTTTTAATCAAGTTGAATTTGATTGTAAAGTTTGTGATACTTTATAATTAAAGAAAAGATATTTAATAAATAAGAATTTTTATGAGATATTAAATCTTATTTGGACATAATTGATACTTAAGTCTAATTAAAATTTCATTGAAATTAGAATTTATTTTTAATTAAATTATTAAAATTTTCAAAACCTATTGTAATCAGGCTTAGGCTATAAAGGAATTAACACTTTTCACCTAACTCTTTCTAAAACAAGTGTAAGGTTTTCTCATCACATTTTGTGAATACCACTTTGTGTGTACTGTAGTTGATATGAATCAATTTTGAAAACAGTTTTGAGAAAAGCGACAAGAAAATGATCAAATTTTACAATAAGATAAGAATTAAGATTCATCTTTATTATATATTATATGTTAATCATAATATAGAATTTCAAGTGATATTGACTTTCGTAAAATCATACAAAAAGTTTAGTGTTCGATCTCACCTTAATTTCCCAACATTAATAAGATCATTTATTGAATTATTTTATTTTTTCATATTGGATGAAAAAAAATTAACTTTAATTTTAATAGTAATACTTAATAAATGTACAATAACAACAAAATTCCAACATAGTTAACATGAAACAATAATCAATGATGTTACTATCAACTTAAAATGACAAAAAGCAGTTTGTAAAGTAGTGACATGCAAGGATATGGCTAGAGCTAGTTGTGAACTTGTTTTCAAACTTTTGTTTCCGGAGCAACAAACAGATGGATGGGCAAGTTCAACAATGAACCATCAAGGCTGCAGAATAGAAATAAATGCTATGATGGAGCTAGCCATGGAAGACTGGCCTATTGTGAAATACATAATCATCTGATTTTCTAGCAGGACATCCATGCCTAAAAATTTCAGTTAATTAACACTAGAGAACTGTTTATAAAGATAAGGTCTCTTATCTTCTGATACAACCAATAGTACCTCCTATATATGTTCATTTGTTAGTGTTTGAAAGACAACATTCAAGGTTATTCAGGGAAACATTATCAGTGTTCTGAAAGTTACTTGCACAGATTAAAATTTGATGTTGAGAAACTCACCCAGTGGCAGATATTTTTTGGGTGAACTATCATAAGTGACAATACGAGATTCTCTTGACGAAGATTCCTCCCTCAGTGCAGCTAATGCAGCCTTTCTTCTCTTTTTCTGTTCTCGCCCCCGCTTTATCTGATCCTCGAGTGATACTTTCGCTTTCTCAGCAGCGTCTGCTCTAGTAACAGCTTGCTCTGCCCGAGTCCTGAGCTCCATGATTTTTGCCACCGCAGCATGCAACTCCTTCTTCAGCATTTCCACCTGATCCTGTCCTAGAGATTGATCGATCTTTTCAACTTTTCTAATCAAGGACTTGTATTCGTCGAGTGAGATTGTGATACTGCCATGATTTTCATCTACTCTTTCAACTCCGGCTCTTGACTCTTCCGTAAACTGAGAGGAAATCTCACATTGAGATTCAATCAGGCTAACCTCATCAGATTCTTCAGTTAATTTATCTGTTACTTGCTCTAATATTTGATTCTCCTTGTTAACTTCTTCTGCTTCAACTGTTATTTGCTGAACCGCACGAAATGACCCCGACTTGGCCGTCACGGCTCTTGCCTCAACTGCCTTAGCTGCTGCAAGTTTCGTCCCCCTTCGATGGAGCTTAGATTTCAACAGTGCTATCTCAACCTGTGCTTCATTTTCTCGTTCCTTGATTTGGGACATTTCAGTTTTGACCTTCTTCAATTCAGCTGTGAGCATTTGGACTTCATGGTTAAATGTAATTGCCTCATCATTGGCATTCTTTAGTTCTGATTTTAACCGATTCAGTTCAGGCTCTACTGCCTCAATGTGGAATGTCTGCTCAGAGTTCTCTTCTTCTTTGCTTGTACGATCTGCCTTAAGCTGGTTCATGTCATTTATTTCACCGTATACACCTTTGTCAAGTGAACTTACTTTTCCATTTGATTGATTAAATTCCATTTGCAGGGAATCAATGAATAAAGATTTCTCCAATAGCTGTTTTTCCAAGTCTTCCACTTGCTTTCTCATTTCTTCCATCTGTTTCTCTGATTGAGCTGCTCTCTCTGTTGCTAGTTCTACCTCAACATCTTTCTTTGATAAAGTAGCAGCCTTGTCCTTTACTGCTTCAATGATAGCCCGTTTGGACATGAAAATGGTTTCGTTTAACTCAGCGATCTGATTTAGGAGATCTTGAGCTCTGTCCTTTTCCATGGCTGCAGCACTTTCCATCACTTCTGCTTTAGTCAGTGCCATCAGCTTCTCGTCCCTGGCAGCAGCAAGCTCTGATTCCATTCTCATCATCTCTCCTTGCGTAGACTTCAACTCGCATAGAACATACGAAAGTTGCTCTCTTATCTTTTCAGCTTCTAAGAATTGATCATCCATCTCATGCACCTTGGACTCAAGTTCACAGATCCTATATCTGGCTCCTGTCAATTCCTCTATGCAGGCATCTCTCTCACGCTCGGAATTTTTCCGCTGAGTGCAAAGCTCCTCGGCAGTTTTCTGGTGGTTTTCTAGATTAAGCTGTAGCTGCAGGTAAGCAGAGTCCTTTGCCTCCAACTGCACCTTCAAATTGGCTAATTCTCTTTGCAGGTTCTCAACATCCTTCTCTTTATCCATTCCCTGGAGACCAAAGAAACAATGAACAATATGATGACCACTCGAACTGTTTCTTTGTCAAGACATGAGTAAAAGTAACAAATCTGATGAATATTGCTCGTTTAGTAGCAAAACGTATCTTAAGCATTTTCAGGATCAGTCTAACTCGAGACTTTCCATACAAGGTCCTAAAAAACATAAGCCTATATCCATAATCAGGAACAATCCATATCTGGAAACGCACAAATCCAACCTAATTTAATCTCAACCCGTTAAAAAGCCTTAAATCAGTTACTTGTCAAATAGTTGTAGCAAACATTTCAGAACCAGAAATGACGATTGAAATTTTAACTCCACCTGATCTATCCAGTAACTAGAAAACATAAGATTTCAAGATGTGAACTATTTGCTAACATCTTACCTCACTACTGCTACCACTGCTATGCCTAGTATGCTGATATTTCTTCTGATTTTCACCTTGCTCACCAAAGTGGGTCACTACAACTTTTACTCGCTCAATGGGTCTGGCATCAATCTCACCCATATATTATTGCAACGCAAGACAAGATTTTCCCAAGGACCCTCCAAGAGCCAAGCTGCATCAAATAAAATCGCATTTGCCTTGCAATTAATTTTAATGTAAAATGATCATGGTGGTTAATTTGCGTGTAACCAAGAGTTAGGAACTTACCAATCTCTATATTCTGAAAACTGACAAATATCTTGGAGAATGTTCAAAAGGGTTGAACTGCATCTTAGAGGAAGAGACACAGAGATAAAGATATGAACAGAAGAAGAGGTAACTAAAAGTTTGCGGGGAAATATAGAGGATCAGAGCTTGCATCTTTATGGTGCTTAGCAATTGATGTCAACATGTTTTTGTCTGTTGGAGAAAACAAGGTGGTGAGAGTCGTTGGAGATGGAGACTCCGATGTTTTGTCACTAATTCCTCGCGTTACAAAGGCATTGTAGTGATCGACCTGAGCCTGTTGTAGGTACTAGTTTCTTATTGTTTGATCATTGATGTTTGTATTGTCTTTGGACGTACGTAAAAGGTGGCAGTCTGCTGTACTTGTTTTGCCAGAGAAATGGTCATACAGATGCAAACCAAAACATTTTATTTATATTGGAATTACATATATGGTTGGATTACTCTCATGAAAACAAAATCTTTGTTCATATGAGATTTTTGCAATGATTTGATAAATTAGAGTAATAGATAAATTTTATATTTTTAAATTCTTGAATAAAATATTAATTACATCAAATTTAAATAACACAATTTATTACTATAATAAAACTCTATTTGAAGTCATCGATTGTAAATCAACATAATACTAAATTTAAATTACAAGA
>JAOQMP010000006.1:33713642-33732019 GCA_027563575.1 Erythroxylum pedicellare
AGTGAGTCTGTGAGGCGAGAGTGAGAGCGCAGAGTTGGGGGGGGGGTGATTTTTTAGGGTTAAGTTTTGCAAATTGGTCCTCCACCTTTCCAAAATTCACGATATCGGTCGGTATGTCCCGGTATTGTATGTACCAGTCAGTACCGAACAAAAAATACCGATACCGATGGAACGAATATCGTTCCGTTTTATAGCCGATACGAAATAATATTCGTTCCTCTGCCTTTACTAACAAAAAATAGTTTAACGTCATATGTACCACAAAAAATGAGATACAAAATTGACTTGCTACTGCTGAAGATTTGATGGAGAAAATACAACTATTAATGGTTGCATTGTTGCAAATTTGTGGAAAATTCGGTATCAGTATTATAATCTATCAAACAGTCTCCTAACACAGTCGTCAACCTTTCGTTTGTATGTGATGCCAACACATTAATGGACCTACTATTTACAAATATGACTAACATCAATCATAAAATAATAAAAAGTAAATGATAACAATATTAAAGAATATAAATGATCTCAAAAGTTTATTGAGTAGAGTCCAATTATTATCAACATAATGTGTCGTCGTCATTATTTAACCCTTCTAACATAATGTGACGTCGTCATTATTTAACCCTTCTTTTGGTTATCAACTGTCAACATGTCTGTTGTAATGTCAATATGTCCTTCAATATTCGATAATGTTCTTAAAATTTCTTTTTTCTTATCCTCTTATATCTTCACAATATCCTTCTTCAATGTATTCCGAGTTGGAACCTCGAAGATCGATTGCAGTGAGTTGCAAAACATCCTAAATCTTTTGGTATCAACTATTGATACCGTGTAAGTTATTGTAATTTTTTCATAATTACATAGACACATACAAAAACGTATATATGACCGTATATGTTACTTAATCATACTTGCGTGATCACATACACGGGTGTGTATATGACCTTGTAAGTTTTTGAAATTCATAATCACTTATACAGTTACATACACACTCATGTATGTGATCATGTAAGTCCACAAAAACACCCTCCAAACAATAGCAATTCCAAAATAGTATCTCACAAGTTAAATCTTTAAACAAATGATTCAGGAACTTTAAATTAATGGGTGGGGGGTGAAGAAGAAAAATAGACAGTGGCTAGAAGTGGGGTAGTGGGGTGGTGTGATGAAAGGGCAACATGGTGAATGGGATGTGCGGTGAAGGGGCAATAGGGAGAGCAAGATAGAGGAGGGTGGCAGTGTTTGTGAGAGCTGGGTGAGAGCAAAATAGAGCAAGATAGAGGAGAGAAGGGCAGTAGTGAAACCTAGACTAAAACAACATTGTTTTACATGTAGAGACTATGAAACCTAGACTAAAACAACATTGTTTTACATGTAGAGACTATGAAACCTAGACTAAAACGATGTTTTATTTGATCATATTCAAAGTAGTGTAAAAACAAAACAACGTCATTTTCTTTGAAATGAAATAGTAAGAGCAAAAAACGAAGCGAAACAATGTTGTTTAAGTCATAAAGTAATTGGGCCTCGAGCTCAGGCTTTACAATTTTTGAGCCCAAGGTTGTCCTTAGATTCAGTCAACCCAAACTTGAACTGTTGATCTTAGGTTAGACCAGGTCCAACCCAAATCCAAATGTCATCACTATTTGTAATTGGATTTCTACAATTATCACCAACACATCCCTCTACTTGGAGAAGAAAATGTGTTTCTTGAGTGACTAGTGCCTGCGGGATAGATCTCGATTACTTCTACCAAACCTCAATAAAAATAAACACTTCTCATAAAATAGATAGAGGAAAAATGGACTTTGGTCTACATTGACCCACATCAAATTTGATTATAGTTGTCTTTGTAGACTTTGGAAGTCCACTCACTTATTAAATTAGTCTTTTTTTAAAACCGTTCTAAATAATGATGATGCCCCAAGCTGGCAAACACCACTATCTACTATCTAGAGAAGTAAAAGAAATTATTACCTTCGAGCAATTATCAACATACACCCAATTCACCAAGCAGAGACCATAAGAACAAAAAGAAAAAAAATTTACCAACAACAATTGCAGACCTCTGCTAGGCGTTTCTGAAGAAAAGTGAAAAGAAAGCTTATCTCCAATCATTTTTAAATTGCATGTAGACAAAACTTTGTGTTTCTGGAGAATCTCTATGCGTCTAAATGCTCCTATTGAATGATTACGTTCTTCCTATAATTAATTTGTTAAGAACATGTTCATGGAAATAACCCAAATGATGAAAAGGTCCCTCAAACTATAATCATCTTATGCAACTTTTAGATGTTTTTGTCCCTTCCGGAGTTGAGTTGGTGTATGCCATTCTCAATGCATTATGGTCCTGTAAGAGATGAAGAGTGAAGTTGTTGGGATGTCGACAACAGTAGACCTACCTTTGACTTACCCCACCTTTCTCTCTTTTTTTCTCTTGCTGAATCGAGTGGTCTATCCTTACTATACGCTTCCTATTTTTAATTGGTGTTGATGGATTTGGTGGATGATTTATATAGTTTTAGTTCCAAAAAGGCACTTTTGTTCAGGGCATTACTGAACACAATAATAGCAAACTTCGTTAACTTGTATATAATTTGAAGTGCTTGCGAAAAGTAGTGTTTTCGTGAATCTGCTTTGGTAATTATCTTACCTCGTCTATGTATCTATGCTGTGATAACCAGGGTGAATTCGTCCATTGAGAGCCTTTGTCTTGTTATCGTTTCTGATTATGAAGATTAGAGTCGGATTAATACTTCTTTTTTGTTTTCATAGTTTGACGTAGTGTCTCCAGTAAAATGAAAACTTATTTTATGGCACTTTTCTAGTAACTCAGTTCGTGACAGATAAACCAATTAAAAGTTGACCACTGACCATTCAGTCCCCACGTTGTACGGGTTGCTTTGATTGTTATGTATATATATATATATAAAATAAATTTATTAAAAATATATTATCGGTTATGAGAAGCTTGTCATATTAAAAGTTGATGTACGTGGTCGTATTCTTAAGACTGCTAGTATTTGACGTCAGGTCCCCAAACTCATTGAAAATTGTGTTATTTACTAAGCTAGCACGCCATTGAAGAGGAAAAATTAAGTTGACAGAGATTTTGGTTTGCTGATATTACTTTATAAAAGTTAATGATCCCGATGTGTATTAAAGATAAAAAGTTTGTACTTCTCTGGAGCCAAACTTCTCTTACCAGGAATAGTGCTATGTTCATTTACGGACTAAATTGGTTCACCTTTTTATAAAAAGCACGACCTTAAATTGATGTTGTGTTAAAAGGTCGTGTAGCAGTGGTTGGCAGTGGCTTACGGTGTCGTCTGCTGGGCACGTGGATTAAGGGCAATCAAGTATATATTGTACTATAACAAGAATTCTGATTCAATCATGGGAGGCAGCCATTATAGCTAAACATAAGAGGAGTGGTGGTGGCACGCATCACATGCATAATTGCTCTAAACAAAAGCTGTTCTATAAAATATGTCTCGGGGCTCAAACCACTATGTAAGATGAGAGTTAGATTTTTTTTTTAATTTTTGGATTTCTTTTCAACAAAGATTCGCAGATTTTTAAGCATCTTTTATCGCCAAGGATTGAACATGAGTTACAGAAACACTGCATGAGTGACCTAAATATTGGAATTCCACGTCCTTTTCTTATTGAAAGGTGAAAGAAAAAAAGGTAGAAAGAATGCGAGTGATCAAAAGAGTAAAGCAGCAGCAGCAGCTGCTCCTGAACCCAACCCAACCCAACCCAACGGTCCCCATCCATTCCAACATAATTTTATTGAATAATGTTCAGTGTCTGGGACCCCTTTTATTCTATTTAATATACATTTTGCATGTCAATATTACTATACGTAAGAATACTAAAATAATAAAAAGAAAATAAACCAATTATCCATCATCCAAAGGTAACGTTTTTGAGGTTGTCGTAAATGGTAAAAATGTGCAGGGTTAAAATCCAATGAGCTGGGGCCCACCCCACCATAGTGTAAACTGAAGCTCCACTGTAAACGCGGCAGTGTATACTGTATCTGGAGTGGCAGGAAAAGGAAGGAAGGCTGGGATCACTTTTGCTTTTCCTTATTACATTAATTTCCCACAATTATGGGCTACATTTGGAAAACAAAAGTCAACACCAAATCCAACATCAAATTTGAACATTTCAAAACAATTTTGAAACCTGCAAAAAGCATTGGATGTGATATAACTAAACTGGGTGGAGAGTGGAGACCACCTCCCACAGTCTCCATCTGCCAACCCTTATTGTAAGAAAATGTTTTAATCAAAATGCAACATGAGAAACCTTTTCGTTGCCTGCCTGCGCCTATGCCTGTGACCTGTCTGTTCATAATTAAAATACACCCAACCCAATTCCAGACAAAAACAAAGAATAAAAACCTCATTCATCTTTCAACACAACCACGTTACATATTTCACCTTATCACCAATATAAACGCATAACATATAAAGTAAGAAAAATGCGTACGCATAGAAAGAAAGATTTGATCATACACCACAGAAGTCTACAGTTGCGTGGATTACGGTCGTCTCGTTACGCTGCCAAATTAATAAGCTTCTCTCTCTCTTTCCCTTTCCCCGTATCTTCCCATCTTCTTGCTCCCGCAATTCTCGGCCAATTGAGAAACTATTCGGAGACTTCCAAGGAAATGAAAACTTAAGAGAGTGGAGTGAGGATGTTAGACACTAGAAAGTGACATGAAACATTCCATTCTTTCCCTTGATTTTAGGTATAAATTCAGGCTTCTTCATTTTAGAGCTCTGCATTTTCGTTTTGCCCTTTAAATTTTCTTGCTGGTTTTTGTGTGTGGGGGAGTGTTCGGACCCGGGTCGGGTCAAGCTCGGTTGGAGATGGGGTGTGTCAGCTCGAAGCAGACGGTGTCAGTGACGCCGGCGATAGACCATTCTGGTAGGTTCAACTCGGGTCGGATCAAAGTCGGGTCGGAGTTCGACAAGAGTTGTCAGAAGGGTTACTGTGGGAACAACGAGAACACGAATAATAACAAGAAGAAGAAGAAGAAGAATGGGGAACTGAGTTGCGGCAGCGAGTTGGGTGAGTCAGGGAGGGCGAGTTCCAATGGTGACTCCTTGAGCTTTAGGCTGAGGAATTTACACAAGTATATAGAGGGTGAGCAGGTGGCCGCCGGTTGGCCCGCCTGGCTCAGCGCCGTCGCCGGCGAGGCCATTCAGGGATGGATTCCTCTCAAGCAAGATGCTTATGAAAAATTGGAGAAGGTTGTTTAATACATTCTTCAAAAGCTATGACTTTTCTGAACCAATGAAAGGCCACACGTTAACTGAAATTCAAAATTTAGAGTTTTAACAGGTTTGCTTGGAGTTTTATTTTGTTATAAATGGTTTCTATACTTTGATATAGTAAGGTATGGTGGTCTTATTGACTGGTTCGGCAAGAAATTAAAGAAAGCGCGCTTTTTGACTGGTTTGAAGGAATTAAGGGATTGATGATCCTTGTAGATTTGAACAGCCCAGAAAAAAAATCTTTTTGATAAGGGTAATGGTAGCAGGAATACATGATTTTATTGAATATTGAGATTAATTGGACTCTGTTGATTATTTAATCACTGTATACTATTGATGCTTTGTCCGGATAATGAACTTATTTGGTTCTCTGTTTTTGCTTTTTTCATAGATAGGGCAGGGTACTTACAGTAGCGTGTTCCGAGCCCGTGAGGCTGGGACTGGAAGGATAGTTGCTCTGAAGAAGGTTCGGTTTGACAATTTTGAGCCTGAGAGTGTTCGATTTATGGCAAGAGAGATACTGATTCTTCGCAGGCTTGATCATCCCAATATTATGAAATTAGATGGATTAATAACTTCTAGATTATCCTGTAGCATTTACCTTGTCTTTGAGTATATGGAGCATGATATCACTGGACTCTTGTCTTGCCCTGATGTCAGGTTCAGTGAATCACAGGTAATCTCCACTTTGCCTTTCGGTTTCTTCTTTATAAAATTCTGGGACAACCACGTGAAAATAGTCCTGCCATAGTGTGTAGCATCCCATTTCTACATTCGCGATGAAGGTATTTCTTCTTATTGACTACATAGTGGAGGCTTATAACTTAAAAGAGCAATATGATAGATATTGGTGATTATCTTGCTGATATGTTGTTTCATGGTCTTAGTTGTTTATTCTTGTGCTGACAAAGGCTATTCTTCTACTTTGCAGATTAAGTGCTACATAAAGCAATTGTTATCTGGACTAGAGCATTGTCACTCGAAGGGTGTAATGCATAGAGATATAAAAGGATCTAACCTTCTTGTAAACAATGAAGGTATACTAAAGGTTGGAGACTTTGGGTTAGCAAATTTCTACACTTCAGGGCAAAAGCAACCACTGACTAGCCGTGTTGTGACTTTATGGTATCGACCTCCTGAACTCTTACTGGGTTCAACTGATTATGGAGCATCTGTGGATCTTTGGAGCGTTGGATGTGTTTTTGCTGAGCTTCTCCTAGGAAAACCCATCCTTCAAGGGAGAACAGAGGTAATCATCTAGCTTAAGTTATGGTCCTATTACCTTGCTACTTCCTATGTTATGGACAAAATGTACTAATGGTAGATGTTACGTCATGGAAATTACAAAAGGCTTTTTGAAAGCAACTATTGTTTCACCGTGTTCTCATACTGAAAAGGAATCAAGAGACGTGAGGTTGTTGAAATGTTTTTTCTGCTTAATCCTATACTGGAAGATTTCTGTGCTGATTAATTCTCACAGGAATTTGATTAAAGAGCCTATATTTTGAAGACTTCATATAAAAGAATCAAATGAATTCATACTCATAACAAGGTATAGCAGGTTACGTAGAGGAACAGACGTACAAATTAAAGATGAATTTGCATGACTGCTTTCCTGTATGCATCCTATCTCACACCTTATGCTATCCTAAAAGAAGAAGCATTATCATTTTCTAAAAGTTATACCAATATATTACATCCTGAAGACCACTGAACTAATGCCCAGTCTAAGTTACCCCATGTCACTCCACTGCTAGAATTATCAGCAACGACCACGGAGTATGAGAAGTAACCACAAAAGAATTAGGGGGATTCCTTAATTACAAGAAGTCAGTTGGCTGTTTTTAGCCTGGGTAACAACTATCTACAATTCTTAGGTTATATCGAATTAAAATTTGGCAAGGTTTTAGTATGTACAGCATGATTCTGGCCCCTTTTTACTGTTAAACAGGGCAATGAGAAAGGATGCAGTGGCGGCATAATATATTGCATTCCATATAGCATTAATATTTTCATTTAATTCTTGAAATAACTGTTGATTTTATTCCATTTGAAGCTTGTGTACAAAGAACCTCTTGTTTCTCCTTCAGGTTGAACAATTGCACAAAATTTTCAAGCTTTGTGGGTCCCCACCTGATGAATACTGGAAAAAATCAAAACTTCCTCATGCAACTTTGTTCAAACCTCAGCAACCTTATGATAGTTGTCTTCATGAGACATTTAAAGATTTGCCAACAACTGCAGTGGACCTAATAGAAACTTTGCTTTCGGTGGAGCCATATAAACGTGGGACTGCATCCTCTGCCCTTACTTCTGAGGTACTACTATCACCTATGAAATTTTACCGGCCATCATGGAAAATGGCCTTGACTATTGTGACAATGCAAACTCAAATTCCTTGATCAAGTTCTTTTAACCATATACTTCTAAGTTCATTTCAGCCTGTATGTTGCTTCAACTCTTTATGTGTTATCATGTTTCGTTATCCTCAAACAAGTGCATTTAAAAATTATTGCATTCAAAGCTTGGCAGTTCTGCCGTATTATTTATCTTTTGTTTGTATCACTTGGATCAACTAATTCATTTTTGTTTTCAGTATTTCACAACAAAACCTTACGCCTGTGATCCATCAAGCTTGCCAAAATACCCACCTAGTAAAGAGATTGATGCAAAAAATCGTGAGGAGGGAAAAAGGTATGTCCATGGTGCTTTAAATTGTGTCTTAAAGGAGATGTTGCTGTCATGAGCACAGATGATTTTTACTTCTTTTCATTTTTTTGGATGTTATGGAACTCAAAAGATGCCATCCACTGAAATCCAACCAGCGCATTTTAGGACAACGAGCACAGTTTTGGATTCAAATGTTTCCAAGTTCATGTTCTGACATTTTCTTTCATGCTGAACTGCCAAATACTTTTGGGACTTATAAGCATTAGCATATTTTGCATATCTATTGTTTAGCAAGTTGTCTGCTCTCACGGGTAGCTCTGCTATGTAATATGGATTATACTAACATTAGGTTGTAATCGGTTTGAAACTTGCAGGAAAAAAGTCAGTGGGAGAGTTTGTGGTGGTGAAACAAGAAAACCAATGAGGAAGCAGTCTGGAATTTCTAAATTGGTACCATCAGAGGTTTTTCTTTCTTCTCTCTCTCTCTCTCTCTCTCTATCTTACATGTTTGAGGAAGCTAAGTCTCTATGTTCTTTCAATCTTCTAGGATCTGGCAGCTCGAGTGCAGGGTGCTCAACTTAGTACTAATTATACCCTACGTATTCCAAAGGGAGGAGAAGGCAGGTCAGGTGGGGAGTCACGGAAATCATCACTTGATAAATTGGAAGAGATCTTCCATGTAAAGAATGCATCCCAAGGAGATGTTCCCTTCTCTGGCCCATTACAAGTTTCTAGTTCAAGTGGCTTTGCATGGGCAAAGAGGCAAAAAGATGATACTTCTGCAAAATCGCACACCAGGTCCATTTCAAGAGGTCATATCACTAATGGATTGGGACCCAATTTCCAGGAAAAGATTAACCTTGATACTAAGAGGCATGATAATGTGGATGGCTCATATGGATTACGTACCAATTCTAGAGGCCGTGATTCATATGAGATATCAAAGCGTGGTTTACAGAAACAATGGAGCCAATTTGAACGTCCAGACTCCTTTGATACTTCTGAGGAATATCATTCCCAAGAACTGTCATTGGCACTTCTTGCAAGAGAGGAGATGGATGCCAAGAGAAATAATTTGGTACGTTTATTATCAGAACACATCTAACTATAAACAAAAATAGATTGAAGTTGAAAGGAAACCTTTTTACCATTTTGCAATTAAATAAAGAACTTTGTTACGTTAGTAGGCTACATGTGAATGAAAATTTGTTCTGTTACTGTTATTGGATTGAAGGAAAGAAATATGCTTATTGTCAATTTCAGTAACACAAGTGATTAGACCTATGGTTATTGGGCTATTTTCTTAGGGAGAAAGATTGGTGGCCATTAGTCGTCATCACTACTATAAATAGTAAAAAATATTATTGAAATAAAAATTTTCTTATTTAGTAAATATAGCTACTAATAGCCACCAATTGATGGCCACCTAATTGGTTCCTTGTCTTAGTTGTGGTACATTTAGAAAGCCCAAGATTAAGTTCCACATTCATTTTAGTACTAAAAAGATTCTATTCATGTCAATGCATATACAAACCTTTTTTGTTCCCTGTTCTCTGTTTCCATTGAGAAGTGTTGAAATGTTTATAACCATATACGTTTTATAAAAGAAGACGATCAAAACCTTTGGACTAGTTTTGAGGTTGCATAGGATGGGCACCCTTTAAGTATCTCTGAGATGGATGAGCAATATGGAAGCAGCATAGAATTCAAGTGGCTGTTAGATGTGGCTTGCAACGTGGGATTAGAGAATGAAGAATGATTTTGTTTTAGCGACAGCAGGAATTGTGGGGTCATAATTTGCATAATTAAATTTTTTTTTCTAATCAAATTTTCTTTCCTTCTTTCTTTAAGAAGCATTCGCATTTTGGCTCAAATAGACCTTTTAATTAAAGTCATAATTTTGGCTCAAATAGACCTTTTAATTAAAGTCATAATCTAGATACTGTAAGTAAATTGGTTCTATTAGGTGTTATATATTGTTTACGTTTTCAAACATTATTTATCAAGCTAATTTAGTGGTAATGTTGGAACCGAACAGAGTTTTCAAGATCAGGGGGACAAGGTTGATTTTTCTGGACCCATACTGTCTCAATCGCATAGAGTGGATGAACTCCTAGAAAGACATGAACGTCACATTCGCCAGGCAGTTCGAAAATCATGGTATCAAAGAGGTAAGAAAATTACAATAATGCGAAATTTTATTTCAGACATGGGTGACATTTCTCTTCTTGACAAGTTTTTAGGAGAACATTTGTGTTATTTTATCAAAGAATTACATGGGGAAATGTCATCAATGGTTGGCATGATGGCTGGAAATGATTTTAGAGATTTTGGAAACTGCTGTAGTTTAGTGGGGTGGTATGGATGCTTACCAGCATAATATATTTTCTTTAAACTTCTTCAAGTACAAAGGCCCAAGCCCCTCAACATATGATTCTTTTTAGTTGCAGGTAGGAGACATGAGAAGTGATCATCACTGCTTATGGTTAGTTACTCTAGGTCCAATGTTGGATTAATGTAAGTGGAGAAGTGGAAGTTGCTGCTAGAAACCAGTAATCAAGACTCATATCCTCTGGAGGGAAAGGTTAAGTCTACTTGACACAACACTAAAAGCAGGGAGTCAAGCAATCAGTTGAGGGACATTTCTATTGCTTGGAGTGGTGATGAATGAAAACATGGAAGCCACAAAGTGATGAAATTAGTTTGTGCATACCAAGTAGCGAGATAAAAGTGATAAGAATTGAGTGGTCCCTGCCATGACAGACTATCCGGCCTTTCCTACAATGATCATTGAATTGATTCTTTTCTTTTTTCTTTTTTTTTTTCATGAAGGCCCTCAAGCTTACATTAAACTTTGCCAGTGACTCCATAGTAGGCTCAGTCCTTTGGCTCTTTTTCTTTCTTGAACTTTCACTTTCGCTTTTACTTTTTTACCTTTTTTTTTTTATTCTTTTCTTCTGCTTTGTCATATCTACCTCCCTATGTATAGTGTAGGTAACGATTATTTATCCTAAGAAAAATATATATCTCAAGTAAGTGATGGGTATTGGAAACTTCCAAATGTGTGATTCAGGTTAGTGGCAATGAACAGATAACATCTTTATTCAAGGGCAGTAATACGCTTGTTCCCCCCACCACTAGAGGTAATTGAAAAAGAAGGAAGCTTCTTAGGCTTGGACAAAAGGAACCTATGAGCCCTTGTGTTGGGACAAAAGTTACAAGGTGTAGAATATTGTGTTGGGATAAAAGCTTACAAGGATGGGGATAAGTGGGTAACAAGTCCTTTGGATGGGGCTTCAGTTCTCAATGACCTGGCATATGCATCTATGAACCGTTCCACAAGGTTTTATGTTTCTATTCACTCTATATCTATAGCTTGTTTTGGTAAGTAACTCAGTTTTATAATTGAAGTCCTCTTTGTTCACGAATGAGCTTACTAAGTCTATATATTTATATATGAAAAGAAAGACTTGTTGTGCATAGATAGGATTATAACAAACCTGCAAATAATTAGTTAATGTTTTAATATAGTTTTGTAAGTTATCTGGATTCCTTAAATTGTATTTCGAACATATTAAAAATATCTTTCTATTTTTATAAAATTCAAGCAATTTAATCATAAACTTAACCATTTGTCCACAATATAATGAAATTACAGTTGAATTGAAATATCATAAAGTATAATTACGATATTTCATTATTTCAATTCAGCGGTTGTAATTCGTAAGGTCTCTCTAAAACCTTCAAATATAGAGAAAGTCATGTTCGAATCTTCATGATTTCACAATTTCTTTTTCTGAAAATAATATAAGGTGAGTTATGTTAAGGAGTTGAAAGATTTGTCACATAATTTATGGTAAAAACCTGTGGTTAGTGGATTATTGATGAATATATTACTTTGTTTTTATTTTTATTTTTATTTTTATTTTTAATACCATTTTATATCATAACATTATTAAAATAGTAGTCATTGCACTTGAAAGTGGTAACAAAAATAAGGTAAGTGCTTATTTAGGTATTTTGCAAAATATCAAAGTAAAAATTACACATTTAATTAATATTTTAATTTTTTTAAAGATTAAATTATTGTCTAGTGGGTTTAAATTGCCTAACTATGATATAACATAGCCTAAATTTATAACTCATACAGGTGGGTTTAAATTGTCTAATAATGATATAACATAGACTAAATTTATAACTCATATACTAAACACTACAACAAAAAAAAAAAAACTCATGTAAGATTTAAGATATTGAATAGCATTATTTTAAAAACATCAAGGTACTATTAGTACTAGTTTGAAAATGTAAAAATGTAACATTATGCTGTAGATAATAGTAAAGATCAATTTAAACTTTTTTAAAAAATGCTAAAATACTTTTGCTCTTAGATATATGTAAAGTGTAAAGTGCCTCCTATATAGCATATACATATATTTTGCTCCTCACACTAAGTTGGCATGTTGCTACCATATGAAGTACCGAGTACTTTGTGGCTTCTAATCCTTACACTTGAAATGTTTTGTTTTTGTTGGATTGGTCAGTCTGATGGAAATTTGTGGCATAACTCAAAGTCTTTCCTTATCTTAAAATGGTCCTTATGTTCCATTGGAGATCCACTGGAATTTCTCACTTTTGTTTTACCTAAATGATTTGAATTCGAGTCTCTTAATTAAAAACATTATTAAATGTCATAAAAATTATTAACGATCCCATCCTCATGTCTTAGTTTTGACTTTTGAGTCCCGATATGATCACACGTACAAAAAAGATTTGACACAATTATATCTGAACATTTTAATGGTAAATGACTATGCAATTAATAATAATAATTGTTAAGGGAGTCAAGGATTCATGCATTACATACATGGCAAGGCAGCGGAAGTGTCGGAATCAAAATTTCAACCCCATGACATCCCCGTAAAATCTAGAATCTATGTGCATGTATAAACAAATTATAAGGACATGAAATTACAACATATGTATCTAGCAAATTCTCCTCCTTTCTTGAATCTTCTCCTTGTTTGGATTGTAGCAAACACTAAGCACCTTCCTTCACCTCTAGAGTGCACACAAAGATGAAGAAAAATTAGTGTGTAAGGGTGGTTAGATCACCAAATAAGATGAGTTCAAGTACATGCTCTAATGAGTGTTAGATCAAGACCAAGTTTCATACAGTTAATCTCATGCAACAATTGCCTAAAATTGCATGAAAAAATCTTAAGATCATTCCTCTCAACTTTCATAACTCTTCTAAACGTTTAGTCTCTCTATTGAGTGTGTTTTTGGGTAAAAAATTCATATGTTCATAAGTGAAGAACTCACTTATGTACCAGCTGTCATTAAGTCGGCCATGATCGTAGCTTGCTTAATTGACAATCATTCATACTTTGTTTTCATTTAATCTTTTATGCGTGTGACCCTTAGGCTCTCAGTTATTTTGGTCACTTGAATTAATTTTTAATCCGTGCAAATCATGAAGGGTTTCATGATGCCAATTTATCGGAATGTAAATAGATTAACACGATAGTTAATTATCCAATATACAAACTTTTCCATAGTCAATTACCGTGCAATTTGTCCCTTCACCATCCTATACTCCACTTGGTTTAGAGTATGAGCTATGTGTCAACTCCTATAAGACTGACTATGTTAGATCTAGTCTAAGTGATGTTAGTTCTTGTCCTGGGGATCTCATTACTCTCTTCATGACATATAATTACTCTGGCCAGAGACTCCCGAGTAATGACCCCGATAAGAGGTTGTGGGTATCATCTCCTTCTATCAGGAGTAGTGAGTCCTTTATTAGCTACCTAATTACCTTTGAATACCAATAGTTGTACCTTATCACCACCCTATGAGCAACCTCATCTTGAGGCAACAAGGAATTGTGTCAAGACACAAAATCAGTATCCAAGATATCCTTGAGTACCTCAAGTCTAAGGATATTTGCACCATTGCTGTGATGAGATTAATTACTGACATTTGATAGATCATCAATATGATAATATCATAACTGGTCATCCGACGTACTTACTACTTTTAATAAGTATCCACATGTTAACTCTAAATATCTCATGCTTACAGTTAATGAGATCCACTGCTTGATCAAATCAAGGAGTATAACATGTGTTAGTTTATCCGGATTAACAATGTCCTGTTTCATTAATCCTATGACTAGGGATAATTTAAATACTAACATAATTGCACATGATAGGAATCTCATTATCATGATCTCATCATTATTTCCTTCATGTTATGTTTTGTATCATGGACTTCGTTAATTCGATTTAAGAACAACATCAATTCATAAATAAATGAACATCAAATTAATGAAAATTGTCTTTTGCTTTATCAATCAAAATAAAGTTTGTACAAAAGTGCTAAAGGTGATTACCTTTAGAGCATTACTATAACAATCTCCCACTTGCACTAAAGCCAATCGCCTTTGTATCTAATACCATAGGCTAGTATACTAGAATCAAATTTCATTTGAGGAAGTGGCTTAGTCAAAGGATTAGCTATGGTTTGATCTGTAGGCTCCCTCTCTATCTTCACATCACCTCAATCAATGATCTCCCTGATCAGGTGATATCTCTTGAGTACGTGCTTGGACCTCTAATAAAACCTTGGTTTCTTGGCTTGACTAATAGCCCCATTGTTATCACAATACAATAGTATCGGGCCTAAAACGCTCAGAACCACTTCAAGTTTCATAACAAACTTCTTAATCCGAACAAATTCTTTTGCCGCTTCCGCAGCTGCAATGTACTCTGACTCGGTTGTTGAATCTGTAGTAGTCTTTTATTTGAAACTCTTCCAACTGACTACTCCACCATTCAGTGTGAAAACGTAACCTGACTTAGATTTAGAGTCATCCTGGTCAGATTGAAAACTAGCATCAGTATGCCCGCTCACTACGAGATCTCCATCTTCATATACCAAAAATACATCCTTCGTCCTTCTTAAGTACTTTAGGATATTCTTGACAGCCACCTAGTGACACTTAC
Organism: Erythroxylum pedicellare; assembly: GCA_027563575.1. Classification (NCBI taxonomy): domain Eukaryota; kingdom Viridiplantae; phylum Streptophyta; class Magnoliopsida; order Malpighiales; family Erythroxylaceae; genus Erythroxylum; species Erythroxylum pedicellare. The sequence continues at coordinate 33,728,614 of JAOQMP010000006.1, forward strand.
TAAGATCCGATTGATATATGCTCGTAACACACAGAGCATATGATATATCAGGTCTTGTACATAACATAACATACATGATTGTTCCTATTGCTGAAGCATAGGGAATCAAACTCATGTGAGTCCTCTCATCTTGCATTTTGGGATACATATATTTCGAGGGTTTTATCCCATGAGTCATGGGAAAAAACCGTCTCTCGGACTGCTACATGCTAAACCTTTTTAGCATTTTATCTATGTATGTAGACTGTGAAAGACCTAGCAACTTCCTTAATCTATCTCTATAGATCTTTATTCCAATATATAAGTTTCTTCTCTAAGATCTTTCATAGAGAAATTCTGGGACAACCAAATTTTGACATATTGCAAACTTGAGACATCATTTCCTATTAATAATATGTCATCCACATATAACACAAAGAATATGATAGCACTCCCATCAACCTTCTTATACACACAAGGTTCATTCGGATTTTGTGAGAAACCAAACTTTTTGATTGTAGCATCAAATCGAATGTTCCAACTCCTTGATGCTTGCTTCAATCCATAAACGGATTTATGAAGCTTGCTACCTTTTTTTTTTCCATCTTTGGATATGAAATCCTCATATTGTATCATATACACATCCTTAGCTAGGTTTTCATTCAGAAAAGTTGTCTTCACATCCATTTACCATATCACATAATCATAATGAGCAGTCATGGATAGGAGTATTCTAATGAATTTAAGCATGGCTGTATGGCTAAATGTCTCGTCGTAGTCAACTTCTTATTTTTAACGATAACCTTTAGTAACTAACCTCGCGTTATAGGTAATCACATTACGATCCGTGTCGATTTTCTTCTTGAAAATCTACTTGCACCCTATGGGTTTTAGCCCTTCGGGTGGGTCAACCAAAGTCCATACTTGGTTTTCAAACATTGAATCTATTTTGGACTTCATGGCTTAAAGCCATTTTTCAGATTCTGAACTCTTCAAAGCATCTTCATAGTTTATAGGCTCATCATCCTCTATAAGCAATACTTCATTATGTTCACTTACGAGAAAACTGTATCTCTGGAGCATTATGTATCCTACTTGACTTACGAACATTTTGTGTGTCAGAAGGTTCAACTGTTTTCTTATCTCCATGACCAACAATCTCGGGTTCAGGTAATTGATTTGTGTTTGTTTGAGCATTATGAACTTCATCAAGTTCAACTTTGCTCCTACTGTCTTCTTTTAAAAGAAAATCTTTCTCTAAAAGGACAACATGCTTTGAGACAAACACCTTTTGCTCTAAAGTATTGTAAAACTAATATCCAATTGTTTCTTTAGGATATCCTACAAATAGACATTTATCATATTTCACTTTAAACTTGTTTGATTGAATCCGCTTCACATAAGCCAAACAACCCCAAAATTTCATATGAGAAAGATAGGATTTTTTGTTAGTCCATATCTTATATGGAGTAACATCAACTACTTTTGAAGGGACTCTGTTTATCACGTAAACATCAGTCTTGAGTGCCTGACCTCAAAAGGATTTTAGTAGATCTGTTAAGACCATCATTGACCTTACCATATCCAACAAGATTCGATTTCTCCTTTCAATCACACCATTATGTTGCAGTTTTTAAGGTGGAGTCCATTGGGATACAATCCCATTATCCCTTAGATAACTTAGAAACTCCTCGTTCAGGTATTCACCACCTCAATTTGATTGAAATGTCTTGACTTTTACCGAGTTGTTTCTCTACTTAATGTCTAAATTGTTTGAACATTTCAAATGCTTTAGACTTGTATCTCAGTAAATACACATACCCATATCGTGAATAATCATCGATAAAGGTAATGAAGTACATAAAACCACCTCTGGCATGAATGGATATTAGATTACATACATCAGAATGTATTAGGTTTAATAACTCATTCGTACGTTCACCCTTTCCTTTAAAAGGTAATTTAGTCATCTTGTCTAACAAGCAAGATCCACATATGTCATATGATTCATAATCAAATGACCCTAAGCTACCACTCTTGTGTAGCTTATCCATGTGTCTCTCACTTATATAGCCAAGTCAACAATGCCATAAGTAAGATGATTTTAACTTATCCCATTTTTGTATTTTATTGTCATTGATATTTAAAATTGGAGTGCACATATCTAATATATAAATACCATTGCAGAATATAGCATAACCATACAACATTTCATTCAACTTAATTGAGCAACCATTGCTTGAAAAAGTTAAATGAAATCCCTTTTTATTAAGCTATGAAACAGATACAATGTTATTTGTCACAACAAGTACATAATACCAATTATCCAAAATTAACTCTAACCCATTAGGAAGATACAAAACATAGGTTCCTACGACTAATGCAACAACTCTTGCTCCATTTCCCACACTTAGGTCCATCTCTCCCTTATTGAATGGTCTACTACCTCTGAGACCCTACATATCAACACATATGTGTAAGCCATATCCAGTATCTAATACCTAAATGTTATGATCATAAATAGTATTAACCTTAATGACAAATAACATACCTGAAGTAGACGGTAAAGCATTTAATGCCTTCTTTTGCTTCAGCGACTCCAGATAGGCTTTACAATTCCTCTTCTAATGCCCTTCTTCGTTGTAATGAAAGCATATTCCCTTTGGTGTATTGTCCTGGGTCTTCTTCTTGGCTACACCTCCCACTGACTTCTTAGACTTCTTCCTCTTTTTTCGGTTCGTCTTGAGAGAACTAGAAGCAGAGTCCATAAGCATCATAGCCTTACTGTCCTTCTTGATAGTTTGGTCAATTGTTTTGAGTAGATTAATTAGCTCAGGTATCGAGGTGGATAGTTAGTTCATCCGATAGTTAAGCACAAACTGTGAATATTGGTCAAACCAGTTAGAATTAAGTCTATACCTAATTCATGATCCATTATGAAATGCAAACTGGTTAACCTCTTAATTTAACCATTCATCTTCAACACATATTGTACTCGAGACGATCTTTTAGGCATCTTAGAGTGAAAGAGCAACCTCAACGTCTCGAACCTTTCAGACCGAGCTTGCTCATCAAACAGTTCCCTTATATGGTAGACTATGGTATGAGTATCCATAGCCCCATGTTGCTTTTACAGTTCTGGTGACATAGAGGCCAACATAATACAGCTAGCCAGCTCACTATCATCTAGTAACTTCTTGTAAGCTTTCTGATCCTTATCAGAGGCATCGGTAGTAGGGAGATCGGGAAGTGGCTCCTAGCCAATCTAAGAAGTTTAGTCCCGTGAGCTTGTTGGAGTCAAATAGAGAGTGTAAGTTTACACTAGATGAAGACATCGTGGGGATTCAATAACATAGAAGAATTATAGAAAGCGTTAGAATTTGCAAAAATGCATAATGATAAGGACTTTAATCACATGCATTATGGG
>JAOQMP010000006.1:33739175-33749424 GCA_027563575.1 Erythroxylum pedicellare
ATGTGCATAAATGCATATTGATAAGGACTTTAATCACATGCATTATGGGTCCCACTATTTTGTCCAAATCTATAGCCCTCTGAATATAAGAAAATTATAATTTTCCTAATAGGTCGATATCCAATATCACTAAGAATGACCTTTGGGTTTGCCCAATAAGCCACCATAGGTCAATCAGTAGGTATCATTCATACCAACTGCATTTAGTTATGCAACTATCGACTTGTGCCATCAACTGTTGATTTAGCATACTCATTGGGTTATCAACTCTTGATGCATATACATCTTATGTATACTACCCAACTCTGCCTCTATCCACGTTAACCTTGGGTTTTCCTAACAAATCAACGCTTCTAGTTAAGACTAACCCATTAATCTGGAAATCTTATTTCCATAGTTTGAACATATTCTTGTAATGTGGGCTTGGGTTTGCCCAGCAAACCAACACTAAAAGAATTATGCTTCTTGTCATATCAATGAAAGGCGTAAGTCCTAATATTTTAGTTGAGGGATTTATTCTTAGGTCTCATCAATACTTGGATGATATTATATATATCACATATATATATTCAGATTATGGACGACTCAAATTAAATTAGGCCTATGTCTATAACTACCCTTAAAATGCAGCTAATGCATGTAACACACAAAGGAGGCTTAATTTAGGTTGTGATTTGTATATGCATCTAAAGTTTGTGATTCGATTAAACTCTTGAATCGAAACGGGTACTAGTGATAGTCTCCACTAATTTGAATTATGAATGTGATTCAATTAGGAACCCTAAAATTCAATTATTTTGATGTCCAAATTAAACACTTTAATTCTAGCACATATCTTTTTCTAGTCACATTAGAAATGTTATGCTCTACTTGGATTAATTCTAAATTAATCCCTAGGGTTTCCAAAATTCCTGAACATAAATTAGTCATCTAAAACATCCCAAGGTCATCTCAAATTTATCAAGACAATTTCGGCACAATTCTAAATTAATCCCTAGGGTTTCCAAAATTCTTGAACATAAATTAGTCATCTAAAACATCCCAAGGTCATCTCAAATTTATCAAGACAATTTCGGCACAAGTTAAAAAATATCTGGACGGCTAAAATTATTAAGATAAATGAGTTAACCTAGTATATACTAAAGAGACCGATTTGATGTCCGAAAATTTTCTGGAACAACCCTATATACACTTAGCATGCTACTAGCATCAAAATAATTTATTTCTTATCTCATAAAAATAATTTCAAGGTCTCATAACCGAAACATATACACATAAGTCATCAAACAAGTCAGCCCCATCATTATTCAAAAAGTTGGCTAGTTGACTTTGACTTGATCTATTAATTGAATCAAGTTTGATTAATTCTGAAAAAATTCCAGAGTCATATACACATTCTAAATGTGCCTAATAAAAAATTACAGAATCTAATTCCTAGGAATTCTTTATAAACTAAGTGGAATTAGCCAACACATCATATGTCCACTAACACTTGTCATACATCACCAACATGCATGTAAAATCAAGAATAAATAATCAATCACTTCAAATACTGTTGTCATGCGTCTCATACACGTGGCAACATCATATGTGCATAGATAAGAAGAAAATTCATTAAAACAATTTTTTAAATAAATTTATTCTTGAATTTACAAGCATGAATGTTCATTAGATTTCTAGAATTTCCCAGAACTTCATACATGTATTAGGCTGAAACTAAAATCGTAATAAAATAACAAATGATTCAATTGCATTTTCCTTAGAAAAACAATAATATAACACCTTATAAACATTTATGTGAAAGAAAATTAGAAAAAAATTTGCTATAATTATTACGAAAATTTCAAAATCAGTACATAAATTCTGTTTTCCAGAAATTCCTAGAAACCAACATATGAACATGCTGGAGATTAATTCGCAATAAAATAGAAAATGACATTCAATTAAAATTTCATTTGACAGAAACATAATATAAGATCTTATAAACCTTTATGTGAAAGAAAATCAGAAAAATGTTTCTACAATTTAGACACAATTTTTGAAATCAACATTTATGTCAGTCACAACCTAGCAAACACTTCGCACATGCTCAATAGATCATTTTATACATACATAACCATCTCTGATACCACAATTAAAGGAGCCATGGATCCATACATCACATACATGGCAAGGCATTGGAAGTGTCAAAACCAAAATTCCAACCCCACGACATCCCCAAAAAATCCAGAATTTATGTGCTTGTATAAATATATTATAAGAACATGAAATTACAGCATATGTACCTTGCAAATACTCCTCCTTTCTTGAATCTTCTTCTTGTTTAGATTGTAGCAAACACCAAACACCTTCCTTCACCTCTAAAGAGCATGCAAAGATGAGGAAAAATCATTGTGTAAGGGTGATTAGAAAACCAAACAAGATGAGTTCAAATATATGCTCTAATGAGAGTTAGATCAAGATCAAGTTTCATACAATTAATCTCATGCAACAATTGCTTAAAATTGCATGAAAAAATCTCAAGATCACTCCTCTTAACTTCCAGAGCTCTTCTGAACCCTTAGCCTCTTTATTGAGTGTGTTTTTGGGTAAAAATTCGTATATACATAAGTGAAGAACTCATTTATGTGCTACCTGTCATTAAGTCGGTCACAATTGTGGCCTATAAGCCACGATAGTGGCTTGCTTAATTGGCAGTCATTCACACTTTGTTTTTCATCCAATGTTTTATGCAAGTGACCCTTTGGCTCTTAGTTATTTTGGTCACTTTAATTACCTCTTAATCTGAATAAATCATAAAGTTCATGATGCCAATTTACCGGAATGTAAATGGGTTAACACTCAAACTCTTCAATAGTTAATTATTTGACTTACGAATCTTTCCATAGTCAATTATCTTGCAATTCGTCCCTTCACCATCCTATACCCCACTTGGTTTGGAGTATGGGCTATGTGTCAACTCCCACTAAACTAACTATGTCAGATCTAGTCCAAGTGATGTTAGTTTTTGTCCTGGGGATCTCATTACTCTCTTCATGAAACATAATTGCTTTGGCTAGAGACTCCGAGTAATGATCCCAACAAGAGGTCGTGGGTATCATTTCCTTCTATCAGGAGTGGTGAATCCTTTATTGGCTACTCAATTATCTTCAAATACCAATAGTTGTACCCAATCACCACCCTATGAGTGACTTCATCTTGAGGCAACAAGGTATGGTGTCAAAACACAAGATCATTATCCAAGATATCCTTGAGTACCTCAAGTCTAAGGATATTTGCACCATTGCTATGATGAGATTAATCACTGATATTTGATAGATCATCCATATGATAATCTCATAACAGGTCATCTGATGTACTTACTACTCTTAGTAAGCATTCACATGTTAACTCTAAATATCTCATGCTTACAGTTTATGAGATCCACTGATTGACCAAATCAAGGAGTATAACATGTGCTAGTCTATCTAAATTAATAATGTCCTGTCTTATTAATCCTATGACTAGGGATAATTTAGATACTAATATAATTGCATAAGATAGGAATCTCATTATCATGATCTCATCATGATTTCCTTCATGATATGTTTTGTATCATGGACTTCATTAATTCGATTTAAGAATGACCTCAATTTATAAATAAATGAACATCAAATTAATGAAAATTTCCTTTCATTTTATTAATCAAAATAAAGTTTGTACAAAATGCTAATGGTGATTGCCTTCAAAGCGCTACTTTAACAACAACAATAACAATAACAACAACAACAATAACAACAACAACAAATAATAATAATAATATAGTCAGTGGGGACTATAAAGGATATTTTGATCTTTTTATTAGTTATTCTTTTGTCATTCCAAATGTATGTTTTAAAACTAAACATTGACACTACATCATCACAAGAAAATTTTAAGAATAAACCAAACTAAATAATACAGAGAAAGTAAAATCTCAAATACTAGGGGACTTTCTCCAAATAAGGTAGTGTTAGTGTGAAATATTAGGGGTTAAATGACCCTCACAAATAAGAAATGGTGAATAAGTTGTTTCTTCCTGTTAAAACAACTATACGATTTGAAAAAGTAATTTAACAAATTAATAATTATATATATGTCCTCTTTAGAATGTAGTCGTCAAGATAAATTGAGTCAACATGTTGACTCTGTTAGTAACTATTAGGCAAACTAAGAATGTAGTTACCAATACTTCATATATATATATATTTCCTCTTTAGAATGTAGCCGTCAAGATAAATTGGGTCAATATTTTGACTCCGTTAGCAACTGTTAGGCAAATTAAGAATGTAGTTGCCAATACTTCTAAGGCTAGGACGGAGTATGCATAACAAACAACAATGATAAACTCTAGGGATGACTATGGGACAAGTTAGGGGATAGGGAATATCATCTCTCAAAATGCAGAAGTAGAGGAGTATGATTCTCCATTAGCTGTAACCCAAATCCCAGGCATTCTAGGAGATTTTTGTGTGTAGTGCAAAACTACAAAAAGGAAATCAACATGGTAGAGAAAGCAAAATCCCAAATACCAGGGGACTTTCCCCAAATAAGGCAGTTTTAATGTGAAACATTAGGGGGTTAAATGACCCTCATAAAAAAGAAATGGTGAATGAGTCTTTCCATGAAAATGAAACATAAGTGGTACCTATAGTTGTTTCTTCTTGTTGTCTATCCTGGAGATAGTTATAATGCCTTATTTAGGGAGTTTTTGGTCATACTGTAATATGATAATAAGCTTAATATCTTGAACTCATTGTAATGTAGATATAGTTTTAACTATAATTAAAATTCTTTCTCATTTTTTAAAAAGGTATAATATTGAATTCACTTAGTTAAATTAAGTAGGAGTATAAGAAATGTAAATATTTTATAAGATTAAGAGTAATTCATAATATTTATGTTGAATTTGTCAACCTTCATCCCCATTAGAGAATCAATTTTCAAGACTAGATTTTTTGGAAGAATTTATGTTCTAAATTTTTATTTTGGTTGTGAAGTAAAAGAAAAGAGTACCAACCTTTAAAGTTTCAATAGTGACAAAGGACTATAATAATCTTCTTTAATATTATACGCGTTCGGTAAAAGTAAGGTTAAAGAGGCAATATTTTCCTTAAAATTTTTAAAAGTTTAAATAAATCCTATCATATATAGGGTACATATTAGTTTCGTAGCATTATAAAATTTGTCACATTAGTTCTTTTTCTTGTTCTATTAGTATCTTTACTCTAATTTCGTTATATTTCTTTCAAATGTTTGTTAACAGGAAAAAATCTAAAAATAATATGATTACTTTTTGAAATCATATTTGTATATATATCCTCTTGAATCTGTAACCGTCAAGATAGATTGGGTCAATATGTTGACTCCGTTAGCAACTGTTAGGCAAACTAAGAATGTAGTTGCTAGTATGCACAACAAACAGCAATGACAAACTCTAGTGATGACCGTGGGACAAGTTAGGGGATAGAGAATATCATCTCTCATAAGGAAAAAGTAGAGGAGTATGATTCTCCATTAGCTATAGCCCATGTCCTTAACATCCTAGGAAATTTTTTATGTGCAGTCCAAAACTGCAAAAAGGAAATCAATAAGGTAGAGTAAGCAAAATCCTAAATACTAGGGGACTTTCCCTAAATAAGACAAACTTAGTATGAAACATTAGGGGTTAAACGACCTTCATAAATAAGAAATGGTGAATGAGTCTTTCCATGAAAATGAAATATAAGTGGTAACTATAGTTGTTTCTTCTTATTGTCTATCCTAGAGATAGTTATAATGCCTTATTTAGGGAGTTTTTGGTCATATTGTAATATGATAGTGGGCTTAATGCCTTGAACTCATTCTAATGTAGATATAGTTTTAACCATAATTAAAATTCTTTTTTCAATTTTCTGAAAAAAGTATAATATTGAATTCACTTAATTAAATTAAGTAGGAGTATAAGAAATGTAAATATTTTATAAGATTAAAAGTAATTCATAATATTATGTTGAATTTGTCAACCTTCATCCCCATTAGAGAATCAATTTTTAAGACTAATTTTTTTGGAAGAATTTATAATCTAAATTTTTATTTTGGTTGTGAAGTAAAAGGAAAGAGTACCAACCTTTAAATTTTCATTAGTGACAAAGGACTATAATAATCTTCTTTAATATTATACACGTTTGGTAAAAGTAAGGTTAAAGAGGTAATATTTTCCTTAATTTTTTAAAAGTTTAAATAAATCCTATCATATCTGGGGTACGTATTAGTTTCGCAGCATTATAAAATTTGTCACATTAGATCTTTTTCTTATTCTATTAGTCTCTTAACTATAATTTCGTTAGATTTATTTTAAAAATTTTTTAATAGGAAAAATCTACAAATAATATGAATTGAAAAAGTAATTTAACAAATATATACATATATCTACATATATGTATACATATATATATATATATACATATATATCTATATGTCCTCTTTATAATGTAGTCGTTAAGATAGATTGGGTCAATATGTTGACTCCGTTAGCAACTGTTAGGCAAACTAAGAATGTAGTTACTAGTATGCACAACAAATAATAATGACAAACTCCAGTGATGACTGTGGGACAAGTTAGGGAACAGGGAATATCATCTCTCGTAATGGAAAATTAGAGGACTATGATTCTCCATTAGCTGTAGCCCAAGTCCCTAACATCCTAGGAGATTTTTGTTTGTAGTTTAAAACTGCAAAAAGGAAATCAACAAGGTAGAGTAAGCAAAATCCTAAATACTAGGGGACTTTCCCCAAATAAGGCAGTCTTAGTATGAAACATTAGGGGTTAAACGACCTTCACAAACAAGAAACGGTGAACCGAGTCTTTCCATGAAAATGAAACATAAGTGGTACCTATAGTTGTTTCTTCTTATTGTCTATCCTAGAGATAGTTATAATGCCTTATTTAGGGAGTTTTTGGTCATATTGTAGTATGATAGTGGGCTTAATACCTTGAACTCATTGTAATGTAGATATAGTTTTAACTATAATTAAAATTCTTTTTCATTTTTCTGAAAAAAGTATAATATTGAATTCACTTAATTAAATTTTCACTTAATTAAAGTAAGTAGGAGTATAAAAAATGTAAATATTTTATAAGATTAAGAGTAATTCATAATATTTATGTTGAATTTGTCAACCTTCATTCCCATTAGAGAATCAATTTTCAAGACTAATATTTTGGGTAGAATTTATGATCTAAAATTTTATTTTGGTTGTGAAGTAAAAGAAAAGAGTACCAGTCTTTAAAGTTTTAGTAGTGACAAAAGACTATAACAATCTTTTTCAATATTATACGCATTTGGTAAAAGTAAGGTTAAAAATGCAATTTTTTCCTTAAATTTTTTTAAAAGTTTAAATAAATCCTATCATATCTAGGGTATGTATTAGTTTCGTAGCATTATAAAATTGGTCACGTCACATCTTTTTCTTATTCTATTAGTCTCTTAACTCTAATTTCGTTAGATTTCTTTCAAATGTTTGTTAATGTGTTGTTAATACATCTTGTGTGGCATGCCGACCTAATATAGTGACTTTAAATTTTGGTATTTATATAACTTTAAAATAATTAAATTATTAGATTATTTTTCATTAAGTAGCATCAACACAACCTTAAGTGTATTACCCATCTATTTTACCTTAAATTTAACTCGAATGAAACTCCCCATTCTTATGAACCCTAATTACAAGAGGTGGAGATTTGATTTGAACTTTCATTTTAGACAAAAAATTGTCAGGCATACTAAAACACTTTTTTTTAGCAAACATCAAATTTAATATCATCATATACATTGTCTACAATAGTTACCAGGTAAGAATTATTTTTAGCAGCTTGGACAACGGACATCAAGTAAATGATTACATAATTACATTAAAAAAATGAAAGCATATGACTTGTGAACATAAAAATTAAAAGTAGACAATTATTAGAAAAGAACAAAATGGAGCTCTTTGCATACTCCACATAAAACTCCACCCTCTTCATTGGTCTTTTCAAAATGGTCAAACAATGTTTGTAAAGAGGAGTTTTAATCTGCTCCAGCACTTTAGGATTTGTTCTAGCATTTGGAAGTTGTTTAAGGTGTAACTATAGTGAACATCCCAACTAAAATGTCCAATCATAGAGAAAACTTCTATAAGGCTGACCACAAGCGTCACAAGTTTTGATGTTGGAGACGATGAAAATTAGTGGACAAGAGTGAATAAAATGGAGGATCTCACTATAAATATTGGTGCACTGTGATATGGGTTGATTTCCACCGGATTAAAGGATTTAGGAATCCAAGTTAAGAGTGGATATGAAGGAAGAATGAGGGAGAAACGCAGGAGGCAATGACTATTAAGTTTAAATACAAACGCCATGCCACGTAATAGTATTAGTAAGCTTAAGCTAAGATGGCATCGTTTAATATAACCGACTAAATGAAAAGCCAAGACATGGTAATATGATAGACAACAAAAACAACAACAACAATAACTTAGCGAAAGTTTCATTGATACATAAAATTTAGAGAGGCCTAAACATATTCAGTCTTATCTTTAACTTATAGAGGGACTATTTCTACTAAATCTACATAAAAAAGAAAAAAGGAATACATGTACATATTAAAATAATAAAGTAATAATAATTAAAAATAAAATAAACATACATGATAATAATAATAATAATAATTTAAATAATCATGTATAAATACAAAATATAAACATAAGTAGTAAAATAATTATATAACAAGGTAAGGAATACAAATAAAAAAAAAGTAAATAAATACATAAACAAGAAAGATGATAAGTAAATAAATAAATCAAACAAGTCATTACAAGCAAATATTTAGGCTAAATAACTAAGAAGAAAGTACTAGAAATTAAATGTTTAAGCTAAATGCAAAATATAAGACTCAATGAAAAATGTTTAAAAGACATATGAGAAAGAGAAGGACATTTTATATGTGAGATCTTTAAAAAGACAATCCTTCCTATAGAGCATTGCCAGCCTTATTGCTAAATAATAGAATTTATCTTTGAGCTTGAGTGATATCTTCTTATCACATAAAACTTCTAATGCACTTTTTCATTTAAGCCATCCTGATCTAATATGGTGAATTATCTCTTCATCGATCTCTCAATTGCTTTGAATGATAGATCTTAAATACTTAAAACACTCTTTCTATGGTATAGCTTCTAAACCAATCTTTACCTCCACATCAAAAGCTACCCTATGGCTTGAAAAGTTAAACTCCACATACTCAACCTTGGTCCTACTCAATTTAAGGCCCTTCGACTTTAACATCTCTTCAAAGTTCTTGTTTGACATTAACGCCATCTTTTGTCTCATCCACTAAAATAATATCATTAGTAAACAACATACACCAAGGCACATCCATTTGGATATTCTTGGTTAACATATCCACCACTATTGCACACAAAAAGTTGCTGAATGAGGAGACCTAGTGTAGCCTAATATCGATAAAAAATACTTTGCATCTCCACCTGTCATCCTTACTCTAGTCTTTACGCTTTCATACATATCGCTAATATCTCATATATAGGTCATAGAAAATCCTTTAACTTTGGAATACCTTCATATGATTTCTTTAGTTACCTTCTCATATGTCTTCTCTAAGTCAATAAAAACCATGTGTAGATTACGCTTTCTTTCCCTGTAATATTCCATTAATCTTCCAAGGAGATGTAAAACTTATGTTATGGACCTTTCTAACATGAAGACCAACTAGTTCTTTAAGATAGATATATCCGTTCTCACTCCCTTCTCAATCAACTTCTCTCATCATGACTACTTATTATGTATATGTTTAGTTGTAATAGACATATCAGATAGTAATGATATGAATTGAGTTTTTCTCTCTTCCATTGTTCACAACTTCTGACGATCTCTGTCTTTTACGCTCACTTTATTGTCAGCTACATTCGATAATAACAACTACTACTAGAAATCTCGCTAACATGCGGGATTTGGGGAGATCTAGTAGTATGCATCCTTATCTCTAACTAGTAGAGAGACTGTTTCAAAATGACCAATATGAAGAGGAGAAAAATATAAATATAAATATAAATATAATTATTATAATAACAATAATAACAACAACAACAACAACAATAATAACAATAATAATAATAACAACAACAACAACAACAACAACAACAACAACAACAACAACAACAACAACAATAATAATAATAATAATAATAA
>JAOQMP010000006.1:33752766-33782110 GCA_027563575.1 Erythroxylum pedicellare
TTTGGAAGTTAGATGATCCATATAATGGTGTTAGGATGAGTGTAGAAAATCAATTATGAATGGGTTAATGAATATGTTCTGTTTTTGGTTAATGATCAAATATCGATAATGGATTGATTTGTAAATATTTTGGATTTAAAATGGATTTGAGAATGACGAGCGTTGGGGTATAAAAGGTGATATTGGTATGAGTTGTGTTAGGGTAAGACTTGGAAACAAAATTTAGTAGTTGAGCTGGAAAATGTAGCAGCAACATGATCTCTGAGTATGCTTCTATATTTTAGCCATAACTTGCTCTATAGTTGTTCAATTGAGATGATTCTTAGTTTGTATGAAACTAGAGACATATGGATACATTTCTTATGAATACAATTAATTTAAATTCTATCTTTAAGAGTATCAAATTTTGACATGAAATTGGGAACTGGGTGCAGCAAAATTTGTGGATGAATGTTTATGTTGTGTTATGTTTTGAGTGTATGAGAATGTGTTATATTTTGGGTGTTTATGATCAAGTAGTGTATATGAAATGTGTATGGATGATGTTAAGTTGAAAATGTATATATTTGAAGAAGTTATCCACTTGAGATGATGAATCAAATGAGTTGAGAATTGGGAGTGAATGAAACCTAGTTAGTGTTTTAATGGTTATAGAGTGATAACTACATTAGAAGAGGTGAATTTGGGAAGATTATGAGTGTAAGTGATGTTAGAATGGGTTTAGGATCCATTATAGGGGTCTTGGAGAAGGAGAATTGAGCAAACATTAAGGATACAAGGTCAGGTTGTGTAAATTGACCCGACCGTGTATTTCTGGTGCAAAAACCCCACCAGACCCAAAAGAAACACGGGCTGCCTATGTGAATTCACACGGCTGTGTGTTTTGACCCCTCAAATGGCAAAATCTCTTTTCATAGTCTACATAAAAGTTGTAGATCTAGAAGTCCTCTTCGAAACCGTCTAAATATGACATTAATCTAAGATCTACAGAAAAGGTTATGGCATTTTTCCCAAGATATGTTTGTTTATGAATGATTGACTTATCAATGTTGTTCAATGAGATGTTTAGGCTTGTTAGTGATATTAAATGAGTAGGATTGAGTTATTAACGTAAGAAGTGTATCCTAGGTGTTAGGGAATGATTCAAAGATCTTGTTAATTGATTATGGGACATGTATTAAAGATATACACCCAGGAATGTCATTGAGCATGCATTGTACATATTTAATATATATGTGTGTGCATCAATAGACACTTATACAATTGTGCAAAAATGTGATATGTGTATGTTTTACATGATATAGAGGAACATATTGAGCATCATCTTCTAGACATTGCTGGGACTTCGAGGCAATAGCTTCTGGAGCAAACTGTGAGTAACCTAGAAGGTTTCTCTTGATTGATTGATTGTTTTTATTTTATTTGAATTATTGAATGAATGTGATTGGATTGTGTTGATTTCCAGACAGAAAGCCCGATGATTGCAATATGGGAATGAGATATTGAAATGCTACTTGTATGTCAATGTGATGGACTAAATATTTCATTATATGATTGATATTGACAGATGCATTCCATAAATGAATGCATAACTGGATAATGGAAGTTGTGACCTGAGTAGTCACCGAAATCGAGCTTAAAGCTCCAAATATGAATGAGAGCCAAAGGCTGACTATGTAAAATGAGCCTCGTATCCCCAACAGATAAGGGACAGTATAAATGAGTCCAGTATCCACAATAGATACGGGACAGTTTAGGCACTCGATCACAACAACGTAATAATTAGAGAAGAGTCACATGAGCATTTCATATGCATTTTATGAAGCATGTTAGATTGATTGAGATGCTAAATTGTCTACTTTTGAGTGAGAATCTGAATTGTGATGAATTATGCAAATTTGTGAAATATATGTTGTATGTAGTGATTTGATGCATGAATTGAGTGGACCATCGATGATGGTCACCTCATTGAGTTCGCAAAACTCATCAAAATCGCAACGTTGATTTTTCAGGACCTAAAGATGACATTAGCTACTGAGGGACATTACAAGAAGCACAATTCTTATACTTTTGTGAAGAAGGAATGGCTCAAAGGTCGGTCAACTGGATATGGATAGATTAGATACATTTTGTATAATTTCCTCTTTCATATAGCACCTTTTGTATTAGGCTATGACGATGTATCGATATGGATGTGGAAAGATACATTGTAAAGTAGGTTTTTATGAAATGAAATAAGGAAAATTTTGGTTGAAAAATGTTTTGACTTTTCTTATGATGTTTATAAGAGAACAAAGATAAATGATGTCATGTTAAGTGAATGTTATGAATGAACGTTGTGTTCCATTATCATAGGTTATGTGCTGGAATATCCTCTGGGCATCCCAGTATGTACCCTAGGGTAAGGGGGCACTACAGAGTATGAATGCTAACGTTATGCATATATATGTAATACTTAATCTGGGTTTAACCCTAAGCATATACCAGAAAATAAGATATTACAAACCACACCACACTCAACTCCTCCACCATAACTTGTCCAAGGAAGTTTCTTTTCTTTGTTTATCTTCTATTTTCTATTCTCTCGTCTCCTTCATTAATTTTGGTGTTCATTGTGACTTGTGTTATGTCCTTATTACATTTTCTTTCCATTTTATGTTTCTTGCTTTATGTTTTTTCTACATTGAGGACAATGTAGAGTTTAGGTGTGGGGGGCAGATTTCTTGAATTTGTTAAAAAAAATTGTTTTGTTTTGTAAGTTAATGTGCATTATTTTATTGAACTGGGAAAGCATGATGGATTGCAAGCATGGATAGTGATTTGGTGATAGAATGACAATATTTTTCCGCAATGGTTGATTTAAATGAAAAGTGTACAAGATTTGATAAAAGCCTATTTAAATAAGTGAGAATTGAGCTTTTAAAGAGCAATTACATTCTTTGTGCTCAAATTGTTTTCTTGGTTATCGCACATGGTTTGGTCATTCTAGAACTTGCTCCGTTATGCATGTTGAGACCACTAGTAAATTTGGTGCATTAAAATGATAAAGGCATTTAAGATTAACCCTTTTTTCTTTCTAAAACTTACCTTATCTGTTAATTCCCCTAGTTAACCCAGTTGAAGTAGTAACCTTTTTTCTTTGAAACAAAAACCACAAAATTAGCCCAAGCCTTATGTTTTGACTTTCGTGTTCAACCTGTTATTAAAGCAATGGATGACTAGATCTTAAACTTATTAGTTTGTGGTTTGAGGTGGACATGTAATGGTAACAAATATGGTCAAAGTGATATCTTATCTTATGATGTTCTTGAAATGTGACGAGGAAAGATTGTGAAATGCCAAAAAAACAAAGAAAAAAAAAAGAAAAAAAGACACAAGTTTGAAAGGGAAAGAAAAATACGCTTAACCATGATGCTTTAAATTCTTAATTATTCATTGTGCAGCTATGAGTTAACCTATTAGTTGGGTTATAAAGTGTTCATATGGTTATCTTTTGTGAAATTGATCCTTAACTTGTGATAATTGAACATCAATTGTTGTCATTACTGGGACATTCTTTTTGTTTAAGGGTGGAAGTTGAGCAATGTAGTCTACACTACCCTTGTCCTTATCCCTATTACAACCAATAAAAGACCTTTTTTATTTTTGCATGGAATTCACAAGTGGTTGCGATGTCATATATTCGCAAGCATATGGTAATGTCATTCTACTGTGGCGAATATGAGTGAAATGCCCTATAAACACTTCTTGAGTGAATTGAGTGAATCTTTATGTGAGGTCAAATCTGGTGCATTTTGAGTTTGGAAAGGTCATTAGGAATTGTAATGGTTGTTCTAGAGTTGAATCCTATGAAATGCTTGTGGCTTGATTGTGATCTTAGTTCAAAAATATCATACATGTTGGCTAAATTTTTCAAAAAAGTTGAAAATAAATTTGCTTAGGTTTGTTGGTTTTGTTTTGTTTTCAAGTCTTTTAAATGCTTAGGGACAAGCATTGCTTAAGTTTGGGGGAGTTTGATAGGTTATTAATTGACATATTAATTTGGGGTATTTTTTAAGCATATTAGATAGATATTGTTATGATTATGGTGTTTTTTCATTATTTTTGGAGGTTAGGACATGTAAAGCTATTTTGGAGAAAAGTAGCAAAAACATTCAATAGGAATTAAAAACAAAACAATGGCAAGCAACAAAGAGGACAAAAACAACACAGCAAAGGAAAAGAGAATCAACTTGCTAGCTGGGAACTAAAAATGCATAATAGCAAATGTATCAGCCATAAAAAAAGTAATAAAACGATAGTAGAGAAAAAGGCAAAATGTAAGAGTAGAAAATACACAGCAGATGGAATGACCAAAACATGCAGCAGTTAAAAGAGATCACAGCTAAGGAGAGACAAAACGACAGCACACAGGAGAAGAGAGCAGAGACAAAATGCAAAGGAGCACAACAGAGAAAATAAGAACAGGTGATATAATAAAACAAAAGGAGAAAACACATAGCAAAATGTTATAGCATAGGGGAGTAGTCCAAAACACAATGGACAGGGGGTGCGTTTTATGACTGGACAATTTAAAATGTAAGGAGGGTTTTTCTGTTTTAAAAAGACATAAGACGTCTTTTTGGGAGAGGCAATAGGTAGGTAGCTGAGAAGAACAACACGTAATAGCAACTATTTTTTTGGAGACGTTTACATCGAGTTCGACCTTTTTTCGTCAAGGGATAGAATGTGGGTATAACATCCCGTTATCACATATTAAGGTTTAGAACCCTAGAATAGTGTATATGAGAGGTATTATTGAGAAATTAGAAAATCTATTTCATGCTTATGCATCAATTAACATACATAAACGTTTTGATAATTGCACATATTACAATGATTGTACATGTACTCATTTGACAATTATCGAGTATAGTTGATCTTAATTGATTTATAAATGTGATTATGATGTGAATAGTGAATATTTTGTCTTAAATTGATTTGGAGAATATAATCATTGATTTAGAATTTTTGGTAAAATTTAGAATATTTGTTAAAATTATGAGTATTTTTGGACTATCAAAAATGCCAAGTGATAAGACAATTGATAAATGATAGTAGAAATAAGAGTCAAATGGCAGTGGAAACTTTTATAAATGATGTTGGGGTTTAATGAAATATTTCATAAAAAACAGGAGACAATTAGAGTAGAAATTGGAGACAAATGAACTAGTTAAATAAAAGACTAAGGAGAGATCAATAAAAAGTGACATGTACTTGCCACATCACATACCATAACCCACAAAACTCTCCCAAATGAAAGACCATCTTCTCTTTAATTGGTCTTTCACATTATTAATTACTTCACCTCTTGTTAACATCTCTTCTTATCTTCTTCGATCTTCTTCACTTATGATCCTCTCTTTTTGCCCTATCAATGTAAGCCTTGCTTTCACCCTTCTTTGCTACTATCATTTTGATTGTCTTCTTCATTTGTCAAAAACAAAATCTTAATCTACCCACCTTTATGTTGATGATCGTGTAAGCCATGGAAAGCTAAGGTGCACTTAATTTTGAAGAGTTTGGAGTTTTATCAAGTAAGTATCATATTGTTCTTCATGAATTGTTAGATAAAACATGTGTGAAGATAGTTAGAGGTTAAGTGATCATAAAATGGTGATTTATATATGTTGGAATGTGGGTAAAGAAACGAACACATTGATGTATTTTTTTCTGTTTATGATAATTAATATTTCATGAGTTATTGTAAATATGAGTTTGAAATAGAAAGATCATTGACAATGGTGTAGGAAAAAGGTGTAAAAATTTAGTGATGAATATGTATTTAAATGTTTTGTTTTTGGTGTTATGATCAAACATAGAATATGATTTTGTGGTTAAAATTGAGCTGAAATGGAAGTACGAATGGAGAGGAGATAGTGAGGACATAAGCTAGAAATGATGGACTAAGCAAAAGAGATGAACTAAGATGAAAATGATGACGAAGTGTGCTGGAATATGGTAGATGGAGTATTTTCACAGAACATGTATCTGTAGTTTAGTCATATCTTGATTTGTACATCTACAAATGGGATGATTTTAAGTTTGGATTAAACTAGAGATAAATGTCTATATTTTTCATGAAGGGACAAAATTTAAATTATGTCTTTAATGGTTTCGATATTTGGATTGAAGTTGAGTACAATGTGTTATCGTAGTTTGGGAACAATCTATAGTATTTTGAGTATAATTTGCATAATACTAAACCAAAATGCATGAAATTTGTGTCATTAGAAACTTAAGACATATAGAAACATTTTTTAGAAGAATGTATTACCTAAATATCTCTTTTCTTTTTCAAAATGGCTATGAAAAATTGACCAGAAAGTATGTTTTGGAGAGAAGTTGGAATTTATCATTAGGTAGTGCACGATCGTGCACAAGCACAATTGTGACTGAAAGAAAATAGCAGGAAGTTTCACAATCATGCACAAGCACAATCGTGATAGAGAGGAAACATTAGGAAGATTACACAATCGTGCACACACACGATCATGACAGAGAGTAATTGTCAAGTGGTTGCCCGATCGTGCACAAGTACGATTGTGACAGAGGAGGTGCACTGCTGTTTGATAGTTTTTGACAATCTTCATTCTTTTAACCATAACTCCTTCTTTAGACCTCCAATTGACTTAAAATTTGAACCACAAGATCCTTACACATTGTCCTTCCTCTCCACCAAATTTCATTATCATCTGAGTTCACTAAGAAAGGATTAGTAAATGGTTGATTGAGGAACTTAGGAAAATCAAGTTTCACAATATATGATTTATGAATGATCGTAAGATGTGAATTAAGGAAATATACCTGAGATTGACATTGAGCATGAATTATACATGTCATACATACATATGTATATGATTGAGTATTTATGAAAATGTTCAAATTAGTAATGTGAAAATGTGTTTGTATTGCATGATATAGAAGAGCAATTAGAGCGACAACATCCAGACATTGTCGGGACGTCGAGGCAATAGCTACCTGGAGCATACTGTGAGTAACCTAGATGATCTCACATTGATTTATTGTTTTATTTAAATTCTGAATTAAATTATTGCGTGAATATGATTGTGTTGATTTCGGACATTAACTGTCCGAGGCGTTTGATGCATGAATAACATATTGGAAGTGCTCATTGAATGTGAATTTGACTAAATAAGTGATTCTCAATGTCTACATCGAATGTCGGACTAAGGTCTAATGACAAATGTGAATGAGATTATGATAGTGAATGTGTAACATTGAGCACAGTTGATTGACTGAATACATGTAATGCAATTCACTACATGATGCATGAATAGATAAAGGTTGTTGTGACCAGAGTAGACACCGAAAAAGAGCTTAAAGCTTAGAAAGTGACTAAGAGCCAAAGGCTCACTATATATAATAAGTCATGTATCTCCAATAGATAAGAGACAGTTATTAATGAGCCCGATATCCACAATAGATATGGGACAGTTATGGGCACTCAGTCACAACAATAACAATTGGAAGTGAGTCTTACGAGCATTGTATATAAAACTGATATGTATGTTTCAAATGATCAAAATGAATTGTTTGGCTGCTCTGAATGTGAAATGTGAAATACAAGATCAAATTGATATGTGATGCTATATGATTATTAGTGAAATGATGTGAATTATGTGATTACATAAACTGTATGTGTTATGTGTTATGAGTGAGCCATTGATGATGGGTAGCCCACTGAGTTCGCAAAACTCATCAAAATTGCAACTTTGACATTTCAGGCTCGAGAGAGGATACTAATGACAGAGAGACTCTAGAAGAAGTATAGTTTTTGTACTTTTGGATTGAAGAAATGGCTCAAAGGTCGGTCAGTTAAGACTAAAGGATCTGGATATAATTTTTGTATAGTTTCTCTTTCATGTAGTATGTAGCATATTTTTGTAATAGAGTTGTAGACTCTGATAGCTCTTTGATGTTTTATATAAGGATGAAGTATGTAATGCTACAATTTATATTTGGTTTTATGAAATGAAAATGAGGAATTGGGTTTTTAAATAGTGTGATAATATTCTTTTAAATGATGATGCCATGATTAAGTTAATGATGTGACAGCTCTAGCATGCCACCCTTGTGGGATACATACTCGGATATCTAGTAGGATGTTGGGTATGCGTCCTATAAGAGTGGGGTGTTACAATTTTTGGTATCGGAGCATGGTTTGGCATCCATAGGGACAGATTAAGCATATAGACATGATATGTAGTGAGAAACTTAAATAGTAATCGCTATTATTGGTTATTATAGGTCATTCGCCATAGGTGATCAAGTGGGACAATTAGCAGACCTAGAATCAGTAGGAGCCAGTAGAGAGTCTTTTGTATCTCGACCTGAGAGAATGCCCCTAAGAATTCCTGAGAGAAGGGAAAGGAGGTATGATAAACTAAGAAAGAATGGGACTGTGGACTTTTACGGAAGTACAGACCCTGCAAAGGCCGAAGGATGGCTAAAGAGAACGAAGAGAATCTTCAATTAGATGAACTGCAAGCCAAACAAGAAGTTCAACTATGTAGTTTCCTTACTACAAGGCCCAACATACCAATAGTGGAAAACTGTTCCATGCAGTACCACCAGGCCTTTGTAACTTGAAGTGAGAAGACTTTCTGAAGGCCTTCAAACAGAACTACATGCCCAAAATCTACCTAGATAGAAAGACGAAGGAATTTCTAGATCTAAAGCAGGGCAATTTATCTATGGTAGAATATGAGATCAAGTTCAATGAATTGATGGGGTATGATATTGCCTTGATTCCTACTAAGGAAGACAAGTGTAGGAGAGTTGAAGATGGGTTGAACATAGAGATTAGGACAAGGATGGCAATCACTAACTTGAGTAGTTTCACTGAGTTGAGAGCAGCTTCGATCAGAATTGAGTAGCTGTTGAGAGAGGGACAATCAAAGTATAGGCAAGAGTCTAGAATGAAGAGGCCTAGTGAATTTCAGGGTAGTTCTGGCAGAAGGTTTAGTAAGTGCCAGAACAAATCTTTTCCACCACCGACTAAATCAAGACATTCGGGGTTTAGACAGAGGGTAGCTTTATAGTTTAGCAGTGGAAGAGGTGCACTAGTGAGTCAGTTAACCAATTGTAAACATTGTAGGAAGAAGCACAGTGGTGAGTGCTGGAAACTACTTAGAGCTTGCCTTCGATGCGACTCATTTGAGCATCATATCAAAGATTATTCTGTGGTATTTGGAACACTATCTGGAAGGAGAGCAGGAGGAGTAACTAAAACCACTGTCCAGTAGAACCAATCTAGTGGCTCTAGATAGAGAGGCCATGATAGAGGCAGAATGAGCTCTAGGAGTCCTAATGTCAGGACTGAGGTGCGGATTAACCAACCGCAGTCTTAAGCCCGAGTTTATGCAATGACCAGATAAGAGGCTCAAGATTCTCCAGATATCATTGCAGGTCTGTTACTTATTTTGTTTATGAAGTCTTTTCATTGCTAGATCCTGGATCTATGCACTCTTTTATCGCACCGCATCTGGCATCTAGGTTATGCTATGATAGAGAACTGTTGAAACATAGGTTAGAGGTGAGTACACCGATAGGTAGTATTACAGTAATAGGAGAAGTCTACAATAGGTGTTTCATTCGAATTGATTAGGTAGAATTGGAGGCAGAT
Organism: Erythroxylum pedicellare; assembly: GCA_027563575.1. Taxonomy (NCBI): domain Eukaryota; kingdom Viridiplantae; phylum Streptophyta; class Magnoliopsida; order Malpighiales; family Erythroxylaceae; genus Erythroxylum; species Erythroxylum pedicellare. The sequence continues at coordinate 33,762,455 of JAOQMP010000006.1, forward strand.
TTGATTGTAACACAGTTGAGGGAGATAGATGTTATTCTAAGCATGGATTGGCTCACTACTTATAGATCCATTATGAATTGCTATACTAAGGAGGTAATATTAGAATCTCCTAATCAGCTGAGAGTAGTATTTTGAGTTATTAATCAAGTAGTGCCAACCAGACAGATCTCATTCGTGAGTACTTTGAGGTTGTTGCAAGGAGGATGTGAGGCTTGGCCCACGTAGTCGATACTCAAACTAAACAAAATGTGCAGGGCATTCCTGTTGTTAGGAAATTCCTGGATGTGTTTCCCACAGAATTATCTGGTTTACCTCCAGATAGAAAAACAGAGTTTACGATCGACTTCGTTCCAGGTGCTGCTCCTATATCTATTCCTCCATATAGGATGACACTTATGGAACTAAAGGAATTGAAGGCTCAGTTACAAGAGTTGTTAGAAAAGGGTTTCATTTGACACAGTGTATCACCATGTGGAGCTCCAGTCTTATTTATGAAGAAGAAAGATGGAACTCTGAAATAGTGCATCGATTATAGGCAACTGAATCGGGTAACAGTGAAGAATAAGTACCCGTTGCTTAGAATTGATGATTTACTTGATCAGTTGCAAGGATCTTGGGTGCTCACTAAGTTGGACTTAAGATCTGAGTACTATAAGTTAAAGATAGCAGAGGTTGATGTACCAAAAAGTGCATTCAGGAGCAGGTATAGGCATTTTAAGTTTTAGTAATGCCATTTGGGTTAACTAATGCCCCCGCTGCATTTATGGCTTTGATGAATAAGGTGTTTCAGCCCTAACTAGATCATTTTGTAATTGTGTTTATCGATGACATCTTAGTGTATTAAAAGAGTAGAGAAGAGCATGCTGAGTACTTAAAAGTAATCTTATAGATTATGAGGGAGAAACATCTATATGCCAAATTCAGTAAATATGATTTTTGGCTTAATCAAGGAGTGTTTCTGGGTCTCATAGTAATTGGACAAGGCATACAAGTGGATCCAAAGAAGATAGAGGCAGTAATGAAGTGGGAGGCTCCGAAGAATGTATCAGATATTCGGAGTTTCCAAGGATTCGTCGGATATTACTAGAGGTTTGTCGAGGGGTCTTCGTTGATATCAACTACTCTGACTAAACTTCTGAGGAAGAATGTAGTTTTTAGATTGAATGATGATTGTCAAAAAAGCTTTTAGGATCTAAAGCATCGGTTAACTATAGCATTGATGTTAATTATTTCATCAGGAACTTGAGGATATGTAGTATACAGTGATGCTTCGCATCAAATATTGGGATGTGTGTTGATGTAGTATGGCAAGGTGATAGCCTATACATCGAGATAATTAAAGTCTCATGAGATAAATTACCCAGTACATGATTTAGAGCTTGCTGCAGTTGTTTTTGCTCTAAAGATATGGAGATGGAGAGACATTCCAGATATATACCAATCATAAGAGCTTGAGGTATCTGTTAAGTCAAAAAGAATTGAATATGAGACAGAGAAGATGGATTGAGTTATTGAAAGACTATAACTGTACGATTGAGTATCATTCGGGAAAAGCAAATGTGGTGGTTGTTGCTTTGAGTAGAAAGTCAAATAGTAGTGTAGCTTAGATTTAGTTATTGAGGTTACCGAGCTTAGTTTAATTGAGAGCTCTAAATGTGGAGTTAAATCTAGAGCAGAATGAGGCATTAATAGGCACACTAAGACTAAGTTTGATGTTCCATGACAGAATCAGAAAGGTACAGATGCATAATCTGGATGAACTGAGAAAGGAAATTCTAGAGGAAGCTTATATAGTCGTTTATGTCATGCATCCTGGTACCACCAAGATTTATAATAAACTAAAGCAGCATTTCTGGTGGCCAGGAATGAAGAAGCAAGTAGAGGAATACGTTGCTAAGTGTTTAACATGCCAGCAAATTAAGGCTGAGCATCAGGCTCCGGTTGGGAAGCTACATTCGTTACCTATTCCAAAGTAGAAATGGGAATGAATTACCGTAGATTTCATAATGGGATTGCCAAAGACTTCGAGGCAAAGCAACGCTATATAGGTCGTGGTAGACCGATTGACTAAGTCGGCCCATTTCTTACCAGTGAGAGAGAATGACTCACTAGATCAGTTGACTCAGAAACATGTAAATGAGATAGTTAGATTGCATAAGGTTTTGGTGTACATTGTATCAGACAAGGATCCCAAATTTACTTAGAGATTTTAGAAGAGATTACATTCAGTTATGGGTACAAGGTTAAACTTTAGTACTGCGTTCATCAAGTGAGAGGACAATCAAGACTGTTGACTATATGCTTAGGGCATGTGTATTAAAGTTTCAAGGAGCATGGGATCAGTACATAGCTTTAATTGAGTTTACATATAATAACCACTATCACAGTAGTATCAAAATGGCACCGTATGAGGCATTATATGGCAAGAAATGTCGATCGCCTCTGTATTAGGATGAAGAGGGTTTGAGAATGGTAGAACGCCCAAAACTAATTCAAGATGCTGTGGATATGGTGAAACTGATCCGAAGACAAATTAAAGCTGCTTAAAATAGACAAAAGAGCTATGTGGACTAGCACTGAAGGGATATGGAATACAGTGTAGGAGACAAAGTGTTTCTAAGAGTATCACCTTAGCAGAGAGTGTTGAGGTTCGGTATAAATGGTAAGCTGAGCCTTAATTACATTGGTTCTTATAAGATCATTAAGAGGATAGGACCATTGGCATACTAGTTAGCTTTACCAAATGAGATGTCTCAGTTACACAATGTACTTCATATAAGTATGCTCAAAAGATACCAATCTGATCCAATGCATGTGTTACCAGCTGAAGAGATCGAAATAGCTAGTAACTTGAGTTATGTTGAGGACCCGATCAAGATAGTGGGATATCAAACAAAACAACTGAGAAATCGAGTATTTCCATTGGTGAAAGTCCTTTGGAAGAATCACTCGAGTGAGGAAGTAACTTGGGAAATGAAGGAGCATATGAGGAGATAATACCCTCACCAGTTCAAACAATCAGGTAATAATTTTGAGAACAAATTTCTTAAGGAGGGGAGAATTGTCCTGTTATCTCATGTTAATGGTTAGAATCCTAGAATAGTGTACATGAGAGATATTATTGAGAAATTAGGAAATGCATTTCATGCTCATGCATCAATTAGCATACATACACGTGAATTTAATAATTGCACATATTACAATGATTGTACATGCACTCATTTGATAATTATCGGGCATAATTGATCTTAATTGATTTATAATGTGATTATGATGTGAATTGTGAATATTTTGTCTTGAAAATTGATTTGGAGAGTATAATTATTGATTTAGAATTTTTTGTGAAATTTAGAATATTTTCTGAAATTATAAGTATTTTTGGACTAGAAAAAATGTCAAGTGGCGAGACAATTGATAAATGGTAGTAGAAATAAGAGTCAAATGGTAGTGGAAATTTTTATAAATGACATTTGGGTTTAATGACATGTGTCATAAAAAATCGGAAGATAATTGGAGTAGAAATTGGAGACAAATGAACTAGTTAAATAGAAGACCAAGGAGAGATCATAACCTGTCACTTGCCACACCAAATGCCATAACCCACGAAACTCTCCCAAGTGAAAGACTATCTTCTCTTTAATTGATCTTTCACTTTATTAATTACTTCACCTCTTGTTAATATCACTTCTCATCTTCTTCGATCTTCTTCACCTACGATCCTCTCCTTTTGCCCTATCAACGTAAGTTTTGCTCTTACCCTTCTTTGCTACTATCATTTTGATTGTCTTCTTCATTTGTCAAAAACAAAATCTTAATCTACCCACCTACATGTTGATGATTGTGTGAGCCATGGAAAGCTAGGATTCACATGATTTTGAAGAGTTTGGAGTTTTATCAAGTATCATATTATTCTTCATGATTAGATGGATAAAACATGTATGAAGATAGTTAGAGGTTAAATGATCATAAAATGGTGTTTTATATATGTTGGAACGTGGGTAAAGAAATGAACACATTGGTGTCTTGTTTTTTTGTTTATGATGATTAATATTTCATGAGTTGTTGTAGAGATGAGTTTGAAATAGAAAGATCATTGATAATGGGGTAGGATAAAGGTGCAGAAATTTAGTGATGAATATATATGTATATAAATGTTCTATTTTTGGTGTTATTATCGAACATAGAATATGATTTGTTTGTGATTGAATTTGACCTGAAATTTAAGTAGTAATGGAGAGGAGATAGTGAGGAAATAAGCTAGAAATGATGGACTAAGCAAAAGAGATGAAATAGGATGAAGATGATGATGAAGTGTGCTGGAATATGCTAGATGGAGTGTTTTCACAGAACATGTATCTGTATTTTAGCCATATATTGATCTTTACATATCCAAATGGTATTATTTTAAGCTTGGATTAAACTAGAGATAAATGGACATATTTTTTATGAAGGAATCGAAGTTAAATTATATCCTTAAAGGTTTCAAAATTTGGCTTGAAGTTCAGTACAGTGTGCTGTCACGGTTTGGAATAGTTTGTAGTATTTTGAGTATAATTTGCAGAATACTGAACCAAACTGTATGAAATTGGTGTCATTAGAAACTTAAGATATATAGAAACATTTATTTAGAAGAATGCATTGCCTAAATATCTCATTTTATTTGTCAAAATTTCCATGCAAAATTGACCCGAAAATATGTTTTGGAGAGAAGCTGGAATGAAGCTTGAATAATTGATCATTATGTAGTGCACGATCGTGATAGAGAGGAAACATCAGGAAGATTGCACGATCGTATACAAGCACGATTGTGATAGAGAGGAACATTAGGGAGTTGCATGATCGTGCTATTGTCAAGTGGTTGCACGATCGTGCACAAACGCGTTGTGACAGAGGAGGCACACTGTTGTTTGACAGTTTTCAACACTCTTCACTCTTTTGACCATAACTGCTTCTTCGGAACCTCTAATTGACTTAAAATTTGAACCACAAGCTCCTCACACATTGTCCTTCCTCTTCACCAAATTTGATTGTCATATGAATTCTTTGGGAAAGGATTAGTAAATGGTTGATTGAGGAACTTAGGAAAATCAAGTTTCACAAGATATAATTATGAATGATCGTAAGATATGAATTAAGGAAATATACTCTAGATTGACGTTGAGCATGCATTATACATGTCATATATACATATGTATATGATTGAGTATTTATGAAAATGTGCAAATTAGCAATGTGAAAATGTGTTTGTATTATATGATATAGAAGAGCAATTAGAGCGACAAAATCCAGACATTGCCAAGATGTCGAGGCAATAGTTATCTGAAGCATACTGTGAGTAATCTAGATGGTCTCACATTGATTTATTGTTTTATTTAAATTCTGAATTGAATTATTATGTGAATGTGATTGTGTTGATTCCGGACATTGACTGTCTGAGGCATTTGATGCATGAATAACATATTGGAAGTGCTTATTGAATGTGAATTTGACTAAATAAGTGATTCTTAACGTTTATGTTGAATGTCGGATCAAGGTCCGATGAAAAATATGAATGAGATAATGATAGTGAATATGAATGTGGAACATTGAACACACTTGATTGACTGAATACATGTGATGCATTTTATTACATGATGTATGAACAGATAAAGGCTATTTTGACCAGAGTAGTCACCGAAAAAGAGCTTAAAGCTCAGAAAGTGACTAAGAGCCAAAGACTCACTATGTATAATAAGTCTTATATCCCCAACGGATAAGGGACAACTATTAATAAGCTCGGTATCTACAATGAATATGGGACAGTTACAGGCACTCAGTCACAACGATTACAATTGGAAGTGAGTGTTATGAACATTGCATATAAAATTCATATGTATGTTTCAAATGATCAAAATGAATTGTTTGACTACTCTGAATATGAAATGTGAAATAAGTGATCAAAGTGATATGTGATGCTATATGATTATTATTGAAATGACGTGAATTACGTGATTACATAAACTGTATATGTTATGTTTTATGAGTGAGCCATCGATAATGGGTAACTCACTGAGGTCGCTAAACTCATCAAAATTGCAACATTGAGATTTCAGGTTCGAGAGAGGATACTAGTGGCAGAGAGACTCTAGAAGAAGTATAGTTTTGTACTTTTGGATCGAAGAAATGGCTCAAAGGTCGGTCGGCTAAGACTAGAGGATCTGGATAGAATTTTTGTATAGTTCCTCTTTCATGTAGCAATGTAGCATATTTTTGTAATAGAGCCATAGACTCTTATAGCTCTTTGATGTTGTATATAAGGATGAAGTATGTAATGCCACAATGTATATTTGATTTTATGAAATGAAAATGAGAAATTGGGTTTTTTAATAGTATGATAATTATCTTTTAAATGATGATGTCATGATTAAGTTAGTGACATGACTGCTCTAGCATGCCACCCTTGTGGAGTACGTACTCGAATATCCGGCAGGATGTCGGGTACGTGTCATATAAGAGTGGGGTGCTACAGTGGGTGTAGTTTTTTGGAAGTTTTTTCACCAAGAAGCCCTACAAAAGTTTTCTTCTCCCAACTTTTTCCGTAAGAATGGTGTTTTTTTTCTTTTGAATAATTTTAATGTGTTCATTCTTTTCAATGGCTTGTAACTATTGTTTTATTTTAGTTAGAGGAATATATTGAAACCTTGATTCTAAATTAAATGGGAGATCGAATAGGTTTATTTGAATTCAATTGTGCATAGGTATTTAATTATTTTCTGAATTCATTGATTTTATGACAGTTTTGGGTTTTATTGAATAGATGCATATTTAATAATCCTGAAATATTCTATTACAAATTAAAATGACAAACCCGTATTTGTTTGTTGGTTTTAGTAAGTGGCAATCGACATAATTTTATTTTCTCGTTAAGAAGTTTAATACATGTCGTGGAATTAATTAATCTAATTGCAATAAATCATCTATTGAGTTTATTGATTAGAATTGGGTCTTTTAAGATTTTAAGGATGTCGAAATGTTAAATCCTACGAGCTACCTTTGGGGTTATTTTTCAATTAAGGAGTAACTATTCGATCTATTCGTGATTACCGTTCAAGGTGAAAGAAGATTGGCTATTATAGATTTGTACTTAATAATTAGAACCAATTTATTCATGAATATGTTAAATTACTTTTACATCAATGATTAATTGAATGAATCAAGGTGGAAATAAACTCCTTTAATTAGAAGTTTGTTTTATTGAATTTCAAATAAATTCATTTTTGATATTTTTAATATTGTGTTTTAACATAATTTCCAAACATCCTTTTTTTTACTTAATTGTTTAAAAGAGATAAGACGATCTTACTCCATTTTAATATTCGGAGTAAGATAATTATTTTTGGTTGATTCAACATTCACCAAAACAAAATCAGTGGATGCAATTTATTGGTAGTTACATGAACTAAGATGTATTAATGCTTGTAAAAGCACTCCAATATCCTTGGTCATTGAAAGAGCCTATGTAATAGCTCATTTCCAGAAATTCCAAGTTGCGCATTTCAAAGTGAAAATGCTCTGCATTACTTTTTACCTTTTCGTTCATTAGATTGCGGAATTAGAGGAATTCAACTACGTTATTTTTATTTAGAAATATTTTAAAATCGTAAGAAATTACTTTGAAAACATGAAGCTTTTCCACCTTGAAAGAATTTTCTATTTAAGCCGGCGTCCCATTTTCAAGTAAAACTTTGATTCACATATACGAGGGCACATAGAGAGGATAAAACTTTCTTAGAATTGATGGTCAAACGTTATAAGTCCAAATTTGTTGAGCAGTCAGTAAGCATAGGTTTAGGCAATGAAGAAAAAGCAGCCTACTTTGATGATTACGGTTGCAATCTGGTAGGAGTAGGAGGAGATAATGAGTACGAGATTTTATTGAATGCTGATAAACTAATATAGGAAGTGCAGGAGGTTCTGGAGCAGCTATTTGTGTGACAAATGTTTTAAAATTTAGATGGGACATCTCGAATCGATAAAGTAAAAGATTAAAGATTTAAAAATTTAATAGTCTCAAATTATTATAAAATTAGTTTATAAATAATAAGAAATAAAAATTATAAAAAAGCAAAATATAGTATAAGATAAAATACTCTTTTGAAATAAAAATATATTAATAATGTCTATTAATATGTAATAAACTAATATTAAATCTAATAATTTAAACTAAGATTGAATATAACATAAAATTTAAAACAATAGTAAAAGTAAAAATTATGATTAAAGAAAATGGTTAAAAAAACTTTAACTTTATTTTAACTTTTTCTAATATCATTTAAACATAGTTATTTATGGTTTAAATATTATATTTTAACACTTTTTTAAACTATCTTAAGCAAAATTACTTATATATCTTAATTAATAATTCAATTTATTAAACAAATTTATAATAAAACAATAATTAGTTTTTAACAATAATAATTTAAATTTTTAATTAAAGTATAGAAAGATAAATAAAGAACCTAAATTTTGATAAATACAATTTATTAGTAAGATTAAATAAATGAAAATAGTAATTTATTTTTAAAAAATAATAATTTTTAATCAAAATTTTTAATTGGAATATAAAGAAATAAATAAAAATATAATTTGTCAATTAAATTATATAAAAGAATTGAAAAGAGAGTGAGAACTTTGGCATACACAGTTTGTAACTCTAAAAGAAAAGAACAAGTTCAACTAAGCATTCATAGGATGGTGTGTAAAATTTGTTGGTGGGCCCTTGACAGATTTTCAAACCACTCTATGGGTCTTTTAAGAATCGACGGATTTTGGGTTTTTTTTTTTTTCATAAAATCGTCTAGTTTATTACTTAACCAGCCATTTCTTTTTATAAGAGATTATCAATTTAAACTGGATTATTCTGGTAGAACTAACCGGTCCAATCTAGTTTTAAAAACATTGCGCATATCTGTCCAACCCATATGGTAAAAAAGAAATGCTAAATGTTCTAACTCCTAAAAAAAATGTATCACAATTTTCATTATGAGTCATTATTATACCCATGAAAGATATAATAGTCATTGTATTCGTCAAATAACTCCGAATAGTAGTTATATGAAGAAAGAAACGTTATACATATGCATGTGTGTGCGGTTTTTTTTTTTTTCCTCTTCATCGATAAAAGTGTACAAAAGGAATAAAGAAGCATCTCTGCGGAAGATTGTGAACAACGAAAATTTCTTTAACCGGTCAAATTATAACAAGAATTCAAGTAAATGATTCTTTATTTATTATATGCATATATAAATGATCTTGTCTAATATAATCTCCGTGTGATTATGTTCTATCTTGTTTATGTCTAACACTTATATCGGAAAATATGGCAAACATTGGTGAACTTGTAATGTTGGGAGATGCAACTTGCAGATCAAACTTCCGTATTTAGATAGATTACTATGCTTTTTAAATTTATATGCTGAGTGGCTAAACATATTAAAGCTCTGACGGGTAGAAGGAACCTACTAACTACTTTGTTTGTACTTCAATTCTTTATTAACGAATTTTTTCCTTTATTTCTTTAAAAAAAAAAAAAGATGTGTCGTTCTTTTATGGATGATGTAGCTTTTGCATTAAAATCTGAAAAATTAATCATAATCATTATAAAATTGTGCAAAATAAAATGCAGATAGAATTGAACTGACAAAATTAAGAATTGTCTATCAAATAAGAGATTAAATTTTCTCGTAAGGATTTAACTCTTACAAGTTACACGTATAGTCTACTAATAGGATGAATTTGATACCATATCAAGTTTATTGGTTCCATCTCATTGAATTGCGCCTTTTAATCATTTGGCCTAATGGATACAAACTTGAAGAGCTAGATTGGTAGAAATCTTGTGTTTCATAACCACAAAATTTTTAAAAAGTAATTGGTGATATAATCAGGTGGTAATCAAATTTTAAGGTAAATGACATCTCGTGTTCCTCATCTGTAGATTTCAATTATCCTAAAAGATTAAAAAAATTTGAATTACTAATTAAGAATCACGTAAAATTATAAACTTTAAAAGAAGATTTTTTTATTAAGTATTTATGCAAGTTGTTCAAATTTTTATTACAGATTATCACACAATGGAATATTCAATAGGTTGTCTACGTAATAGTCTATGATAAATAAATAAAAATAAAAGAAACTTAACAAAAGGTCTTTTATAATCTTTAATGAAATAAGATTATTTTGGTATTTCTAAAATAATAATTGTAATTTTGAAATTAGTAAAACCACTTTAAATTTTGTAATTTTAATATTATAAGATAAAAGCATTTCTTAATAATTATAAAATTAATTTTTGAAATGAGTAAGGGAAGTTTATATCTTAAAAGAAGTTAGTACTTGTGTAAAAAAAGAAGCTAGTAAAACATGGTTGAGCTGCTTGCTGAAGATTGCACTCCCTTGATCAAGACCCTCATGTGCTAAAAAATTCAAATGAAAATTTTTTGTTTTATTAACTTAAGTTTAATCTGAAATCCAATTAGTAAATCCACGGAATTATATTCTATTGACTTCAACTTAATCTTATCTTTTTAGGTGAAAGGCCAGAAGAGAGAGAAAGAAATGATGACATGTTAGTGTATGAACATGAGTTGCTGCATTCTGTTGCTTCATTTCTCATCAAAGTCACACTAGGCCATTATTAGAGTCATCATCAGAAATCGGTACTCTATTCTACCCTCTCATGTTGCTTATAAACTACGTTTGCTTATCATGTTAAGATCAGCAAACAAAAGGAAAAGCATAACCCTATAAAATGTCTGTTGATGCCATACAGAATTTATGGCTCCAAAGTCAACTTTGTGTCGTTGGTTTTCTTGGTTTATAACTATAATGTACCTTGACCTTTAAATTGGATCATACACCAATGAATCATCTCTCTTCTGAAAAGAAGTGTCATTACATGAGAACTAAAAAAATAAGCGCCTTACCATTTACAGCAGAATATTTCTTCTTGAAAGCAAAAAGAGAAGAAGAAAGTAAATCCAATTCAACGGCGTAAGGGTGGGAATCGACATGAATCGTATGCAATTTCCTAAACTTTAATCGTACCACTAAATATCTGCCATTATTTCCCATGAGCAGCCGAGTTTTGTTTATATCTGTGTATGTACTGTAGCCTTCAGCGAAAATAAAAATCGAGAAAGGACCTTGATCCTGTATTCTTGATGACAATGTTTGATACTATGGAAATTCTTGTGAAACCTTCAAGCTCAAATAACCTCCGTTATCTTCCTCTGCAATTCCGATCCTGTAAGCGTATTTCCCATCTTGGTCTATGCAACAACTTGTTTTGCAACTTTTGTAGAACTGGCAATTCGTGACTGTGTCAAGAACAACAAGAATCGAGTACAAGTAGGCAATTAACATGGCCTCTAGACTTGTGAAAAGATTAGACTTTTCGTTGACATGAAAATAACTCCTAGCAATCCTGTATTGAAACAGAGCTTCAGCTCCTGCCATGGCCAAATTCACAGGTAGCGTTATTGTTAAAGCCGTAGAAGCTCTGCCTCGGACCATGATACATGCTTTCAGGATCGCAATATATCCACCACTTTTCTCATAACCTGACAATACCGAAGACAAGTTGCATATGATAAGTGTATTGGCAAGAATGATTGAGTAAAGAACTGCCCCAGAAGCCGACAGGAAGAAGAAACATGTAGGTGTAGAGTAACGGAGCCCTTCAAGAACGTTGAAGGCTAAGAAGAAGAGACAAAAAGCTGATGCATTTGCAGAGATAATCAAGAAAGAATTCCATATGTAGGTGAGAAGCAAAGGGCTAAAGATTGATACGACAGAAGAGAACGAAGGTGGAAGACACGGTTTGTGGTGGTTAAGAGCTTGAATTACAGATGCTTTTGCAATCAACAGGAAAGTTAAGGTAAACGGTAGAGTGAAAATATTGGCAGAGATTGTTTGAGAAAGTTTGAGATTAAGAAGGGATAAGAATCCCGATGAACGTGGAAATCCTGCAGCTTCAAAGAGAGCCTCTAAGCGACTGTAAATTGCTTGTAAAAGAGATGAAGAAGAAGAAGATGATGATGATGAAGAAGTGGGAAGCAAGGTTTGTGAGAGGAGAATTGAAGCTGAGAAAGGGAAGGCGAGAAGAGCAGAGGTGGTGGTGAAGTATTGGTAATTCTGAAGGAAAGTGTAGATTGATCTTCTGATGATCTTGCATGGTGGAATTCTTCGGTTTTTATCTTCCATTGAAGGGAGAGAGAGGGCCATGAAAACAGAGTTTCAACAATGGAGTTTGTATTGGGGGAGTATTGTGGCAGGCACTGATGTTTCCTCCTCTTTATTGTGATGAAGTTATCTAATGAGTCATCTTCTCTCTACACTCTCCAGGTTTTATGGCACGTTAGGGGTTGGGGGGTTGGGTATTTTGGATGAACACGTAGCCTGACTAAAAAAGGAAGAAAGATTATATGCAACGAGAGATGGAGATGGAGTTGTTCGAGGCATTGATTTTACCTACGGATCTCTTTTGGAGTCATTAAGAGGGTCTTTGTAATCTCCAAATCTCAAGTATTAGTTGGCCAAAAGAGAGGCAATATAATGCTTTCTTTAATATGTTCGTAGAATACAGAATAAATTAAGATATTATTACAGCGTGTCTTTGTTACTCTTTTCTGTTCTAGAGGATTAAAGAACCTTAAGTACAACTTTTTTGGATAGTAAGAGGCCAAAAGGTACAAAACATACAAAAACCTTCACTGTAGAGTTGTCTTCCATGCCATTGTTCTTGTAGCTAGTTAGTTGGATTCTGTCTTTTTGTTCAGTGTTGGGGTCAAATCCAAATTGGCTTTTCCTCTTTGTTATCCTAAAGTTTTGAGAAAAATTAAGCATTAGGTTCTTAGCTAGGGAATAATATACTAAAGAAGTAGAAAAGAAATGCCAATGAAAACATTTGAGATTTCAAATACAAAGAAAGCTTCTTTTCTATTTTTCCTTTTAACTTTCAATGAATTCAAAAGGAAATATCCAATGGGGTTTTAGAGAATAACACTATCATCATGTTAAAGCTCAACTAACTGTTACTTTCTTTGGAATTGCTTCAGGTGCAAACAAATTCCTATTATGGTGCTTTTGATCTGTGTCCAATATGTCACCTGTAAAAGGACAAATTAACTGAAAGAAAAAATAATTTTGTACTGTAGGTATTTGTATCTTCTAATGCTTGCAGTTGAAGTTTGGTCTCGAACATGTTAAAACTGCTGCCGTTTAATGGCATAAAGTATCTAACTGGAAAACATAGTTGAAACAAGAAGCCGGAAAAGTCTGCAACCCTTATTAAGAAATTAGAACTGTAACTTACGATACCTGAGAAACAAATTAAGTAGTCATGAATGAAGCAATGTAAGATTCCATCACAATTGGAATACAATAATTTATATATGCATTAAACAAAATTTATCTTTCTGCTCGTATTTAAATAAAATAAAAAAAGGAAAAGAAAGAAAGAGTTGATACTTCGCAAATTTGTTGAGGTCACCGAGGATTATACACTAGGTTGGCTTTATGTTTTAACTGAATGAAGAGGCATGCTTCATGTGGCTAACCAGAATCAATCATTCCATAATTGTGCACTACATGAAAAGCTGATCAAGGAATTGAATCTATGAATGACATTTCAAGAGGTGATCCACCCTCTTACAGTTGGCTTGACATGAAGCGATCCAACGCTAAACATCAAAATGTTCGATGGGTATGTCTGTATCTTTAAAATTCAGTTTTTGTTTCAATTGTGATAAATGAATCGAATTAACACATGTTTTAGGAAATTTACCTTTGGAATCTACCAAGAAATATAAAATGATCAAGTAAAGAGGCAAGTAGTTGTAGGGTCGGTCTTCTCTTCCCTTTCGGGTAATGTTTCACATGGTAAGTGACTGAATTCTTAGCTTTCAAGTGAACATTTAATAATTAGTACTTCAGAAAAGAAAAGAGACAAAAAAATATTGATGTTTCAGGAGATGGGACGGTTGCATTCTTATTGAATCAAGAAATAAACCATTCCATTACCATTAATCAAAAACTTAATATCCAATCACAATCACATCCATTGATTACGTGGGTCCTTCTTCTTGATTATTTAATAACTTCAAGTATGTCATGATTGAAGCTTCCCATTTGCTAAGTGCTAAGCTGAAGTTGAAGTAGACTTCAAGCCTAGCGAAGTTGGAGTTCATAATAATATTCCCTGCGTTAATTAAAAAAAATTAAAAAAGAGAGCAAATTAAAAAATTGAGAATAAATTGTACCGTATTAAAATAATTAACAACTGTTTACCAAACAAATAAAGATTTTAAGATTCTCTAGCCATTAAGATCATATATTATAAAATAAATTACTGTTAATTAAATGTTAAACACGAGTTTAAATTATAAAAATAAATTAAATTATTGAAATAAAAATAGTAAATAATTGCTTTACATATATTGATATATATGTGATTAACAAATTGTTTTTTTTTATTTGTAAGATATCAGTTCAAATGACCTAATTTAATTTAAGAGAATCTCTTTTTAAAAAATATGTAAGAATTTTTATTTATTATGTTTAAAAAGATATTGTATGTGTGATAATATCTTAGTGTTATTGGAAAATCTTCATTGGATTGCCAATGATCTTTTAAGATCATTCATATGATTATTCCACAATTAATTATATTCCCCGAAACATCCAAGGAAATCATAAAATGAAGAATTGGTACTTTAAAATATTATAATTGAGATCGCAGTGAAAAAAGAAAAGGGATTCTAATGAAGACAAGTCAATAACAGCCAATCCAAGCCAAGCCAAGCCAAGCCTCAGACAATAAAAGCATCAATGGATTGGGTTTAAAGAGATGAAAAGGGTGAGTATGTGTGGAACCTAGAGGTTAGATGATGATCAAAGATGATAATGATGTACGATCATACAGTTGGTGGGCAGTCTTCCGAAAGCTTTTATGTTTGACTTTATTTTCTGCTAAATTAAACAAAATATGTCGTGTTCTCAAATATAAAATGTGTCTTATTTAAGGGTTAATTTAGTTCTCAAATGTTTCAAAAATTAGATTAAAGTTTAAATTGATAAGGCAAGAGATTTAAGGTTTAAAAGATTCAATCAATATTAAATCACCATAAAATCGAATAAAAATTTAATAAATTTTAAAATTTGATTATAAGAGATTATCCTTATCTATTAAAAAATTTAAAGTTCAATTAAAAAATATTATTAAAAAAATTAATTGATTTATTTTAGTTTATAAAAATTTATTAATTGTTTAAAATTAGCCAATTAATTGATAAACATGGTTAATTTTTAACAACAAGAGTTATTAAAGTAAATTGAATTGAAAATTTAAAAATTAAATTCAAAATTAAATAATTTAAAATTTTTATGATTGGATTAAATGTTTTAAAGATTGGTTTATAAAGGCCATAAATCATAATGGTTATAGTCTACATTTACTGGTATTGTTATGGAAGATCATCAACATGATAGGTGAAGGGTCAACTCAGTTGGTGACTTGGCACCAAAATGGGTTTTGCACCGTCAAACACTCTTCATTATAATTAATAAGGTATTTTTCGGATGATTCTAATTGAAAATAGATAGCCACCAACTGACGTTGAAATAAAATGAAATTGTTTCATTATTTTGATTTAAGGGGATAATAAAATAAACCCTAGCTAACAATCTTTGCCTATTACTAATCCAATAATATAGATTACTTATAAAATGAAAATATTGTGAAAAAAATTAAATAACATAATAGGACAAGAAAATAAAAAAATTCTCTCTCTCTTACTTTTTCTTTTTTCACATAGGTCAACTAAAAATAACCTTTATATTAATTAAGAATAAGACTGCATATTATTAGACTCTCTTAAATTTTATTTATCAGCAGGATTCATACTAAATATTGTTATTATTCCTGTTTACGGAAAAAAGGTGAATGTAAGTTTGCCAAATTATTATATATCAAAATATAATCTTTTTATTTACGGCTATTGTAAGTTTAGTACTTTTATTAATTAAGAGTTAACTTAAAAGACACAAACTATAAGAGATTTTGTGATGTTGAACCAAAAGCTATCAACAATTTATTAAGTGGTTGATGTACAAAAGTAAAAGAGCCATCCTTTCATGTACAATATTCTACCATGATATCTAATAAATAGTAATGTTAGTTAGGCTTTACAATTGTAATGGTGATGAAACTTTTGAAGAGAAAAAGCGTTTATGCAAAATCAAGATACTAACTTTATGTTATTAATGATAGTATTGTTGTCACCTGCATTCAAATTCAAAAGAAATCACTTACGTTAATACAACTGAATGTAGTAGTAGTAAGTGGATATCGTTCCTACGAGAAATTTTTAACGGTAAAGATTAGCGAGTTTAAAACTAAAACAAAGTAACGAAAAAGGGGGGGTTGTTTTAATTCACGAAAAATAAAGGAAAAATAGAAGAAAAATCACAAATCGAAAGCCATAATTGAATCTGAAAAATTATTGGGAAAAATACCTTAGTTTCGGGTCACCGATGTTATCATGCTATCATGGATCCTTGATATAAAATTGCAATCATTAATAAACATACATTAGGGAAATTTCTCTTAAGTGTAATGACTAGAAACATGTATCCTAGCATTCTTATTAAACAACAACCTAGATACGATTATAGGTATAATTGAATAATAGCATTAAGAATCAAGACCCAATGAGCAAGCGAAATACGTGTACAACATGCAATCAATTAAGCGAATATCTCCTTAGAATTTTCTAACTCTAACATAGAGAAGACAATCATAATTGCTACTTGTGATTTGCGAAACTGAATGTCATATGTCGTTAATCTAGCAGTTAAACACATTAATCCCTAGTTGCACACCTAGAAACTAACGAATTCAATTAGAAAGAGTAGATCTGAAGATATCCAATGTTTATTAACAACGTAAACTTTATTCAAAATATCTCACCATACTAGCGGATAACATGGATCCCCTCAACCAAGAAAAAAAGTTTAGTTATTCATAATGAAAATAAAAATCAATGAAATAAAATCATAGCAAGTCTCCATCCCTGGTCTTTCTTGAAGAAAACGAAAATATAAAAGAAAAAGTGCAGAAACGCAAGAACAAACAAAGAGAAAAACTGCAGAAATTGAAATCCTATTCTAAAACCTAGACTTAGCCTTCGTGAACCACCATCCTCCCTCTTTTATACTTGTTTTTCCCCTTATCTTTCCTTGATTCTCTCCAGATATTGCACTCTCCTATTTTCAGTAGGTAATCCCTTTGAAAGATGGCAAGAAAGACTGTGATAATTTCGAATTTGACTTTTAAAATTTGATCTGCAGATTTATTCCATCCCTAGGCATGCCCACGCTTAGTCACTGAATTACTGTCGAATTGGGAATTTCGGATTTTCTTCATTCTTTTGCATCTTTTTGATTCCATTTCATCTCTAAGGTGTTGAAAACCATCTGTAACAATTCTAAGATAATTCTATTAATTTCAGATAATAATTTTAACACATTAAAGATAATTAAGTCTAAAATAAGTGCAATTTAATAACTTAACAATACTCACTATAACATATATTAGAGACCCTAATGTAGATGAGTATAGAACAAAAGACATACTATCTTTCTCCTTGTCTATTGAGGGACATGAATGTTTGTTCAGCTTAAAGTGAGGTGGCAGTGGCATGCTAATTGACTTGACATATTTCAAATTGAACCTTTTTAGTAATCGTTCAATATACCTTTCTTGTAACAACCGTAATCTCCTATTCTTCTTGTCCCGAGTTATTTCCATTCCTAAAAGCTACTTTACAGGTCCTAGATCTTTCACATCAAACTGTGAACTTTTAAAAGTACACACAATTATTGACATAAGCATAATCTATCATAAAAGAATCAAACTTCTAATATCACTTGTTTATAGTTTGTTTCAACTCATATAAGCTTTTCTTCTATTGGTAGACCAAATTCTCCTTTGAATCCTTTTAGCTAC
Organism: Erythroxylum pedicellare; assembly: GCA_027563575.1. Lineage (NCBI taxonomy): Eukaryota > Viridiplantae > Streptophyta > Magnoliopsida > Malpighiales > Erythroxylaceae > Erythroxylum > Erythroxylum pedicellare. Next base: position 33,780,501 of record JAOQMP010000006.1, read on the forward strand.
TCTATGTATATCTCCTCTTCCAAATCTCTAGGCAAGAAGGTTGTTTTAACATCCAGTTGTTCAAGTTCAAGTTTAGGATTTAAGCAGACAATCAATCCCAAAATTGTTCGAATGGAGGTCATCTTAAAAACTAGCGAGAAGATTTTATCAAAATTTATATCCTTCTTTTAGCTGAATCATTTCACCGCTAGCTTTGCCTTATGCTTCACTAGTTTGTCACTATCTTTCTTTATCTTAAATACCTATTAATTCTTCAATGCCTTTTTTTTTTTTAAGTTTCACAAGCTTATATATATCATTCTTCTTCAGAGAGTTCATCTTTTCCTTCATAGCTATAAGCCAGAGATTTTTATTTTCACAAGAAGCAACTTCGTCACATTCTTAAGCTACCCCTTAACAATCACTAACGAATATTATGAACTTGAATATATTGTAGAAGACCTTTTCTCATTTGTTGACCTTCGAAGCTATATATCACTATCAGTTGAACTCGTTTTCTCCCTGCCCTGCTCATCATTCCCAATAACTTCATCCTTAGCATTGTTCAGATGTGGTTTGTGTAGCTCATCATTACTATGTTGTATCTAATCACCATCAATGTGTCTTTGGTCACACACTTCATCTTCTTTATATGTAGAGCGCTCAGTAGTGGGAGAATTTAGAGAAAAATTAACTACATTATAAGATGAGCTACTTTGAGTAACCTTATCTCTTCTCAAAAGATTAGCACCTTTCTTGTACTCTTGGAACACCACATCCTTGCTCCTTACCACCTTTTGCTTCCATGGTTCATAGAGTCTGTGGCCAAACTGACCACTACTATAGTTAACAAAAATGCAAGGTATAGCCTTTGAGTTAGGCTTTTGTCTCTAATACTTGGGTATGTGTTTAAATACCATGTAGCTAAAAACTCTCAGATGATGATATGTAGGATCTCAATTTTAATAGAATTGAGGGAGCTTAGTTGATTAAATAGGCTACAATTATGATTGCTTCATCCTAAAATATCTTTGACAATGTGAACATTCTGAGCATGCTACGTACCTTCTCTATAATATTTCTGTTCATCCTTTCAGTAACACCACTATTTTATGGAGTACCAAGTTTGACTTTGTTATGTCTAATGTCATGCGATGTACAGTAATCTTCAAACACTTTAGAAGTATACTCACCTTTATTATTTACTCGCAGGCCTTTCTACACCATGACATAAAACTTTTGGAATGTTTCAAATACTTAATTGTTTGCTTTCAACATATACACCAAAGTCTTCCTCAAAGCATCATTAATAAATATAACAAAATATTTGTTATCTCCCAGTACTCCTCTTCAATTGGGCTACAAACATTTGAATGCACCAACTCTAATAACTCCGTCTTCTTTGTAGACCGTCTTTTAAAAGAGACTTTATATTGCTTTCCTACTAAACAATGATCACAAAGATTAATAGGTAAAGTGTTTTTAATTGGAATAAGAGATTTATTATCCAATAACTTTAATCTCTTCTCACTCATGTGCCCTAATCGTCAATCCTATAGATTTGGAGAAGTTTCCTCTTCTACTGTGTGTGCTTCTCAACCACCACACACTTTTAAGTGTGTCTTATACAA
>JAOQMP010000006.1:33782210-33795932 GCA_027563575.1 Erythroxylum pedicellare
ATTTCGGATAATAATTTCAACACATTAACGATAATTAAGTCCAAAATAAGTGCAATTTAATGACTTAACAAATGATCAAACCACCCTCCAGATTATGTGATCAACGGTCACATTGATTCTTAATAGTGCTTGGAAGGGTATTATACTTCAAATTGTTCATGACATTTTATAAGCTATGGTTAAAATAAAAAAGAAATTTGATTTTAATTTGTCTCTTTTTGGTTTTTATAAGGCTCAAGAGTGAGTTCTCGTAAAAAAACAAAAAGGGATAAAATAAAAACTTTTTGTTATTTTGTACAAGAGTCAAGAGTCTCGTAAAAAATAAAATGAGATAAAATAAAGATCTTTTTATTACCTATTTTGTTCTTTATGAGAGTAGACCTTAAATAGGAACTTTTTTTGTCCTTATTCAAGGCGGTCTCACTATACTCTTGTATTTATTTTATGTATGTATGTTGTTGATTGGATATATAATTGGGAATTACTTTCCATAGCGATGTAGAAAAATAAGAGTATGTGAAGAACTATACTAATTATTACACAAAATCATAGAAGAGATGTTAATTAGATTGTGAACTGTTTCTTAATTATTTATTTATCAACCTTTTAAATTTTGATGCAGATTGGTGTAAGGTAAGTGTTACCATGACCTATTTAAATATATGTCAGTGAACTCTCTACAATGATAAGGTAAGGCAGTTTCATATCATCCTCCAGTCGCAATTTCATGAAAAACACTTGAGAAGTGGAAGTAAGCATCTAAAATCAAACAAAGTAATGAACATTATAATTTATTTCTAATAGGAATGTATTCCCATTTAATGTTTTATTTTAATTAAACTTTGGCTTTGGGTTTAATTTTTAAAAGAATATTTTGATTAAAAAGTTATTGTTAATTATTGCAATTACAAATTTTTTATTTAATAACTATCATGTATGTATTGTTTACCAATTTGAATTAGCTTAGATAAAATTTTAATGTAAGTTTTGTTCAATGTAACTGTCTTTTATAAATATGTGATAAAATTAATGGTGAATAAATTTATATATAAATAAATAAATATCATATAATTAATTTACCATAGAGTAAAAATTGTGTAGATAAGGATCTTACACAAAATTTTTGGAGAAATGTTAAAAGTTTAGATAAATAATACTTAGCATACACAATTTTTTTTAAAAAAAATTAGTAACAATGAACTAAATTCAATATTATGTCTATCACAATCAAACAACTCAGTAGTGTTTAATATCTCGACTTTTGCTTCCTGTTTCCTAGTTACATCTAGCATCGTTGAAACTTATATATCATACGAAAATAATAATCAATTCAACACTCCCTACCCCTTTTTACTTTCAAGCTTGCTGATTTTCGGTGCTCACTCTATTTGCTTTTTTGTATCCCTTCTCCTTTCAGGCTCATTTCATTTTAGCCATGAACGATTTGGAATTCAATAGTCTGCAAGAAGAGTGCCACTAAAATATTTACGAGTGTCGAACCTTACAACATAAAACATAACCAATTGGATAAATTCAAGTAGCAACAGGAATCGAAATAACCAAAATAGTAAAAGATAAATAGGTTGAAAGGCTTATATGAAAGTATTTATTTAAACTTGCAAGAAATAGTTTTATTGACTATACTTTATACAAGAGAATCTACAAAAACATAAGAAATAAATTAGAGTGTGATTACAGCAAATCAAGATAAAATTAGTTTGATTACATAATGTCAGTGAATTCTTTCATAGGAAAATAAAAACCAAAAAGCCTGTCTCTAGATCATATTTGTATAAAAAACTTAATTCAAATTTAAAAGAATTGTAGACTAAAAATAATTAGATTTATTTAAGTATATAAAATTCAAATTTTATAATTGCATTACCACAATATGGTTTGTAATTACATTGCCAAAATCTAAACTTGGACAACATAAGAATATTTTGCAATGTGTAACACAAACCTTAATTACGCACCTAGAATCAAACGTGTAAGTCAATAAACAGAGAAAACGCACAAAATGCCTTATTTACTTTCTGTTTCTTTGAACAAGCTATCTCACGCCAAAACCATTGAACTTTCTTGACAATTACAAAAATTGCTTAATCGACTATCATTAACGTTTTTTTGTATCTTTCTTAATGTGTGAACCTCTTAACGAGTCAGAAAATCCAAATATTAATGACTTGCTTAGGTAAACAACAAGAGACCTTAACAACAACATATAATAATCGTATTAGGTCTTTCCATCATCATAGGCCTAAAGCATGTCCTACCTACACTAATTAGAGTCCATTTTTTCACTGGATTCAGCTCCATTAAGCCAGATTCTTTATTGAGCTTCTTTATTATCTTTAACCATATCAAATTTGAGTAGTTTAACTGTAAGATCATTAAATCGTAATTAATTATTGTCCAAATTTAGAAAATTACTAACATTCTCCCCTTTGGACAAAAATTTATGACAGAAGTTATAACAACAATAAAACCAATAAAAACAGTTAAGCCAACTCCATGTATAGGTCGAACAAATTTAAAAAATCATTCAATCCAAAGATAATGAAAGTCCATCATTTTGTTTCGTAAGGTTTTCGATACCGAAAAATATCAAATGCAAAACAGATCTAATAAAATCACATATATCTAATACCTTACTAATATGAATAAGAAAATGGAGTGTGGTAAACTAGGATGATACCTGTATGATCTGAAATATATCACATTTTTTAAGTCTAAATTTCTCTAAACATTATACTAAATTACACCAGAGAAATTTGTTTTTCTCACACTGAATACTAAACCACATTAGAAAAAACCCTTTTATAGGATTAAATGCTTGTATCCCCTTATGTCATATCCAAACCATGAATTTACATGTATATTTATATATATGTATCTTGACAACATAGGCTAAAGGTTAACATGTATATATATGCCCGACGATGTTTAACAATGCTTAAAATTGACATTGATCTTAAGACTTTCACCTATATTATAACAATGTATAACAACCTGTATGACTGAGAGTAAAAAACATGACCATCTATATTGACAAAACATACTGTCATAATAAATGAAAAACATATGATATGTATCAAGAGTAAATATAGGGATCCCTAACTAACAGTGTCTAAGGACTTTAGTAAACCCATGTTATATACATGTCTCTCAAAAATAAATGGGCGAAGTCTTTTAGTTAAAGGATCAATATGTATATCCTCAGTCCTCAAATGTTCTACCTCAATGCCACCGTTCTGTATCAATTCCTTTATAGTCAAATATTTGACCTCTAAATGGTTAGACCTTGTGATGTTCTTATTGCTATTACTGAATAATACAACATAAAGATTATCACAATATAATTGAATGGGTCTAGCCATTGAATAAACCATAGACAACTCGGAAATCAAGTTCTTAAGCCAAACTACTTATGTAGCAGCCTGATAGCATGGCACAAAGTCTACAAACATAGTCAAACAAGACACCAGTGTCTGCTTGACACTCTTCCATAATACTACACTATTTGCTAACATAAAGATTTACCCTGATGTGGACTTTATATCGTCTGGATAAATAGCAAAATCTGAATCCATAGAGCCTATAAGGTCTAGATTGTTGACTTTTTTTACTGTAAACAAATAATCTTTAGTTTCCTTTAAATATCTCAACACTCATTTGACTGCATTTTAGTAAGCTATTCCTAGGTTGGCCAAATATGTAACCATCAGTCCAATAACAAATATAATGTTCGATCTAGTGCATACTGGGGCATACTTACGGCTACCAACTGTACTAAAATAAGTCATACCCTTATAAGTCATTTTACATATAAATAGCAAATGTTAAACAGCTAATTTTATCAAACATCTTTAAATAAACATCAAATTAGTTATATTAATCCACTATTAGCTAATCGCTGATAGAATCAACTAATAGCTAGTGCAATATGCCGATTGCCAACCAGAGCCTAAGTAAAGATAGCTACATGGCACATTATTTTTTATCAATTATAATTTAAATATATGCTCATGTAGAATAAAGTCAATAATATTAATAATAGAATTAACAATGTATTATATTACAGTTTCATAATTAAAATTTTATTTAAATATTATGTAAATTATATTATAATTTATCTCAAAATATAAAAATAAAATATAATTTAATAATAATTGAGAATAAATGAACAAAAAAGAATGAGTAGAAGAAATAAAGAATAAGGAAATAAATTATCCATTTTTTTAACTTTTAGTGAAAATTGAAAAGCCTTAAAAAGAAAAAAATCTTTTGTAAAATTCTGGTGAGATAGAAAACTATCCCAATTGAATCGGATAGTCTAAATTTGAAGCAATTTAATTAAAATGATTGATTTTAATTAAGAGGTTTTAATTTGTCAGTTCTCACGGTTAACCTGTTGAACCAGTTAGCTTCGTATAGCCAGATTTAGGCCCTGTTTCGTAATTAGCAGATTGCATTAGCTGTTAGTTGATTCTATCAGCGATAATATAGCTTATTTGACTAGCAGATAATATCAGCTGTTAATTTAAAGATGTTTGATAAATTAATTATTTAGTATTAGCTGTTTATGTATGAAATGACTTATACAGCATAATTTTATTAAAAAAAGATTTATAAGGACGTGGTTATTATATTTTTAGTATTTCTTTGAATATTCTTATAAGAATTTAAATAGAGCAAAAGAAGTCAACACCGTCATTTCAAAGTTAAAGGAAGACGTATATAATGGGATGATAACTCTTCATATATTTTGACTCAAATTTGATATTAATTCAACTTCAAAAATTAAAATTAAAATTATTATCTGTAACTCTATCTATCTTTATCTCTACCTCTATCCTTACCCCTATATCTATCTACCTTTATTTTTATCTCTGCCTCTATCTCTATTTCTATCTTTTTGAATAATTTGTAATAACTTTTGAATATAATAGCCTTTAAGTTCCTTAATTTAAGAGTAATTTTCTCTAGCTGATTATTAAATATAATTATCAGGGGTTTGATATGATCAAATAGTTAAAACGTTGGATGCACTTAAAAAAGGCTAATAAGTCATTCACCAAATAGGGCTTTAGTTTTTTATTTTGAGAAATAATTTTGGACTTAATGAAACCTCCTAAGTCTAGGTGAGCGCATGACCCAAAAATAGGTTTAGGTGAATGGGTTTTAACGGGAAGGGGTCAAGCCTAAAACAAAGGGCCATTTGGATTTGGGTTGGAGCAAGTAAAACTTGGACCGATTATGTTCCCAACGCAGACTCAGTCTGAGGCTCAGATTCAACAGCACAGATTTCACTTCTTTGGGGCCTAATGTTGACGCTGATCTCCAGTACCATGCCAACTGGTTAGGAGGATTTGCTAAAACTCTGTTGCCTTTCAACGACAATTGCAAATCTCAGCTAATTTACTTCCTCTTCTTTAAGGACAATAATAATTTATATAAAATCTCCTCAATGTTGACATAGGATAAAATCTCAGAACGGCTGAACAGGGAAGCATGATGTATTGATATTAGCTGTAAATCGTAGTATTTTTTTCCTGTGTAGTTCAGGTCCTAGCTCTTTTTATATTGCAGCAGAAGTCAAATATATTTCCACATCTCTGGGGATCCTATTCGTTTTGTGAAAATCGTCATCAACTTTTTAAAAAGTTAAAAACCTTGCATTTATAAGATTGAGAATTGCAATTAACATCATCTTTTAGTAGTTTAGAACATCTATCAGCAACTGCAATTGAATAAGTTAGAATAGCAACATTAGCATTCAGAATTAATGCTTAACATGTCCATATTCAACAACTAAACAAAATTCATTATTCCAAAGTTTGATGACTTTCCTAATAAGCGTATATCGTAACTGCCTGTTGAATAATAATATGGACTAAAATAGCGTATGACAAAAATCAGGCTGCACAACACAGGATTAGGACATGAATTTGCTGTTAGTTAGCACGTAGTTACACCAAGACAGAGAAGCAATAGAGGCTTTAAAGGTCCAACGCACAGGTCGCTACTCCGAGTTAAACAGAAGTTTCTGTCTCTTTACCAAGTCTTCCTCCGCCATATCCATCCACCAAAAACACATAAACAAAACAACCACCCCTAAAAAGAACCAATCTTCATACCATCACCAGACCACCCTGCACGTTCTTCACTTACTGGTTTCCAACTATCTCAATTCCTCTTCATCTCTTCCTTAAAACTCACATATCCATCCATCAAGCAGCAGTTTTTATCACCCCACATTCATCACACAGCCATCACATTAGTCCCTCCTTTTCTGGAGGAGAAGGTACTTTGTTTTGCTTTTGCAGAGCCATTGGCCACCAATGTCGCCTCCACCGTCAACACCACCAGTACCGTCATCTCCTCCCTTTTAACTGCACCATTGGCCCCCATTAACACTGAGTCATGATAATGGGAGGAGAGAATCACAGGCTGTTTAGGCCTCGACCCTTCTCCTCCCTTCCCATTCTTTTCATTTGTTTCATCATTCTTGCCAATGCAAAATTTGATTCTTATACTCCTCCTGATAAACATCTGCTTGATTGCGGATCATCAGAAGATACCAATCTTGACGATGGTCGAACCTTCACATCCGATTCTTCCTCCCGAAACTATCTTGAAACCAGTGAAGATGTGAAAGTTTCAGTCGATTCCATTCCCGCAAATATATCTTCTGTTTCTTCTTCTACTCCACCCACAGCTCTTCCTTTGTACCGCACTGTAAGGATATTGCTTGTGGATTCAAAATATAGCTTTCATATCTCTCGTCAAGGGTTGCATTGGATTCGTCTTTACTTTTACCCCCTTCCCCACCCCCAATACAATCTAACCAGTGCATTTTTCAGCGTCAGCACAGACAAGTTTGTTCTCTTGAAAGACTTCTCTGTGTCAGATGATAAAAAATCGGCGTTCAAGGAATATCTAGTTAATGTTGCAAGTGACAGACTAATTCTTGTCTTCAAGCCCCAGAAAGATTCTTTTGCATTTGTCAATGCCATTGAGGTGGTCTCGGCTCCTGACGGTCTTATTTCCGACACAGCTTCAACGGTTCCTCAAGGTGGCACTTTCAATGGCTTGTCCAAGTATGCATTCGAGGTTTCTTATAGGTTGAATGTTGGAGGGCCAGTGATAACTCCGAAAAATGACACGTTGTCAAGAACGTGGTTCTCTGATGTTGCGCATAATACCTTTCCTCAAGGGGCTCAAAATGTGTATGTTGATCCTAGTGTAGTCAAATATCCAGAGAGTGGTGCAACTCCTTACATTGCTCCCAACTGGGTTTACGCAACTGCGGATGAGATGGCCGATTCCGAAACACTGCAACCAAATTTCAATCTCACCTGGGAGATGAGTGTTCATCCAGGGTTCTCCTATTTGATCAGAATGCACTTCTGTGACATTGTGAGCAAGGCCCTTAATGATTTGTACTTCAATGTGTATGTAAACAACTTGATGGGCATGTCTGGTCTTGACCTCTCATCTATCAACAATGCACTTTCCACTGCATACTACATAGATTTGATTCTCAATGCATCATCTATACAGAATAGCTCTGTCAGGATTCAGGTTGGCCCTGCTTCTGGTTTGAATTCGGGCACGCCTAACGCTATTCTGAACGGACTGGAGGTTATAAAGGTGAGTGATCCAGAGGGGAACTTGGGTGGTTTATTTGGTGCCGATGTATCTTCTGGAGGAAAAAGAATGAAGATTGTTGCAGGAATTGGCCTTGCAATGGGCGCAACAGCGATGTTTCTACTTGCAATAGTTTTCGTACGTTGGCATAAGAGGCCCCAAGATTGGCAGAGACGTAACAGCTTCTCATCATGGCTCCTCCCGCTCCACTCCGGTCAGTCGAGTTTCTTGTCCAGTAAGAGCAGCACTAGGAGATCAAGCATCTTTGGTTCCAGGAAGAGCAAGAGTGGTCACTCTAGTTACTTCTCTAATCAAGGTCTCGGAAGGTACTTCACATTACATGAATTGCAGAACGCGACACAGAATTTCGATGAAAAGGCAGTAATTGGTGTTGGTGGGTTTGGAAAAGTCTATCTTGGAGTGATGGAGGATGGAACTAGGACTGCTATAAAAAGAGGAAATCCGAGCTCTGAGCAAGGCATAAATGAATTCCAGACAGAAATACAAATGCTGTCCAAGCTAAGGCATCGCCATCTTGTATCTCTTATTGGCTTCTCGGATGAACAATCTGAGATGATTCTTGTTTATGAATACATGGCTAATGGTCCATTTCGCGATCACCTCTATGGTTCAAACAAGCCTCCACTATCATGGAAACAACGGTTAGAGATTTGCATTGGTGCTGCTAGAGGCCTGCATTATCTTCACACTGGTGCAGCACAAGGCATTATTCACCGTGATGTAAAAACCACAAATATTCTTCTCGATGAGAACTTCGTCGCAAAAGTATCCGACTTTGGGCTTTCGAAGGATGCACCGATGGAGCAGGGTCATGTAAGCACCGCAGTGAAGGGTAGCTTTGGATATCTTGATCCAGAGTATTTCAGGAGGCAACAACTCACTGAGAAATCTGATGTCTACTCTTTCGGAGTAGTACTCTTTGAGGTGTTATGCGCAAGGCCTGTGATAAACCCCAAGTTGCCTAGGGAACAAGTCAATTTGGCCGATTGGGCAATGCACTGGCACAGAAAGGGAATGATTGAGAAGATAATTGATCCTCACATTGCGGGGACAATCTCTCCGGTGTCACTGAAAAAATACGTAGAAGCTGCGGAGAAATGTTTAGCGGAACATGGTGTAGACAGACCCGGAATGGGAGATGTCCTGTGGAACTTGGAATATGCTCTGCAACTTCAAGAGGCTTCTTCACAGATTGATGCACCTGAAGATAAGAGTGCCTATCTCATTGTTTTAGAAAAGCCAAGTGATAAGAACTCTGCTTCTGACTCCGTTTCTGTCAACGACGACTCTGCAGTGACTGTGGGCTCTCCATTGCCTCATGCTTGCCAAATTCAGGGGAGGTAACACCTATTTCCACAGGAAAACAATCCCAACAGTAAGATATTTCGGGTTGGCAAAAGTTGATTTCCCTAAAATTGATCAAAGCTTCCAACTTTTCCATGAAATTTGATCAAATCGTACAACTTGGTTACTTTTCATTTTGTCAATGATAAGAAATTTAGTGAGATGGTATCTTGCAAGTACCTTTAACGCTCCATTACTTCCTTTCTTTTTTGACTGTTGGGAAATAAAACGAATTTTGGTAGGATCAGAATAAAATTAACATTATAAATAACGAAAAAAGATTAGAAGACAATTAGGAACACACGCCAATAATATTATATGATTCAACAAAACCGTCTATTTTGTATTTTCACATACTTTTCTTTCAAAATCAATCTAAAGTCCTTATACGCTCATTTTCAACTTCTTTAAATACACTCTCAATATATCTAACTTTTTATTGCAAATGATTTGTAACTCATAACATGTCTTTACGATAAATTTGAAGCTTAAATTATATAGACTATTTATAAGAAATTTTTAAGATGTTCGGAAGAAAATAAAAAAGACGTAAACTTCTAGAAAATATTTTTGGCACTTCAGGCTATAAATAATAAACTCATAACTATATGTAAGCAAAACATTTTTTTTTTACTTTTCAAAATTTTTTTTAAGAAATCTCTACTTTAACTTAAATGAGAATATGAAATTGATATAATTCCACTATTTTAAAAATTTTCCATTAATAATGCTTACTATGAAGTCATGAACTCATAATTACTACAAAATATATTTATAATATTATAATAAAATATATTTTAAATCTACATATTAGTTATAAAAACTTTTTAAATTTTGTTTAATTAAAAAATTTGGCCCACTAATATGTGTACCGTGAGGGTGTTAGGAACGTAGTTTCTTTTTCTATATTAGATTACCATCATCATTTTTAGATTAAGTGAGTTATTAACCTATAGTTTTGATGTTAATAAAATATATTATTATTAAGGAATTTAATTTTAGTGGCATTAGTAGATCAACTATAATGGAATTATGTAATATGTGAAAGATGAAGTTCAACAAAAGGGCAAGTAAACAAAGGAGCCCATTGAAATAAATTGAGTAATCAAATAATAGAAAAATGGACAAAATGGAGCACATTTACAACTTAAGAAAGTTTTAAGGTAAGTCAAATGAAGAATCAAGAATAATGAAGAATCAAGTATATTAAGATTTAAACAAATTATTGTAATCTTTTTTATAACTCTATCTTAGTCATTTCAATGAACTAGAGGATTAATTATTGCATGATCATTTGTATAGAAGGCCTAATATAAATCTTTTCATAATTAAAAGGTAAACTGTTTTGATCTCTAAAGAAAATTTGATATTCAAACTAACTTTGCAATTTTTTTGAAGTATTTCTTAATCAAGTTTTCATTAAATGGGTGTGCTTTATGTTTGAAAAGATTACCAAGTTGAAAAGTTTAGCTTAGATTTTGCAAAGGGTTCAACTAGCCTAAGGATTTAAATTGCTAGCAGAGAAAGGAGAAAAGAATTAAATACTAAGTGATGTCTATTAGGCTAGGGGACATGTAAGCTTGAAAGTGAGTGTCTAGCTAGCTAAACATGCCAAAATACTATTTGATATAGTGGATGGTTTGTGTGTCTAATAACCATTTTTCATTTTGTTTTGAGTATAAATAGACCATAAATGAGTTTTGAAAAGAACCTTTAGCATATTAGAGAGTTGCTAAAAACCTTCATAGACTAAAGAGTGCATATTTACATGACATAGCATATATAAGTCTTTATTTATTAGTGTGAGTTAAGAAAAAGGGAGTTTTTGATCTATATGATTGTGTAATTATTACAATTGAAGAAATTATTTAAAGTACACTTTTTAAGGGTTCCTTTTGACCTTGAACAAGACTTGAAAAAAAAAAAGATAATTGATTTTTTTGTCCTTTATTAAATCTTTTTCGTCACTTGATAGATAATTGGATACACCAAGATTTTATTTCCATATTTCAAAATAGAGTTAATCAATATGTTAACTAATCAATTATGATAAATTGGATTATATTTTGCAATTTTTCCTTCCATAATGCCTCGATGAATTTCTCTTTACCTATGACAAGGCAAGAAGTTTGTACAGATTTCTTCCTCACTTATGATAAAGAAGATGTTCTATGGAGGGTTACTCTTCACCCATTGAAGGATGAAGATATTAACTTCAAAGTGGAGCTTGTAAAATGGATGAAAGTTATGGACTATTTGGCCAAATTAGCCAAATCATTTCAAATTGATTTTATCTCTATTTTCTTGCTCTCTTTTACAATTATAGTGTTTGTTATAATTTTTATATGAATTTTTCATAACCATACATTAAAATAAGTAATCCATTCATTAGTTTACAAATATAGTAAAAAGTGAATAAACACAATTCATCTCCCTTCAAATGTCATCAAGGATCAACACTCATTTCTTATTCATCTACAAATTTTCTCTTCTTTTGAATTTTGTGAAATAATGAAAATGTTTTCTCATAATTGGGATTTAATATATTCTTAACATATAACAATGTCATAATCAAACTATCATAGGGCTCAAGAAATGAAATAAGAACTAAAAAAGCATTACTTCCTTCTTCAACATTGACGTCAACTTTATGTTGTTAATGCATTAAACTTTTAAACATGTTAAGATGGTTTATGATCTTTTCGTCTACCCGTCTCTTTTAATTCATATAAATGTCGTTCATATGTTGGACAAACTCTTTACTAGATAAAGAGCTTCCAACTTTTTTTAGATTGATATGGTGAATTTTCATTGATAATATTATTAATAACATTATATATCATATAGAGTCAAATCGTACTATTATAATAAGCTTCTAACCCTTTTAACTACTTTCTTTGGTCATTTTTTCTTTTCCATTTTTTGCTATTCAAAAATTTTGGCAAACTTTATTTAAGAAGAATATTGTTTACCCTTTACTTCTAAACAGTAATGAATCCACTTTCATTAAGCTTTTTAAGAATAAAATTACCCACTAATATTGACATAGTAACTATTTTGGCTAGTTGTGTCTTTAGCTCTAACAATATTTCTAAAGAAATTAAGTGCACAAAATAAATATTGGAAGCATTGAAATAAAATTATCACTAGATACAACCAACAAAAAAGGGATAATCTTTTTTGTATTAACAAACCTAAAGCTCTTTTGTATCCACTTTCAAACTCTTAAAATGCACTCTTGTTATACTTCACTTTGTAATAAAAATATTTGTAATTTAAGAGGTTTCATTAACCATGGTTTTGGGATCTAATGAGATAAATAACACATTCATGAATAAATCCAACTCACATAGAATTTTTAAATATTTGCCATGTCTCATCAATTTTTAAGCATTCATCTAGTTAAAAACATAATAAATAGGTCATGCTTACTTTGTTTTATTCAAGTCACATTTTTCATAAATATCCTTTTTATTCATTTTTATTATGATTTTACAAATTGTATGTTGCATACAAAAAAAAAAAGTATGTGAATTATATTTATGTAAACTCTCTTACCTTTCATTAAGCTTCAAAATTATATCTTTATTCAGATAATTTTAGTAAACATACTAGCAAATATGTCTAAATTTAGATTGAGCAACTTTCTTATTTGTTATGAAGATTTATTTACTATGTATCATTTTTCTACGTTAATATTTTGCAAATTAGGTTATAGGATATCTCGTAATTATTTAATACTAGGTATCTTTTTTTTATGTCTCGGATAAATTTCAATTAATTATCTAGTAGGGAATGCTTTTTATTACATGAATATGTATTTTCTTAAACAATAATTAAACGTGCCATATTGCATATATTATATTACCATATTAGGTTAAAGTTAACTTATTTATTTACTTTTTATAAAATATATTATATTTAAAATCTTGGTATTTAGTTGATTTTGCGATACTAGCTAAAACTATCAAAAATAGTAATAAAATATTCACAATTTCAATGTATTACAAAACTAGCATGTATGTTAACTCTCTAGTTATTTTTGACTGAAACTCATACTAACATCTTAATGATTTATTGCTTATTCTAGGATTAGTTGTAAAAGAAATCTCAGAATTTACTCAATTTTTCTATATTAATTCAAATTTTAAAAAGTGATGCTAAAATACTTCGACTTTTAATTTGTGAAAAAATTTTGACGTTAAATTTTTTATTAAATTGGATGATATGGCGAGTGATGTCAAATTTATATGTTTATCACTTAGTTTCCACATAAGATAGTTATACCATGTATGGAATTTATTATTTAATAATTTAAAAAATCAATTTATGAAAACTTAATTAGCCCTAAAAATTTTTACTCTCAATCGGCATTCCTACGTCTTTTTTACTAAATCTCAATTCTTCACTCAGAGGTTCTTTCCTTAAATGTTTATATGTTGTTTCTTTATGATGACCATTACTAACTTTTGTTTTAACTGTTTTAGTTAATAGGTGAGAAATGATGCTGCAATGAGCAAAAAGACCAACATTATATTATAAATAAGAGGATCAAAATGTGAGATCTTGAATCCCTGATGAGCTCCCAAGATGCTTCCTTTCTTACTTTTCTCACTTTCTTGTTGCCCATTTCTACTTCAGAAAAATAATACTCAATTTTGTACAATTGATAGATTATATTGTTTTGTTAGTTTATTTATGTGT
>JAOQMP010000006.1:33820788-33841853 GCA_027563575.1 Erythroxylum pedicellare
TACTATATTGAATACAAAAGAAACTTTGGATAAATTTGATTCTAAGGTCTATTCAGGAATTTTTCTAGGATATTCATCATCTTCTAAAGATTATAAAGTTTATAATCTTGCTTCTAAATCTATTGAAGAATCTATTCATGTCAAGTTTGATGATGGTTTTCAACCAGATAGAAGTAATGATACTGATAATGAAACCCTATAAGTACCCTTGGTTGATAATGAAGATATGTAACCATTGGATGTTCCTCTAGATAAAGTAGAAGATGGTTCTGAAAATTTTAGTCTGAAAAAGGATTGGAAATATAAATCTTTTCACCTAGAAAATCTGATTACAGGAGAAACCTCAGACGGTATGAGAACTATGTCTACATTCATAAGAGAAGCAAATGTAGCTTTTATTTCTGAAATAGAGCCTAAGAAAATTGATGAAGCTTAGATTTTAGCTATGCAAGAAGAGCTGAATCAATTTACTAGGTGTAAAGTTTGGTCTTTAGTTCCCAGACCCTCCAAAAAGTCTATTATAGGAACCAGATGTTTTTAAGAATAAACTAGACGAGTCAGCTAGAGTAAGTCGTAACAAAGCTAGATTAGTAACTCAAGGCTATAGTCAATAAGAAGGAATAGACTATAATGAAACTTATGCTCCTGTAGCTAGATTAGAAGCTATTAGGATCTTGCTTGCATATGCTGTTTTTCATGATATAAAATTGTTTCAAATGGATGTGAAAAGCGCCTTTTTGAGTGGTTTTATAGATGAAAAGGTTTATGTAAAGGAACCTCCTAATTTTGAAGATTCTAGGAAACCAGATTATGTCTATAGATTTCATAAAGCCTTGTATGGCTTGAAACAAACTCCTTGAGCTTGGTATGATCGTCTAAGTTCCTTTTGATTGAAAATGGTTTTAGTAGAGGACTTGTAGATAAGACTTTATTTAGAAAATGTATTGAGAATGATTTCATCATAGTACAGATATATGTTGATGATATTATTTTAATAAAACGTCTAAAAAGCTATGTTCCAGTTTTGAAAATCTGATGAAAAGCGAATTTGAAATGAGCATGATGGGTAAATTAAAATTCTTTCTTAGTTTACAAATTAAGCAAATCGAAGAAAAGATTTTTATTCATCAATAGAAGTATATCAAAGAACTGTTGGTTAAATATGGAATGGAAAAAGTGAAACCTATGTCAACTCCTATGCATCCTTCAAACCTTTTATCTAAGGATGAAGCAGGTAAGAAGGTTGATCAAACCCTTTTTAGAGGAATTATTAGTTCTTTACTTTATCTTACAGCAAGCAGACCTGATATTCTGTTTAGTGTCTGTTTGTGTGCTAGATTTCAAGCAGATCCTAGAGAATCTCACTATATTGCTGTTAAAAGAATTTTGAGATATCTATCAGGTTCTACTGATCTTTGCTTAATGTATAAGAAAGGTAAAGATTTCAGGTTAATTGGCTACTGTGATGCTGATTATACTGGAGATAGGATTGATAGGAAGAGTAAAAGTGGAGGTTGTCACTTTCTTGGTTATAATTTAATTTTTTGGTCAAGCAAGAGGCAAAGTTCAATTGCTCTATCTACTGCAGAAGCTAAATACATGTCAGCTGCAAGATGTTGTTCACATATGTTATGGATTAAGTATTAACTAGAGGATTATTCTATCCTAGAAGATCATATTCCAATCTTCTGTGATAACACAA
Source organism: Erythroxylum pedicellare (assembly GCA_027563575.1). NCBI lineage: Eukaryota > Viridiplantae > Streptophyta > Magnoliopsida > Malpighiales > Erythroxylaceae > Erythroxylum > Erythroxylum pedicellare. The sequence continues at coordinate 33,822,491 of JAOQMP010000006.1, forward strand.
GTGTTATTAATCTCTCAAAGAATCCAATACAACACTCAAGGGCAAAGCATATTGAAGTTAGACATCATTTTATAAAAGACTATGTACAGAGAGGGATCATCAATCTATAATTTGTTAAGATGAATCAACAATGGGCAGATATCTTCACCAAATCCTTAAGTGAAGATAGATTCAAGGAAATCAGACAAATCCTGAATATGGTGATGTTAAATGACCATTCGTCTGAAACTCCATGATCCAGACGATTCGTCCAGAGGAAGCTAAAAAGTTATAAGTTTTCAAGTTAAATAGTAACGATAATTTTCACTCGATAGTTTCAATTTTATGATTACTGGAGGATTAGTTAAAAATGTTACAAATGGTAACTTTTCAAGAGTGCATATAAAAAAGAAATCATCTCAAAATTCTGCAACACCTTACACTTTAGAATTTTCTTAAAAAACTTCAAAATCGACTTCTTTAAAGTGCTCTCAACAAAAGCGATCCAACCCTCTGTTCTAAACTTCAAATTCTTCCCATTTCATATCTTTATCTCTTTTATAGACTAACCTCGCTTCTTTAAGAAAAATACATTTTTGTGTTTAGTGATTATTTTTTACAGATTAAAAAAAGTTGAAATCTCTTGTCTATAGGAGACTCGTCGATCTTACTTCCTTAAAGAATAATCAGATGAATATCGAACTTGAGATTGAAGTAGTTGGCTGGAAGAATTTCCTTAACATTCGAGAGACGGTATATCTGAGTGAAATATATGATTCTGGAAGAATGCGAAGGTAGTAGACAACACCTTGGTATCGATGGTAGATGGGTTGTCAGTAATAATCACACAAGATTCTATCAAGAAGGCTATTCGGTGTCCAAATATTGGAGCAGAACTATTCAACAATACATATTGGATCGCTCAAAGTCATATAGACAAAGCCAACATCAATCGACAACTATATGGATCTTGTAATCTAGGAGTCAAGAAGTCTTCAACCCTCATTCTGAAGGCTAGGGTTCTTCATTATATTCTACCAAGAGCAGGAATAAAGGATTTGGTGACAATGAATAAGGAACATTATCTGTTTCACCTACTTACTCACCAACCCTTTAATCTTCCATTCTTGATTATGAAGTACATGATGAAGGCTAGGGAGGATTATCATTTGAAGAGTGGTTCTTTACCTTATGGTATGTTGTTAACAAGATTCCTCAAAGAATCTAGAATCTTACTTGATAGAGGAAACATAGTAAAGATGAATGTTAAGAGTGTTATTAATGCCTCTAATATTCACAAAATAGGAATCAAGACTGAAGCTGAAGCGAATGTAGATTTCACACTAAAAGCAAAGTCTAAGGGGGAGCTTTTAGTAAGATGAAGCAAGAGTGAACATGTTCCATCGGAAATACAAGCAAACCTCGATCATTCGGAAGAATATCAGCAGAGGAAAAGGTTGAACAATCTTTTGATGTACCGATATAAGTCAAGATGTTTTTAAAAAGGAAGGAAAGAAAGGTTCAACAACTAACTCACTAAGTGTCTTTAAAGAGGAAGGTTGAGATGCTCAAATAAGAAAGGCTTGAAAAATCAAGAAGGTCACCAAGATTAATGATTTTATGACAACAAGAACAGAAGAAGTAGAAAGTTCTGATTCCTGGTGGAGATTTTGAGAGTAAAAAAGAGCAAGAGCAATAATAGTAGCCTACCAAACCAATTGTCTCTATCCCTCAAATTCAATCAGCAAAATCATCTGGAGAGACAAAGATTAAAAGGAAGTTAGTATTTGAGAAGAAGAAGCCTCAACAATAACTCTCTTCTAAACTAGCAGAAGCATAAAAGAAGATGAAGCTTATTTAGAAGAAGGTTTCTTCATATGATTTTCCACAAAAGACACAGAATGTTAAATACTAGCTAGTATCTTACAACCCTCCTCAACTGATATGGAAAGAAGATTTGAAAATGAAGGTCATAGAAGAATCAACACTTGATCATAACAGAAGTTCAATTATCATCAGAGAACCTTCTAAACAGATAGTTAAGGTTCAAGTTGAGCCTATAACAGTAAATGATCAGACGATACATCTTCTAAATCCTGAAGAATGAAGACTATATAGTATTCTGTGAGATGAAAAGTCAGAACCATATCCAACGAAGTTTACAAAAGATCATTATACAATCTATCTAGTAACAAGCAGAACGACAATCAAGATTATACCAGATGTATAACCTAGACATCCAAAACCGGTAATAAACGAAGGAAAAAGGGAAAAAGAAGATGTTTCCTGAAGGACATGAAGATGATCTCACAGAAGAAGAGATCCAAGTGGCAGTGAAGAACATAGACGATGTATGTCATACAACTTAACCTGTAGGTGTTTATGTATCACATCACATATTAAGGGAATCAAGAAGTCATTTTAGAGCATCTACTAAAGACGAAAGTTTCAAGGTAGTTGGCACAATATCAAAAGGAAGGTACAAAAGTATCACAATTAAAGGTATCAATTTTAAATTAGAAACCTTTGTGCATTTAATCATATATTTCAAACCCTTAGGTTTCATTCCTTCAGTTAAAACTGTTTTGCACCTTTTAGGGTGACCAATTTACAAATTATTCAGACCTGATGATCTTGATATCCTTGAACGAAAACAACCTTTCAAATTACCCTCAATCAAAATTATAGAATTAGACGATTCACCTAGAAAACCGTATGTTTTTGAACACACTCATCCATTTAGTGAAATACTAGAAAATGCTACTGTTAATTCAGAGTTCTTGAAGAATTTCATCAAATGGACCGAAGACTAGTCACAAGAAGATGGAAGTTCAGGAAGCCTTAGATGAAAACATTGAGGAAATTCATACTAAGGTTGATGAACGAGGTGATGTAGTGGGTGATCTTCATGAGAAAATAGCACTTCTACGTGTTTCTATAGAACAAGACCTCAAGACGATCCGCAGTGATATTCAACACATGTATTCTGAAATTTTGAAGAGTCTAAAATGAACTATCTTTTTGATTAATAACAAATAGAGGGAGAACAGTGGAGAACATTAGAAAGAATACATTAGAAAGCATTCATTGTATATCTTATGCATATCTTATATATCTTGCTTTATTCGTCTGAATATTATTTTATCTTCTAAAATTATGATTATTTGTTATCATAAAAAAAGGGCAGATTGTTAAGTCAAGAAGACTTCACTTCTTCTATTAATTTTGATGAAAATCAAATAATAATAATCATAGAAGTGCGTGAATTATTTTGATGAATTTGTTAAGTGCGCAGATAAATACTCAAGATGATACTTAAGTAAAAGCTAAATAAGACAAAGCGTCTTAGATGGATCAGACGAAGTGCTTAGTGCTTAGTCTAAGACACCAGATGAAGCATAACACCAAATGAAGCATACGAAATCTATACATGACAATGCAATTGTAAAATATTTTAGAACGTTAGCTAGTTAGTTGGAGTTGGTTACAGAACTCAACTAATAATGATTTTTAGAAGACTCAACAAGCAGATTTCTTAAAGAAGACAGTTAAAGATTTAGGTTATAAGTATTAGTTATAGTCGTAAACTAAATACATACAAGAGAAAAGAAAATATGATTATACAAAACATACTTAGAGAAATTTTGTATTCAAATGCTCAATTGCTCACGCAAAAAAAAATTCTGGGAAAAGAAAAAAAGAAAGAGAGAAAATGCATCTATAACGTGAAGCTCAAACAATATTTTTTTAAGCAAAAGAAAGTCTAGAGCCTGGAGAGGCTAAAGAACCAGATAAAGAATACTTTGTGAGAGAGACCTGAAGAGGCTCTACAAGTGTAGAAATAATACTTGTAACGTTAAAGGATATAGTGAAATCTCAGACAAACTCTGAGAACTGGACGTAGTCCAAGGTTAAGAGTGAACTAGCATAAATCGCTGGTGTCATATTCTCTAACTCTTATCTCTTTAATTTTCTTGTTATTAAAAGAACAGATACTAATTTTTGATGTTGCATTACTCATCAAATTAAGTGAATTGTTTTGTAATCATCTGAATTTGTAAAGAAAATCAAGAATATTTTAAAGATTAATATCTTAGACGATTTAACACAATTCAACCCCCCTTCTTATGTATTCTACATATTATATGTGATTTCTATATTAACAAGTGATTTACCTCAAAAGTTACTGTGAAGATTGGAAGGCAACAATAATTTAGTTTTTAAGCATTTATATGGATACGTTTTGTAAACATGTGATAAGTGTAATTCATCACTCCAAACAAAGGGTTAAGACATTTGTAGATAGTTGCCATAAGAAGGCTCAAATCCTTAATTTGTATGACCATATACTATAACCTATTAAAGATATAAATTTCTAGCCTATGATTTGTATAGAGGTGATAGACCCACTGGCTAAAAGAGTTATGTCAGAGAAACTAAAAATCACTAAAAGAAAAGGAACAAATGAGTCTAAAAAGTTGAAAATTCTAGATAGTTTGTCTTAGAAGGGACATGTATGAAAATGAAGAAAAATGGCAATTATAGCCATAACGCTAAAAAAGACAATAAGGAATACTCAACATTACCTGGTGAGGCACATAAATAAAACCTTTGCTTAGAAACCTTGCATTGCTTAGTGAAATTTGCTTTATGTATCAATTCATATTGTCATTCCCATTATGTTCATCAGGTTATCATTAAGGTATCTTCACAAGTATATAAGCCTTTGTTTTTTTTATTAATTTATCTTTTTTTTATATAACTAATGATTATGTTGCATTTGAATAATATAAGTTGATGGTGCAAACATAGTTTAAGATATTGCTATACTGAGTCAATAAATTAATATTGAAAGTTAGATGTATAGACATTTATTAAATTATTAACAATTAATTCAAATCAATAATATGAATAACATGTAAATTTCTAGGGTGGTAGCTCTTCATATGGTAGTAAAAAGAAGTTTAGAATAGTTTATTTATATACATTCAAGCTATCATTTGAACCAAAGATTTTAAGGTTTAAAGAGCAATATAATATCGCTTCTTAATAGTTACAAGCTAAACCACAGAGGAGGAAAGCATCATTGATATAATCATCGTAGGAATAACTTTCCTAATCAACTATAGCAAAGAATAACCATATCAAAATTATCATATGTGTTTTCTACAACTTTTAGATGGATGTACTGTTAGCATAATTTTTTGATAGATGTGTTATTTGTGTTTTCTTTCTAGATGGATGTGCTGTCGAAATAAATTTTAGCTACATGTATATACCTCTGCCACTTTTGGATATAAATTCTAGTTGTATTACTAATATTGATGTGTTTGATACTTTTGAAAATGAATTCCAAATATATTACTAAATATTAATGTGTTTGTCATTTTTTATTAATGAATTCCAAATATATTACTATTATGAACTACTAATTTTATAGGTGTCATATGAGAAATGATGGGGAATCATTACATTGAATATGTAACTAAAAATTATATTTCAATAGAAGTTCTAATACATAATCATTACATTCATTAGAATAAAAGTTTGAAATTTCATAATGCAATATAGTGCCATTTCAAAAGAAGAATTTTGAAAATAACACATCATCATGAGCACAACAAATCCTATTATGGTAATCATTGACATTAATTTAAACACTTTTTTTCAATAAATTAATGTCTTACTTTTTGAGCTTTATTTGCTCCTGAATTTCCTTAGTTGTACTTATTTCAGTTGTGGTTGTTTAGACTTCCTACTTTAACTTATGTACTTCTTTCCTTAATTTGTGAATCACCGTAACAATGCTCTCAGTAAATTTGTCATCACATCATTTGAAAAAATCACACCTCTTAACTTGAAATAAAAATTAAATTAATAAAATAAACAATAAACATATCGGTACTTTAACCCTATCAAAAAATAAGGTTATATAACACTAGGGAGTTATATAATAGTATAGCATCATGTAAATATTAGTATGGAGTAAAGATAAAAGGCATATTATCTTAATAAAAATTCATTTTATTTATCGTACTAAGAGCATAAACATGGACTATAACTAAAGGCATTTGCTATATGATAATAATAGTTGTCATTAGGACAATTGCATGAATTTTTCTTATCAATATATGATACGATAGAGGCCATATGTATTTCTAATTCATGCTTTTAGTATTTGATACTAAATTTGGATTCATCATTATTATGATGATCCATATATGATAAGAGATAAATCATAAAGTAAAAGTAGTTAATATGATTTTATACAAATATTTATATGTGTTGGATCAAAGGAGACTTAGACTTAACACAAGTGGTAAGAATACAAAGTTAGATAATAGAAACTATCTTTTTATGCATTGTTAATCAAATCAACATAAATAATAAAATTACATACAAGGATATAGTATCTTTTAATTATGAATGGTGTGGAACTTGTGATACTTATTAGGTTGAAGAATGACCAAATCAACCTTTTAGTGAAATGTCAATTATAATATTAAGTTATTAAATCATATACATATAATGGTGTTGAATGTAGTAACAATTCATAAAATGATGGATGTTTGTATTTCATTATATTTAGTAATGATTTTATATGATAGAGTCACACATATTAGATGAAATATCTATTTAAAATTTTGAAAGGTTCAAAGTATTTAAATTTAAATAGAAATTAAGAGTTGAGAATGTTGAAACACTTTAATGTGATCAATATAGTGAGTTTGAAATTTTATAATTATTTATAGAGAATGAGATTCTTTAATAAAAACCTCCACAACTAAATTACATAATACTATATATTTGTGTAAGGAAGAAAATATAATATGAGATCTTTTATGATGTAATATTTATTTCTTCTATAGTTATGTCTAATATAATCACTTAGTTTTGATTGATACTTCTAATTAGTTTAACTAGCAAGATTTCCATATTTGATATGGAATCTTAAGAATTTGAAAGAGTCAAAGTTAATAATTTTGACTTTTGATGCTTAATTGAAGTATATAGTATCCAATAAGTTTAGAACTAAATTGGATCATAGAAAGTTAATAATATATATAAAAACTAGGATATCATCTTACAAAACCAATTGAACAATTTTTTTAATGTATACTTATAGGACAATAGTTCTCACGATAAGTTATAGGTGTAAGATAAAGTTTGAAAAAGTTTAAATCTTATGATAACATAATTGGAACTTGTGCCTTTATTAATAAACTTGATATTCGGTTGAAAATTTGTTTATGTATTTGGTTATCGTTTTTCTTTTCTTCTATTCCTCTTTAAATCGTTTCTAATATTTTTTTTCTTTTCTGTGGGTATATCAGAAACTAATAACTAGATGTAAGGCTGTGTGTTACTGAACCTTCTTAGACACTACATCTTAGTGAGATTTCTATAAGGACATTATTGTTGTTGTACTTATAGTCGAAAAGTTAGGAGATTTTCTCAGATTCACTTTTATAATGAATTCAAAGAGTTTATTTTGTAGATGATTATGAATTTATTATATCTGCAAGAAGATTAATAGGAAAATAATTATCCTCTTTAATGGGAGTATCTAAAGATATAATTATAAAAAAGAACAATAGTTCAAATTTTCAATTGTTTAAGATATAATAGTTTAAGAAAAAATCTCATTGTAAATAAATAGGTTATATTTTTATTTCGGGAACTAGATGCAAAATTGTTTCATTATTCCAATCTAAGTACATATATAATATTTTGAAGGTGTGTAGTATTTGAAATATTTGATGCTTATAAAATATTAAATATATCTATTATTTAATGTAAGAGTTGATGTTTGAGTTCAATTTCCTTATTCCAATCTAAGTACATATATATAATATTTTGAAGGTGTGTAGTATTTGAGATATTTGATGCTTATAAAATATCAAATATATCTATTATTTAATTTATGAGTTGATATTTAAGTTCAAATTCATATAGATGTTAAACTTTAATTTGATATAAGCTAGTCCTAGTTAATGCGCATTTTACTTTAGAACAATATTATTCTAGATTGAAAATGTTCCAATTTAATATGAATTGCTAATAGCCTTAAACACATAATTTATTTAGTAAAAATAATTATTTGGATCAAGAAGTTCTTCAATGAATTTGGTATAGTTCTTTCACTTAATCACTATTATAGTAGTAGCATTATCATCATACGGTGATAGGATATAAAATACTTAAATGATTAACTAAGTGTAAGTGAAAGATTAATAGTTTATACCTTAAAACCAATTGATTGGTTACAGTTTTATGACATAAATATTTAAATATATTTTTTATTTTATGTATATTCATTTAATTAACTAATATATAATATAAATTCCATGAGATAAATGTTCACTAAAAATAAAATTACGATGAGATCATAATTATGAGATTCATATTGCATCTATATATTATCTTTAAATTGTTTCTAATCATTGTTCTATTAAAATTGGACATTAATAGAGTAGAGACTAGCACACATTATGTTTTTTCCTTATAAACAAAGCATTCAATCTTGTTAGTGTTTAACGGAATTCAAGAGGGGGGAAATGAATTGGGTATTGATAATTTATAAAATAAAAATTACTAACTTAGTGTGTTAATGATCATAATTTATAAAGGATGAATATATGAAACGAAATAGTGAATTTCATTAATATATTTAAGTAATAAAGTAGCAAAAGTAAGGAAAGAAAATTGTAAAGTAACTTGTAATGTTTTCAAAATTAATTGTTACCTACATTCACTCCCAAGATTCTTCTTAGATTTTTAACCCTTCTTTCAAAGTGAATAATAACCTGTGTATCTTTAATTGGAAAAGAGGCACCCTTTTACAATATTCATTCATAATGAAGAGGAATCTTAACGTTTTTTAGAATACCTCCAAATTCAGTAGATATCACCATATTGGTAACTTATAAACTAAAGCATAGAGATACTTAAATATAAGTATTTGTGTTTGTTAGAGAACAAGTTTACTGAATTGACTTAATATGAGAATTTCATTGAGAACATTACTTGTATGTATTTAAAATTCTTATTGTGAAATTCAAAATACTTCTATGTCCATCTGAATTTGAAACAATGAATTTCAACAATACAGTTAAGCAATAAAGTAAAAAGAGTAAGAGAAGATAAATACAAAATGATTTATAATGGTTCTATAAGTAATGCTTACCTATATTCACTCCTAAGACTTTTTTTACTCTTATTTCAATATGAAGAATAACTTTTGTACAATCTTTACTTAGCAAAGAGAATCCTTTTTACAATCTTCCTTCATAGTGAATAGGAACTTTAATACCACTTATATCACCTTTAAATACAATAGATAACACTTAAAAAAAACTCAAAATTATCTCACCTTATCATTTTGATAATTCTAAAAAGGCCCAAATCACATAAATATAAAATAATGATGTTCAAATGTATAAGAAACCCATATATTTTTATCAAATAACTAATGAGAAACCATGTTTTTATAGGTTTTGAGACCTCCTCTATCTCAACAATTTCAATATGTGTCCCTTAGAGGTCAATCACATCACCATATGGTTGACCAATGTGTTAACAAACTCACCTGTTATATATTTAACTTATACTGGCTAACCATTAATTTATTATTGGACGACCAATCCCTCTAAAAACATGATTTGAATAATTTTAAATGCTTAAACTTGATTTTTAAACACAATCATAATTACAACTTCCAAAATATCACCAAAAGAAGTTTGAAAGATCAAAAGGCTTTTCTTTTAAGAATAAAATATTTAATATCTATTAATATATGAAAAGATTTATATAACAAAGTAAGATGTAATGAATTTTAACAATATGTTTAAGCAATAAAGTAAAAAAAAAAGTTGGGAATAGAAATACAAACTAAAGAATGACCTTATTTTTCCTTATTCTTCTCTTTGATGATTACAAACTCCAACTTTTCTTTATTAACTTCATAAATTATCTTCTCGAGTTTATAGCTGGATCTTGTTCTTACATTGCTTCTTACTAAAACAATAAACTCATTAGTAGTACTTATGTTTTAACATCGATTGAAACATCCTTTGATTCAACATATCTCATAGATTAAAGTATGAAGATACTTAAACAAAAGTATAGGTATTTGTAAGAGAACAAGTTTATTGAACTTACCTAATATAAAAATTTCATTTAAAGCATTACTTGTATGTCTATGAAAATTCTTATTATGATGATTGTATAAGAAATCTCCTAACTTGTGATCTTTAAAATATCTCATATAAGGATGATTATATTTTGATATTATTTATGACCTATCCTAGTCAATAGTAGTTCAATTGGTAGTTATTAGATATAACATGAATTATATGAGGGTGATTGAGTGATCAATATAAAATGGATCACCTTCAAGTAATCAGGTAGAATGTTGTCAATTATTATTGATTTAAAAAATCTTTGGCTAAGGTGGAATGAAAATTTGAAAATAGTTTTTAAATTTCATTAATAGAATTAAATACTAATGGTGAAGAACTACTATGTTTGGACTCAAATATAGTAGACATTAATTTCATATTTTATGACTATTAGAACATTGCATAATGAAATAATTAATATACAAAAAAACTCATGCATGAAAAGGATAGTCAAAAGTATTTTAACTTTCTTAGTATTAATGCATTGCTAAGTGCCAATTTTGATCTATAGATATAAATCATTTAATTGAAAAATTAAAGAAAATTAAAAGAATTGAGTTTATCTAATCTTAAATGAGATTTAGAGTTATAATTTATATCAATTGCCAATATATTTAATAACTTAATGAGTCAAATACAATGAATGGGTAAAGAGATAGAAAATTAATTTAACCAAATTGGACTTGAATGTAAAGGATAAGTAGCCTTATTTGGTGGGACTTTTGGAAATTAGAATAAAAGAGCCTCGGACTCTGCTTGGTGCCAAGTTTTTGGTTGCTAATTGGGAGACTTTCTCTAATCATCAATCACACTATAATGGTCAGATCCTTTATCTATACAATATTAATGCAATTGACAACAAGTTCTGGAATAATCAGATCAATTCCTTCATTTACAATGCCAAATGACAGGTATGTCCTCAGTTTTTGCTGTTATACTCATATATACTTTAAACTTTGGATTCTAACATAACAATCTATGGTTAGATTTACAAAGACTGCAACTAGGAATTACACACTCATGGTTCGTAGTGGGTGACTTAACTACTTTTAGAGATTGAATGAAGTTGAGAGTAGCAGGAAGTTCAATCCTAGTTCCACAAAAGAACTATCAACCTTCTTAATGAAGATGGATTTGGTGGACTTATACTCAATGGGGAGATTACCTGACTTATTCAAAAAAAATGGAAAAATCACTAGTTAATTCCACCTGGTTTAAACAATTTCCAAACTCATTTGTCCATTTTGGTGAGAACATGATGTCTGACCATTCTTATATGCTTATATAAAAGTTGGTTGAGAGAAGAATTGGAGGAACTCCTTTCAGATTTTTCAATTGTATCACTCAACTTGAGTGGTTCTTGAATATTGTTAGTTGATGCTGGAATTATGAGGTTACAGGTTATAAATTCTATTAACTTATGATAAAATTAAAGATTGTGAAGAGAGTTATCAAGAGCTTTTTGCTTGGAAGAAATTAGTAGATAAATACTCTCAAGGAGAAGCTAGCTCAAACTCAAAAAGCTTGTTGTGACTCTCCACATAATGTAGACCGCAGAGATTAAGAGATTACAAGAATATCAAGAAGCACTTGAACTTCACAAGTCCATTCTTAAACAAAAAGCCAGAGTAAACTAGATGAAAGAAGGGAACTCAAGCACCATATTCTTCCATTCTACATTACTTGCTAGAAGAAATGTCAACAAAATTTCATCTTTGCGAGACTTTACTGGCCTAGAGCATACGAAACATGCTGAATTATAAGAGATAGCTAGGAGTTACTACTAAAACTTAATGGGCTATGACTATAATGCTACTCTTACCTACAATGTGTAGCAAATATTCAATTGCTCAAGATATACAAGATCTTATGGTTTCCTCGATTATAGAGATTTATGTCAAGAGGGTTCTCTTTAACTTACACCCTTCAAAATCACTTGGACCAGATGCTTTTCTTACGTTGTTCTTTCAAAATACATAAGATATCACAAGATAACTGTTTACAAAGGTAGTGTTGGAATTATTCTCTTCTTCTGTGACACTTCATGAACTCAATCATACTTTCATTTTCTTGGTGCCTAAAAAGCAAAACCCTAGGAGAATGCAAAACTTCAGGCCTATATCATGTTCTAATATAGTGTATAAGGTGATTTTCAAACTCTTAGTTGAAAGATTGAAAGTGGTGATTTCAAGTATTATTAATCTAGCTCAGGGAGCTTTTATTCTTGACAGAAATGATGGGGATAATATTCTTATACTACAAAAGCTGACGAAGTAGTATAACTAAGGTAAAATGCTTAACAATTGCTTAATTAAAGTTGAATTTTACAAAGCATTTGATACCATCAGTTGGAATTTCATTTGACTATGCCTTGAAGCTATACAACTGCCACTTAGATTTGTTAATTGAATAATGACTTGCATTTAAACTTCTTCATTAATTGTGATTATGAATGGTCTCCCTAGCAAACCTTTTAAGACTGCAAAGGGTATTAGATAGGTAAATCCTTTATCTTTTTTATCTATTCACCCTTGTGATGGAAGGTCTATCCAGCTTGTTAAATAAGTCGATCACTAGTAATAGAGGGTTCCAATATCATCATAACTATAGAGCTATCAACCTTACACATCTCATATATGCTGATGACTTAATACTTTTATGTGGAACTGATACTAAATCTATCAATATTATGATGCAAGCTCTGAAAATTTTTGTTGAACGGTTAAGGTTGAAGCACAATATTGAAAAGAGTTGCATATATCTGTCCACTAATATAGGGAATCTTACTGAAGTTAGATGCCTCATGGGTATGAATGTTCACACAACTCCATTTTGTTATCTCGGTATTCTTATTACATCCACAAAAACAAAATTTTAGGATTCCCTTTGTAATAGCCCAGACCACCTGCCCACAGATATTGTCTGCTTTGGGTTTCCCTTAAGGCCAAACCCCTCATAGCTTTGCTCTTCCCACCCTTGAAAAAATGCTTCTTAGGGGGAAAGGTATCTATACCTTTATAAGGCATACTTTGTTCTCCTCTCCAACCGATGTGGGATCTAATACTCTCTACCCCCTTATGGCCTAGCCTAGCTAGTACAACGATTCTGGTATCGGCTCTGATACCATTTGTAATAGCCCAGACCATCCGCCCATAGATATTGTCTACTTTAGGTCACCCCTAGGGCTAAACCCCTAAGGGTTTTGCTCTTCCCACCCTTGGAAAAACACATCTTAGGGTGAGAGGTATCCATACCCTTATAAGGCATACTTCGTTCTCCTCTCCCACTGATGTGGGATCTTACACTCTTTACCCTTTTAGGGCTCAACCTAGCTAGTACAACGATTCGGGTACCAGCTCTGGTACCATTAGTAACAGCCTAGACCACTCCCCACAGATATTGTCCGCTTTGGGTTGTCCCTAGGGCCAAACTCCTCATAGTTTTGCTCTTCCCACCCTTGGGAAAACACGTTTTAGGGGGAGAGGTATCCATACCTTTATAAGGCATACTTTGTTCTCCTCTCTAACCGATGTGGGATTAAGGATACGGTGAGTGTCCTTAACTTGATTATGTGGCAATTGTCATGGGCCCGATGTGGTACCGGTTCGTGATAATTAAAATGGTATCAGAGTTGGTAGTCGAACCGTTGTGCCAGCTAGGGTAGGCCCTAAAGAGGGCCGGGCCCTAAGGAGGTGGAGAGTGTGAGATCCCACATCGGTTGGAGAGAAGAACGAAGTATGCCTTATAAGGGTATGGATACCTCTCCCCCTAAGATGTGCTTTTCTAAGGGTGGAAAGAGCAAAACTATGAAGGGTTTAGCTCTAGGGGCAATCCAAAGCAGACAATATCTGTGGGCTAGTGGTTTGGGCTGTTACAAATGGTATCCGAGCTAGTACCTAAACCATTGTGCCAGCTAAGCTGGGCCCTAAGGGGGTGGAGATTGTGAGATCCCACATCAGTTAGAGAGGAGAACGAAGTATGCCTTATAAGGGTATGGATACCTCTCCCCCTAAGACGCGTTTTTCCAAAGATGGAAAGAGCAAAACTATGAAGGGTTTAGCTCTAGGGTTAATCCAAAGTGGACAATATCTGTGGGTGAGTGGTTTGGGCTGTTATAAATGATATCAGAGTCGGTACCCAAACTGTTGTGCAAGTTAGGTTGGGCCTTAAGCGTGGTGGAGAGTGTGATATCCCACATCGGTTAGAGAGGAGAATGAAGTACGCCTTATAAGGGTATGGACTGCTCATATTGCCTTACCCATAAAGGTTACTAAGGAAATGGATAGAATAATGAAGATATTCTTATAGACAGGAAGAAACAATGAAAAAAGAAGAAGCTAAGATCAAATGGAGTGAAGCTACTATTTCAAAGAAATTTAAATGCCTTAGAATTACGTCAATAACATCTATACAAAAAGTACAGATGTGCAAAAGACTATGGAGGCTCTACACTGATTAGAATGCACTTTGGATCAATTAGGTTCATAAGTACCATCCTCATAATTGCAACTTTTGGCAATCTACTTATACAAGAGAGGCCTCTTAGATATTTATTCAGATGGGGAAGATGATAGATACTATCTATCCATGGATCAAGCATAAAATGGGAAACGGTGAAAAAACTTGGTTTTATTTTTATAAATGGTTGGACTTAAGTCCTATCATACACAAGCTTGTGTTGAATTATTTGAGGAACAGAATCCCTCTAAACCTCAAAGTCTCACCTTTGATATGGAATGGTGTATGACAGGAAAATTTTAAAGGATTTGATCATGTGAAGAATGAGGATGATATCGTTTGGATACTCACTCCAAATGGCAAATTCATAAACAAATCATGTCACCAGCTGTTTACCAACAAACTTCCTGAAGTTCCTTGGTACAACATCTCATGGAGAAACACATTGAATCCAAAGGCCTCACTGATCATTTGGCTTGCAATAAAGAACATACTTAAGACCAAAAGTCAATGGCATGACAACGTGGACTCTACTTGTGTATTATGTAAGATGAAAGTCAAAACTTGAGAGCACCTATTATTTCAATGTAGGTTTTCTAAGGCAGTTTAGGGTGATCCTACACCTAATAGCAACCGACACTTATATGTGTGACTGGGAACAAACATTGAACTGGATGATTAACCATTGGATGTAGAATATGTGTACTAGGCAAATTCTAAAAGTGGCTTTCATTTCCACCATTCATATGATTTGGAAGGAGAGGAATAATATAATCTTTACACGCAAGGAAAAAAAGAAATGCCAGCTTGTAGACAAGATTATTAATTGGATTCGATTGGCTATTGTTGCTAAGGATGTTCAACCCTCTCTTTCACTAGACATAAAGTCGAGATGGAACTTATAAGTTAAATTTTGACCTATTTTAGTAATAGTTATGTTTTAAACTTTGATTGTACTTAACTGAGAATGTTGAATTAGTTTTTGTATAGTTAATACAAATTATTCCTTTTTTAAATATAAGATATTTAATAAATAAGGAACAATATTAGATAGTGGATTCTACTTAGGCTTAATTAGAATTTAATTAGAATTAATTGTAATTCTAATTAAAATTAAAATTAAATTTCAACTAAATTACTAAAAGGTCCATCACTTATTATAAATAAATGTAGGCTTTAAAGAAGTTAAAACTTCTTGCTTACCCCTCTATACACGTCAATAATTTACCTCAAGATTTTGCATTTATTAGTCTAAGGAGCTTTTAATACCAATTAAATCAAACATGTTATTCCATATCAATTAATTGATTCACTAAATAATTTATCTAAAAAACATAGTTTATGAGGCTCGATAAATAATTTATTTGGAAATATATAATTTATGAGATTGTATGTATCAATGTTCTGAATTTCATACCGTCTTAACAGAAAAATGGTATAAAATTATATGCTATCATATTTGAGTATATTCATCATTCTAGTGCTTTGAATTTCATATTTTATCAGCCAAAAAATAGTACAAAATTATCATATATCATACTAAATTGTACTCATTGTATTGGTTAGTATATCGAAAAATTGAAGAATTAAATTATAAATTTTTCTTTTAAAAAGTTAATAGTAATACTAGAGTGTACTCAATGTATTGGCTGATACATCAAAATAGTAGGTCAAATTCATAAATTAAAAAAAATTGAAAGAGTAAACTATGTATTAAAATATTACTGTATAAAAATGATGGACTATTTTTTAATCTTAAAAGTATTAGATCAAAATTGTAGATTGTAAAAATTGAAGGGCTAAATTGAAAATATTTTTATATCTAAAAGTTATTTTTATATAAAAATGGAATATTTTTATGTTAAATATTCTCATATTGAACGCATAAACAAAACAAGTTGATGCTTCTTTAGCACTTTGATAAAAAAGGTGGCTCATTACAGAACAAGTTCCCACTGACTCCTCTTTTTAGGCAAACCTTATATTTCAATTATCAATACAACTTATTAAGTATATATATCAAAATTGTAGATTGTAAAAATTGAAGGGCTAAATTGAAAATTATTTTTATATCTAAAAGTTATTTTTATATAAAAATAGAATATTTTTATGTTAAATATTCTTATATTGAATGGATAAACAAAACAAGCGGATGCTTCTTTAGCACTTTGATCAAACAGGTGGCTTATTACAGAACAAGTTCCCACTGACTGCTTCTTTTGGGCAAACCTTATATTTCAATTATCAATACAACTTATTAAGTATATAAGGATGGTCAGATGGGCGACCACATAATTCTATCTAATCGTCCGTTTCATCGACGACTTGATTTTTTTTTGTTTTGTAATTGTTATTTTGGATTGACTTGCATGCACGGTTGTGACTTAAGAAGTCACAGCTGTTTATGTTGTTTTGAATTATTATTAAGTGTTATTTTTCAGTTTATTAAGTATATGTATACTAAGGATGATGGGATGGACAACCACGCAATTCCATCCCACCGTCTGTTTCATCGACGACTTGGATTTTTTTAATTTTTGTAATTGTTATTTTGGACTGACTTGCATGCACGAAATGTTTTAAATTATTATTAAGTGTTATTTGTCAGTTTACTTACCATCTACTAAGCACGATCGATCACGACAATGCTTTTTCATCTAGATGTGGACAACCACGCAATTCTATCCCACCGTCCGTTTCATCAACGACTTGAATTTTTTATTTTTTGTTATTGTTATTTTGTACTGACTTGCATGCATAACTGTGACTTAAGAAGTGTGCATGTTGTTTTGAATTATTATTAAGTGTTATTTTTCAGTTTTTAAGTATTAAGTATATTAAGTGTATATATATTAAGGATGATGAGATAAATGACCACGCAATTCCATCCCACCATCTGCTTCATCGACGATTTGGATTATTTTTATGTTTTGTAATTGTTATTTTAGACTGACTTGCATGCACGACTGTTTAGTTTTGAATTATTGTTAACTATTATTTTTTGGTTTACTTATTAAGTATTAAGTATATATATATACTAAAGATGATGGGATGGACAACCATGCAATTCCATCCTACCGTCCGTTTCATCGACGACTTGGATTTTTTTAATTTTTTGTAAATGTTGTTTTGGACTGACTTGCATGCACGACTGTGACTTTGTTTTGAATTATTTTTAGGTGTTATTTGTCAATTTTTAAGTATTAATTATATATATAATAAGCACAAATGGGATGGAAGACCATGAAATTTCATCCCACCGTCCGTTTTATGAACAACTCAGATTTCTCAGCATTATACTCTTGTCATGGCTATGACTTAAATTGTCACAGTCACGACTCATGCTATCCCAATTTTTTTCTTTTCTTACATTTTCTTCCTAAATGTAATTATCGGATGACTCATTCCATCCTTTTTTTTTTCTTTTCTTATGTTTTGATTCTAAATGCACTTACCATCTACTAAGAGCGAAAATGTTTTTGCCCTAACCATCTACTTAGAGCGACCATGTTTTCTGTATGCATTCTTGTTGAATAAAATATACCCAACTCATAAGTCAGAGTCCACATTATATTCTTGTCACGGCTGTGACTTAAATTGTCACAGTCGTTATTTATGCTAGTATTGTTAAATATTTTACAACTATTAAGTATTGTTAAGGTGACGCCTGTCATTTAGATAGTCAGAGATGTCACTACCATTATTTAATTTTTTATGATGTTCTCCTCTTACTACTCTGCTTCTCTTCTCTGTCAATAAATAGAGTTATTTATTGATATAGGCTTCTCTATCATCTCTTGATCCGTCTGGAATGTCCCGAATAACTATTACATCTTCTTCTTCATAGATTTTTCCTCTCTCTTCTCTACCAAAACTCCTCTTACCAGAATTGTTTTTGAAATAATGGACGATCATTTGAGTTGGATTCCATGATAATCGTTTCTCAGAATGAAACCTCTGTGATTTTGTCACCACTGACCTCTGTTTCTTTCTAACTTTGAGGTTTAATCGTATATATTTTCGTAACCTCTCTGATTTTGTTGCCGGGGACCTCTGTTTCTTCCTAACTTCAAGGTTTAATTGTCTATATTTTGGTTCTTTGTGTTTTGTTTCTTGTTGGTAGTATTACTTTTTAGCTTTTATGGTTGGTGATTTTGGGTGATTAATGTGACAATGTAGTTTGGCATTAGTTGATACAATCTAACTGCTATAATTCTTTTGTTTAGTGTGATATACAAGTAGCAGTAGTCAATGTTGAAGACAAATGTTATGCTCACTTGGAAATGAAAAATGTTAGTAATGGCTAGGCTTTTAGCTGAAGGAAGCTTATCACACACTCGTTCCTGTAAAGAAAAAATAGTAAGAATCATTTGTTATTCGCTAAGTGAATACAATTTTAGATGTTTCAATATTATACTCATATAAGACTTATTATTTAGCAAGCGATATTATTAGGCAAACACTGTCTTTTCAAAGCATCTATAGGGAGTTACATGAGGTAGATAGTGCTAACTTTCTTGATGAAGAAGGTAATTATTTCCCATTTATATGTTCAGTTGAAATGTATAGGGCCTTAGTTATTGTTAGAGAAGTAATCTAAAAGCAATAAGCTTTAGCACTTATTGTATAAATTATTTTATGATTAATAAAGGCATTTTCATTATTTCGATGTTCATACGTTTATGGATTTGATTTTGATCTTAAATTGATTTATTGAAGTCATTTATACAAAACAGACATGGAGG
>JAOQMP010000006.1:33841953-33855169 GCA_027563575.1 Erythroxylum pedicellare
GTTTTTTCTCTTTCTTTTTTCTTTTTTTTTGTTTCCTTTGCATTTTCTGCTTCTCTTCCTTTTTTTTTTCCCTTTTTCTCATTTTGTTTTCTTGATATGATTTTTTTATTCCAATTTACAATAACATAAGTTCAAAAGGGGAAAAAAATGTAGACAACAAATGCAAATTGTTACAACCTAACCCACCCCTAACTTATAACCTAACTATATGTTATGCTTCTCCCACAATTATTCCCTATAGTTGATTATACCTTTTAAATGCTCAACTTTCCATTATTGACAGATGTAATCAAAAGAGATAAACAATCAAGGCCAAGGCTCATATTTTGGGTTTTAACAAAAAAAAAGTTTTCATCTAAGCTTAAGGGGGCTCACTAAGGATAATATTATGATGGCTTTTTAAGATGTCGAGATAAATCCTAAACGCCTTTATCATTTTAACTTTTACAAGATTATGTAATTTCAATTAGTATTTGCAAGCAAGTTCTAGATTTGCTTAACTATGAAAGAATACTCTTAGCAATGAATACTTTTAATTGGTATATAATATCTAAAAAAGCTCAAATTCTTACCAAAGTAAGGTCTCATTCATCTATCACAACAAGCTAATACCCTTTCAATTGAAATCCAAGTCAATTAGGTTAAGCATGCAAATATATTAATTCACTCATATTATACATTTATAATCCCGGTTAAGTTCATTTAATAACCGAACATCTCTAACTATTAAACAAGAAAACAAACATGTAATGTACAAACATGCACTGTCAACATCATAAGAACTTAATTAACGGATCTAAGATGCAAACAACATAAATAAAGATAAACAATAAAACTAAAAATAATTTAACAACAAACAATCAAAATAATAAAAAGAAAAAGATAGAAATACAATAGTAAGATGAAGGTGGACAGTGTTTAGAACACGGATTTAAATTCACTAGGAAATTCCTCATCTCCACTATGCTAGTCTCAATCTTATTGAATCTATCCTTCGTTCGCTGTTCAAATACAATAAGTTGATTGAGCAATGATTGATAGTCAACATAATTAGGTGAAATGTTCCAACGCGTAGCTTCGAGTGGCAAAACATCATCCCTTTATGTACCTTCAGCTACTCCGACGTGACTACGCTTACAACTTGAAGCTTCTGCTGTGTCGTCATTAACAAGAGCATAACGATCACCTTGTCGCCTAAAAATCTTCATACACACCAACGATTGCAAGTCTAAACTAAAGTTCCCTAAAACTAACTGCATAACTATTCTCTTAGTTAGCAAACCAAGATGCTTTATAATTTGGGTGACAAATGCTCCAACTACTATTTTGTCGGCTCTAGCTTTAGCTATATCCATTAGATGCATACTTAACCACATACCAGCATTAAAGTGTTTACCATACACCATACACCACAACGCAAACAATTCTGCTTTAGAGACTGCACCTTGGCTATCTCCTCTATCGAATAACAAAAAAGTAAAAAACCTATGAAAATAGTGAAGGTTAGGGTCCACTAAAGCAGACAATTTAGACCAACTTGGAGAAAAAAACATTTTTTGAATTAGTAATTTCATTCCGAAATTCTATAGGCCTAAAATCATCATGGTAGCCGCATAAATCACTATGTGAAAATCCAAATAAACTATTCAATACATGTAAAGTAATAACATGCAAAATATTCATTAATCTAAATGTTATATTATTCACAATGCCGTCTTTGTTAAAAATCAATTGCAAAGTAGTCAAAAATTGTAGAGTTAATTCAACGTATGAATTTTTTTTCTAAATTCAACAAATCTATCCCATCCTATGTTATGCAATAATTCATTCACACGGTATGTTATTCCTAATTTAATAATAGCTCCATGATCAATAAATCTGTTCGACATAATCTAACGATCTTTTAAAGTGTTATACCTTAACTAGCTCTCACAATTGTCAAATTGAAGACAAGGATGACCTAAAATAAGCATATCATCCAGTTGAGAACATGAAGATGTCGACAATCTCACACGAGGCATACTTGATAACGTTAGTCTACCTGAGTAGCAATCAAGGTCACGGTATAAATCTGAGTCGTTAAAACATAAGTTTATTTTCTACGATACAACGTCTCAAACACCTGCAATGTTTCTTATCAATCAACTATTTAATAAATAATTATAAAGCAAACTATTAAAATGAAGAAGATAATAAAAAAAAGACTCCCCCTCATAAACCCAAATGATACCTTGTCTAAATCAACATGTTATACTAGCGTCATAACAACAATGAAGTTTGTCCCTCTACAAATGTAACAAACAAATTGAAAAATGACAGAAATTTTAGTTTTAATGGAGGTTACCAGGTATGTCACCAATATCTAATGGTAAACAAGGTGTTGGAGTAGATGTTGGGGAAGGTGAGGCAACCAAAGAAGCCGGTGGCATACGAGAGGAAGTCGCAGGAATTATTGGAGAAGAAGTTTCAGGTCAAAGAAGAAGAAGTTGTAGTGAACGAATGTGATATTTAAGAATTTGAGTTTCAGTCACAGTTGCGACTTATTAAGTCACACCTGTGACTCATAATTTTTTTATCTGATTTTTTATCCTTATTTTTACTAACTATTTTTATTAATTTATTTTAAATATTCTAACTCTTATATTTTAACTTATTTTCCGCCCCAATGATTTTTTTCATATTCACAAATTTTAATTTTTTCCACATACTTCAATACTTAACAACATTCTTTAACCATTGATAACATAATATATTCATAAACACTATCCAATTCTCTTAAAATTTTAATTTTTTTCATAGGTCATAATTGTCACACTTGTAACTCCTTTAAAATTTTAAATTATAATCAGGTCATAACTCCTTATATTTGCATAATTTTTTTAAAAATTTCTCTTTATATTTTTAACTATGTACTTAAAATATTCCTGTCAACTTTTACTAAACAAATTTATCTTTTCTCTACATAAATTTCACAATATTCGTTAACATATTTCATCCATTTATCTTTTTAATTCCTTCGTTACTATACATTTCTTTTTTTTTAATTATTAATTTTAACTTACTTATTTTATTAATTCATTCTAAATATTCCAACTATTATATTTTTACCTCTTTTCTTTGACAAAATTTTATCCACAATCACACCACAAAATTTTAAATTATGTATGTAAATACTCTTTTAATTTTAAATTATTTGATAAATGAATGTTGTGTAATTTAAAGTTATGTGATGTTATTGCATATAAATGCTCTTTAATTTTAAATGATGTGGGCATTATAATAATATGATTATCACTACGCATTTGTGCAGCATGAGATACAATATAATTGGAACGTACAGACTTGTAATTGCCTATTAATGCAATAAAAGAAGGGCGGGAGAGTATAAGAACGTTGGGCACAATTTAACCATACACAACAATTTTATAGTGAATAGTAAAGGTTCAAGTGTATCTTGTTAATAATATAGTAACTAACAGGTATTTGTAAGAGTTGAAAGTATAAACTTTCTTTTGGTTTTCATTTTGAAATAAAACGAAACGCATGGGCAAATACGGTAATAAAACACATCAAAATCAAACCCATTATCAACGGCAGAGGTTATCTGAATTCGTGATCCATCAAAAGCCTAGCCATAGCAGAATGTGATTGGTGGCATGGTAGAACCCACGTGGCCACATACACTGAACATTCTTTCTTGCTTGGTTCTTTTTTATATAATAATTATCTTAGTAAATTCCATTTTAAATACGGGAAATAAGAATTAAAAACATCATAAACAATTGTTGTGTCATGTGTGTATTAATTATTAACATGACGTGGCCGTTTCTATATCTCTACCCCTAATCTATCCAAATTCCGAATACGCAAAGCCACGTCTCCATTTCAATTGCCTCACCCTTCTTTCCCATGGCGCACGTTAGACGCACACAGTACCCAAAGAAAAACCTTTTCTTTATTACAAAAAGTAATACTACTCTTATAAGTTTTAATTTTAGCTTAACAGATTAGAAGATAATGAAAAGAGTGTTTAGAGATGACCTGAAAACAAAAATAGAACTATCGGGGCGGTGCTACAGTGGCTCCGATTGAAGAGGGGTTTGGGGAATGGATGACCTTTTCTGCTAACATGCGCCCTTCCCCCTTTTTGCTCTCTCTGGTGATCTAAATCCTGCCGCTGGATTTGCTCCCCACCTTCCCATGGATCTTGACCGTCTGATATACCGACTAAATCAGCTTTTCCTTGTGGGGACATAGCTAGCTCAAATGGGGTGTTAAATATGGAAACTTTGTTGTTTGTATGGGCTTCTTTCTCAGTTCCTAGGAATTTTATTGATCCAAATCGTAATTAAAATCTGTGTATTAGGTGAAAGGGGCTGCTTTTTTTTTTTTTTAATAAATGATGGAAGTTCTCTAGTATTTGTCTTTGTTTCGGGAGTTTGTGTGAGAGGGAATTTTGGGGGTTTTCTTGGTTTTGCTGGGAGTGAAAGAAGTTGTGTTCTTTTATGGTTTTGGTTGAGAATGGAGGGGAAGGAGAATAATTTAAACAAGGAGGGGGGTGGAGTTATCAGTAAAGGTGGAGATGGGTTCATAGATAGAAGCAAAGTGAGGATTTTGCTTTGTGATAATGATTCCAAGAGCTCCGAGGAGGTTTTCACTCTCCTTTTGAAATGCTCCTATCAGGGTACTTTTAATTTTCCTGAATTTATATGACGGCTTTCCATTTGTTTTCTCTTTTTTCCTTTTTCTTGTTGCAGATCTAATTTTTTTTAATTTTTTTGGAATAAGCCGGTATGGATTTGGATAGAACATGCTTTTGAATCAGCTCCTTTTGTTTCTTGAATTTCTTTATGACTACATCGAATGATTTGCTATGGAATAGATGTCTCAGAGTTGTGGAATTTTCACCCATAGAGACTGTAAACTCACTTCTGTCAGTCAAAACAGAACTGGTTCCTGCTTCTATTGAGTTTCTTTTCTCTTGTTTGAATGGTTGATTGAGAATCTAGAGATTTGGGGACATTGACTTCTATTTTCATGAATTCATTTACTGGCTGGGCTAGGAGATTTCACTGACAAAAAAAAATGATGAACTTGTGCCATTTTTTGAAGATATGGCAATAAATTTTAGCTCAATGCTGATAAGATGAATCTTTTATGTGTTAATGATGTAAACAGCACACAAAATTGAGGGTAGGAGCACTTAAACTCAATTTTCTAAAACATTAGTATAAAAGCCTACCGTGAATTTTCCCTTAAGAAGTTGAGTTATTTCAATTATTTGATTAAGAAGTTAAATTTTTGTTTCATATTCTTGGACTTCTAGTTAGTCTTATTGGTGCTTTCCAAACTTGCATTAGTTTATCGCATGCTTGGGTGCAATTAATACGTCCCTGGATCGGTTACACTTGTTTATGTTGCAGAAAACTTTAAAGAATCTGTTTTGTTTGAACTACTGCAAAACTTTCTTAAATAATAAGGAGGCTCTTTCTGCATCCGGTTCCAATCTTTGTCACTTTGGAAATGCTTTACAATTTATTAGCTTGACACGTGTGTTTTGTGTTTTCCAAATGATCCTATGCTGGCTTGACTATACAGTTACATCAGTGCGATCAGCTAGGCAAGTAATTGATGCACTAAATGCTGAGGGAACTGATATTGATATCATACTTGCGGAAGTTGACCTTCCAATGTCAAAAGGCATGAAAATGTTGAAGTACATAACTAGGGATAAAGATCTTCGACGCATTCCTGTCATTAGTAAGCTTATTTTGTTAGATCTGCTTTTGATCTTTATTGTTGCGATTATTTTTCCAAATCCCAATATTAACATGTTTTCCCTTTAACAAGTGATGTCGGCGCAGGATGAGGTTTCAATAGTTGTCAAGTGCTTGAGGTTAGGGGCAGCGGACTATCTTGTGAAGCCATTACGTACGAATGAACTACTCAATATATGGACACACATGTGGAGAAGGCGGCGAATGGTTTGGTTTACTTTTGCATACATAGTTCTTGGTCTTTTTATTATTCTTTTTCTCTCTGTCTTTCTCTTTTACTTGCTCTTCACCCAACCTTAGATGAAGGGAATATGATGGTCTGACATTTGTCACTTTTTATGAGGTTGTCATAGAGAATAATGTAATATATTTCATGGTCTATAGGCATACTTTGCATGTGCTCCACTCAGAATATAGTGTTATCAACATAAGATTCCATAAATAGCAACATGGGTTTGCATGGTATAAATAAGGTAGTTATCAATATTTTGTTCAGAAGCATGGGTTACTGGCTAGTGCTCTAAGCTTGATTCTTATATTCTTTTTGTAAATCTTCAGCATAAGTGATTGAAAAATGGAAGCATTATCCCGTGTCATGGAATGATCGATCACAAGAATTAGGGTAGCATGGTTTCATCTACTAACAACAACCTGTATGTCTCATGCATAAATCTTCAAGGCAACTGTCTTTGTAATTCTAGTTTTTCTTTTTTTGTAGTTATCAACTTAAATTCTTATGTATATGAACAAACAAGGAGGTATTTTTATGTCTTTGTGCTTGCAGCTTGGATTTGGGGAGAAGAACATCCTGAACTGTGACTTTGATCTGGTGTTATCAGATCCTAGTGATGCCAACACAAACAGTACTACCCTATTCTCTGATGATACAGATGACAAGTCTCGGAGGATCACAAATCCAGAAATGGGGGTGTCAGCTCATCAGGAAGATGAGGTTAGTAGATTATGGACTTGAATATAGCATAATGGCACATGGTTACTTGTGGTGGAATAGCAAACTTCTGTATCTACATCTAACTGCATACTACATTTCAAATTTGGTATTATTGAAGCAAACATTGGGCAAGAGGAGTGAGAGACTACTCCTGAATATATTATTTGAGCTGATTATTGGGCCATGATTCTTTATCAATATATCTGCACGTGTCAACCTTAAATGATGTAGAGATAATATTTAAACAATGTGTGATTGGTATTCCTGACAGCATTTCGATCCTAGATTCTGAAATTGGCATTCTCGTTTCTGTTTTAATTACACTTTTGGATACTTTTTTGTGTGAAGTAGTTTATCTCTTTGCTGTTCTGGTGAGCCCCACTCAATGTTACTGAGAGTCATTTATATCTTTATGAGATTGCTGAGAAATGAAATTGCAAGACAATTTTATTGTTTCTGCTCATGGTTCATGGTCAAATTGTAAAATGTACTTGTTCTTTGGTAACTTATGCTTGGAAGTTAAAATAAGAAACTAATAGCAATGTAGGAGGCATGAATTATCTTTTCTGTAATTTCTTTCTAATCAAGAGACATCAATGATTCTTTGTGCTTTTTGTTCCATGGACAAGGCAGAAGCACGGAAATTATTGCAAAATGGCTTATTTTCCTTTTTGGACTACCTGTCATGTGCAGAGTTCATTGGGTGGAATTAGGATTTCATTCCCAACAGCTTGTCATGCATTCTGAAACGCTTAAATGAATTGTCAAGAACTTTATTAATGTAAAAATTGATACTGTCTTTGTCTCAGTCTGCTGTTGTTGCTGTTGAACTTCCACCAAGTCATGCGCAAGAGTATCGACCTGATGTGCCAGCAATCAGCGACCACAGAGCAGGTGACTAACTACAGAATCATCCAACTGCTACTTATCCAATGTTATTTTTGGTATTGAGTTTGTTTGGTTCCACTGGTGATTTGCTATCAGGGATAACATACAGAAGAAATAGAGGTAACCAAGTATTTGGTGAACCTAAGTAGGAAATGACTTGTTAATCTTCAGGTTTTCATTCAAGAACACAAGCATGCTTGTTCATCACAATTTACTTCTGTCTTTGAGGTCATTTTGTGAAAATGGTGAAAGGGTTATGCTACGATCTTGCTTAGGCATTTTTCAGTTGTTACTTCAAATTTTCATTCAAGGATAACTCTGGGTCCGATTAGCTATTGTCTTAGAATTTTAAAGTGGCAAATTGTAAATTTCAGAATTGTTGTGCAGGACACGTATCATCTGGTCCAAAAAAGAGTGAATTGAAGATTGGAGAGTCGTCTGCCTTCTTTACTTACTTTAGGTCAAGCACAACCAAGAATAATTCCCTTGTGGCTGCTCCCACCGAGGACAAAATCCCTCAAACTTTGAGAATGGAAGATAAAATGCATGGTCAGCCGGTGACTAGTGGTAGTCAGTTACATGAAAAGGGAGAAGCATGGGAGAGGTATTCTCAAGATGACTTCCGTAGCAGTTCCAGTATCCCAGATTCCCTTTCTCTTGAGAGATCTTGCACCCCACCTTTATCAAGAGAATTTCCTGAAAGTAATTTCAAGGAAGAAAATCTTCCTCAGGTGCTCATGCATCCAAGGAATGAATCTCCAGTTGATGCTTCAGGTTTATCTACACAAAATGTCTATCCGTATTACATGTCAGGGGTTATGAATCAAGTCATAATGCCATCATCAGCACAACTATATCAGAAGAACTTGCATGAGCTGCAAAGTCATGCTACTTCAGTCATTCTTCCTCAATACAATCATCTTCAGCAATGCCCCCCTCATATAAATGGGATGGCCTCATACCCGTATTACCCTGTTGGCATATGCTTACA
Organism: Erythroxylum pedicellare; assembly: GCA_027563575.1. NCBI lineage: Eukaryota > Viridiplantae > Streptophyta > Magnoliopsida > Malpighiales > Erythroxylaceae > Erythroxylum > Erythroxylum pedicellare. Next base: position 33,850,562 of record JAOQMP010000006.1, read on the forward strand.
ACCTGGTCAAATGTCTAGTTCTCCTTCATGGCCATCCTTTGGAAGTACGTCATCCTCTGATGCAAAACTGAATAACATAGATAGAAGAGAGGCAGCGCTAATCAAGTTCAGACAGAAAAAGAAGGAGCGCTGCTTTGATAAGAAGATTAGGTATGTTAATAGGAAAAGATTAGCTGAAAGAAGGCCACGTGTTCGAGGACAGTTTGTGAGGAAGGTAAACAGTGTGAATGTGGATCTTAATGGGCAACCAACCCCTACTGACTATGAAGATTATGAAGAGGATGATGAGGAAGAGCTTGCATCAAGGGATTCTTCTCCCGAGGAAGATCCCTCAGGATCATAGGTTCTTGTTCTGATTAACAAGGTACCCTATACTTTGTAGATAGTCCATGCAGTTATTATGGTTTTCTTCTGGAAGCGCTCAAATGAAGTTTCCCTGGTGCATATGGATGAAAAATGACAATGCTTTACTATTCCTGCGAGGGATTGGTTTGGATCAAGTTGCAAAAAAGCGGGAACTCTAACCTGAGCACCCTGGTTGATGCTTAAACTGCAAAATTGACCTTGAGTTGACGGTGGCCCAAAAGAAGGATTGCTGGGAGTCTTTAAGATGAGGCATGCCATCTCAAGGTTGTGCTCTGCTAGGAGAGAGCAAGCTTTATCCATGGCATATCCCTGTGGTTCACTCCCTAAAAGGATGGACCGCTTCTTGAAACTCCAAAGGGAAGGTCTTAGTGTTGATGCTCCATAAGGAGAGGGTAGTATTTTGAATCTTATAATGCAATTGAAAATGTTTAAACACTGTTAAAAGAGTTCCAACGGTATAGATTGGCCGTAGCTTATGCTGATTTTAAAGCAACTTAACCTTCTACCTTCATGTAACAGTTTCTCTGTGACGCTCGTTTGTTTTCTGGAGCCGTAAATCTTTGATGTCCTGTAACGAAGTTCTGAAGAAACCAGCATTTTCTGTGTGGTAAGAGTTGATGTTGACATTCGATCAGTTCATCTAATAATAGTGGTCAAAGCAGGTTCTACAAAAGCTTGCTTGAATGCATGTTATACACTTTAAACACGCAATTGCAAATTAACGGTGGTGGTAGTTTTGGATTCAGAGTTTTGACTTGTTTTACCCGTAGCACTGGTGCATGTCTTTTAAGCTGAAGTGCTCAACTGGCATTGTTCGGTAATTTTGTCTTCTGATTTCTGAGCAGATGAATAAAAAACATTTGGCAACTCTTTACATAAGACGACCCACCGAACTAAAATAAACAGAAAAGAGGTGCTTTGATAAGAGAGACGAATGAATCGGGTCTATAAGCACTAGCTAACACTGGCTAGCCCTATGGAAAACATTCGAATCTGGTGCTTTAGGATCAAAAACGTCCAAAAAAATAAAATAGCGCCAACTTACACTGACGAGAAAAAGAGAAGTTTACTACTAAAAACTAAAAAAAAGTTATAAATAGAAGGAACTGCTCTCAGACATCACGTGCCAATCACAATCGGAGAGGGCAGGACATACAGGAATTTTGCTAGGTAGCGTTTTGCTTAAACAGATATCGGATAAACTTCTCTCATCACTCATCATGGACTATCAATTTTTCTGCCACTATCCGGACGCCAGCACTCTCCATGTAGTCGTATGTATCGAGGGTAACGTATGCATCCACAATGGAATCTGCTTTGAACAAGTTAATAAGCTCTGCGATGTCATAGTCAGAGTTAGTGAACACAGGCTCTTCTATGGTTCCACCAGGACCTATCTTTTGTATCTTTGTCACAACCATAGAGCCACTCATACCAGTTGCTCTTGCGGGCATGCTGTGAGAAGAAGGTAGTGAAAGATTAAGTGAATCTAGAGTACAAGAAAGCTGCATAGGGGACAAGTTTGCACTCGTAAAGCTAAGGGTTTGTATGCTAAAATAGAAAGAAGATAATCTAACCGCAATCTCGCCGTAGGATTACGGCCGTAAGTTTTCACGATAGACTTCCATTCTGAGATGCTACCTGATTTCCGAAAAACTTCATATGCAACACGATCACATTCATCAAGAACTCTGCGTAAGATTGGGGATGTATCGATCACAAAAGTCAGCAACAGCCTCCCATAATCATGTTGTGTTGGTTTTAGTCCATATCGGACCCTCAAACGAGGGCAAAAAAGCTTTAAGGCCATATCTCTGTGCATCAATATCATTTTTTGACCCGGATAAGAACATTGCTGGCCAGATGCTCTAATAGAACTAATTGACACTTCATCAGGGTATAAAAATCTGTCTGAAAGAGTGCAATCTGCCAGCAGGTTAGCTGGGGGATTCAAATCCTGCAGAAATCGCAAGCTAATGTAATTGTGCGGTATAACATGTTGAGAGTTTTGCAATTAAGTAAGCATGACTTTTTCTCTTCAACAGTGGTGAATATAAAAGAGCTTTTGGGAAGGCAAATGGATGGAGGTTTCTAAAGAAAATTACAGTTATTACATTAAAGGCTGTTCCACTGAAAATCTACTATTTCTTTTGATTAATAGTTAACATTTACCCTATAACAAGACTTGTAATTAGACATTACGTGAAGGAGATAATAAGTTGAAAGATAGAAATAAAAGTTTTTTTTAGTTATCCCTTTTTTTTTCTTCTTCCTCTGTAGGTTCCAAAAAATTGGTATTAAAGCTTTGTTCAAATGAAGACCAAAACAAATATCACCTTCCAATACCCACAACTTACCAAAACAAACTATCATCAATGGACGCTACGTATGAAGGCTATAATTGGGTCTCATGGCTTATGAGACCTTGTCAAGAAGGGATATGATGATCTTGAAGATAAGGATAGTGCAACCATGACTGAACTAGAAGCTTAGTAGCGAGCAAAGAAGAGAGATCAAAGTGTGGTCTCAATTATTCATCAAGTGATAGATGATGACATGTTTGAGAAAATAGCCAATGCAACAATAGTCGAGGATGCCTGGAAAATTCTAAAGACTTTTGTGGTCAGAGTTGATAAGGTGAAGAAGGTGTAGCTCCAAACTTTAAAGGTTGAATTCGAGTCAATTTTGATAAAGGAGAATGAGTCCATCGCAAATTTCTTTTGCTCGAATATTATCAGTGGTGAATCAAATGAGACGACTCGATAAAAAGATGGAAGATGTACGAGTTACAAAGAAGATTTTGTGCTTTCTCAACATGAGGTTCAACTATGTGGTAGTGGCGATTCAATCGAAGGACATAGAGTCTATGACCATCGATGAGTTAAATCGATCATTGTTAGCTCATGAAGAAAGAATGAAGAGGACCCAATAAGAACCAGTGAGTTTTGCAAACAAAATTTTCCTTTAATTATATGAGAAATGACAAAGGAGGTAGAGGTCGAGGTTGAGGTTGTAGTAGAGGTCGAGGTTGAGGTTGTAGTAGAGGCCGAGGTTATAGCAGAGGCTATGGTCACAATCAAGAAAAAGACGAGCAAAATTCAATTCATGAAGGAAGAAATAGGAGATCTCAAAGAGGTCATGAACGAGGAAGAAATAATACTTAGAGGAAAGATAAAAGCCAATTAGAAGGCTATGCAAATGGGAAGAATGGTCATTAGTCTTAGGAATATCAAACTACGAGTTGTGATAAGGAGATCAACTTTATTGAGCATAAGGAGATGGATGGTAATACTATTTTATTTTCTCAAGAAGAAGGCTTCATAGAAAAAGACGTCACATGGTATCTTAACAACGACGCAAGCAACCAAATGATAGGAGACAAAGGCAAATTTGTGGAGTTGGATACAAAAATAATTGGGAAAGTTTGTTTTGGAGATGATACAAAGGTATAGATTAAAGAAAAAGGCTCGGTGATTTTGGATAGAAAAGATGGAGGCCATAAACTTTTCCATAATGTTTACTACATCCCAAAACTAAAGGGCAATATTTTGAGCATCAATCAACTTTCAGAAAGTGGAAATAAAGTGAAAATGGAGAATAATTATTTGTGCTTCGAAATCAAGATGATAGACTTGTAGCTAAAGCTGTAACGACAAAAAACTAAATTTTCATATTAAATGTGAAAACAACAGAAGTGAGGTGTTTGCAAGCCTTTGTCAAGGATCCTTTATGGATTTGGCATATGAGATTCAGACACCTCAACTTTGAAGGACTAAAAATACTAGAAGCAAAAAATATAATGAAAGGGGTTCACAAAATCAACCACCCAAATCAAGTGTGCGAGGCATGTCTACTCAAAAAACATACAAGAAAGATTTTTCCAAAGTGTCACTTTCACAAGCAACTAAGCCTCTGCAACTTGTGCATTCGGATGTGTGTGGTTCTATCAAGCCACAATCTTTCTGTAAGTGCTCAAATTTTGTACATTGAAGAATAAGAGTGAAGTTTTTAAGATATTTAAAAAAATCCAAGCTTCTTGTTACAAAAAAAAGTGGGCACAAAATTAAAGCTCTAAAAACTGATAAAGGTGGAGAGTTCACTTATAATGAATTCAAGATTTTTTGTGAGGAAATTAGTATTTGAGGCTACAACAAAATGTGTTACAGAGAGAAAGAACATGATAATTCTTCACATGGCGATGCTAAAGAGTAAGAATATGCCAAAGGATTTTTGGCCTGAGAT
>JAOQMP010000006.1:33886672-33916975 GCA_027563575.1 Erythroxylum pedicellare
ACATGGTTGATGTAAACAGTAAACTAATAAAGTATACAGTACAACTGTACAAATATACCAATGGACTATTTTGTAAATTTTAAAAATTTTAGGGACTATTTCATAAATTTTAAAAATTACCTGAAACAGTATTCGGTATTGACCAGTATTGGTACAGTATCGTACCAGAACTCAATCCGGTACCAAGCCCGATATGATATTCATAACTTTGATGTATCCTATATAATTGCTTATTATAACATCTAGTAGGGCCTATATCCTCTGTTGTATCGTATACAATAGCTACAAACATCTGTGAACCAAGTTGTTAATGATGCCAACAAGAAGGGCAAATGATAGACTTTATAAAAACACACACTAGTCAACATTTTCAATGAGTAGACCTCTCCTTTTTAGTTCATTTTCTTAGCAACAAAATGCTCAACCATCAGACAATCTTCAGTTGATTACAGTCCAAAATCTCAACTTACCTAAATTTCCTTATAAACCAATCCTAAATAGACTAGAGGAAAACAAAATATTCTTCAACTACAACCAATTATTTCTACGAAACTCCCAACACAACTCACTAAAAGGAAGATCAAGATGGTGAACACAACAAAATCCACCCAACTGATAAAACATGTCATACTCATCTAATGCTAAACCAAATAACATAGACACTCACCTATGAATGACGATACTTGCAGTGGATTCTCAAATAGACAGTGACAGATTCCATACAGTGTTCTAAACGTTCAAACAGAATTCAATGAGGTTGGGTCATAGAAATGAGGAGAGTCGATGAAATGAGGGGGTTGGATGAAAATTGTAAACAAAATGTTGGGTAAACGAAATGACGAAGGCTTTCATTGTTTTGTTTAATAGTAATCTAATCCCTCTACCTAACAAAAATAGTGGGTTAAGCTTAACGGTCTGATTAAAGTTTAATATAATAGTAGATAAAGTTTAATATAATAGTGGATCCCACACTTTTAATATAAAATAAATTTAAATATAATTAATAAGTGGTTCCTACTTGCCATGTTAGTGATGATATAATTTAGGGGACCCACTTATTTAGATAAATTAATAATTGTTAAGTGTCAGGTAAGCGTTGACCTGACATTTAATAGAACGATTTGAATTTTTTATTAGGGTTAGGTTACAGTTTAACGTTTTTAAAATATTAGGGCTATATTTATTGATTGGTACAAAACTTAGGGTCAAAGTGACCCTTTTGCCAAACCTATGAGTTATCTTATGCTTTCCAATTTAGGCCTAATAAACAAATTTTTAGTAAGAAAAACATACTTAGGCCTATGGGCTTGAATAAGGTCTCTAATGACAAAATGCTCGCGGATTGCGTAGCCCATAAAAGTTCTATCCAATAATACTTATAAACATTACCAAGCTTGGAATATAAGACCTGGAATTAATCCATTTTTGAACCTAAAAGTAGCTCAATTGGGTCATCGCAATCACTTCCTTCCAACATTATCGTATTTCCACCCTTGATTAGTTTCTCGTCCATTTCCTCGCGTCATTGCTTAAGCTCTATAATTTCCAAATTATCATCTTCTTAATTTTCAATAGTTAATTGTTGCCTATAATTGGGAGACCGTGACCAAGCTCTGTATTGTTTCTGAGTCAACCCTTGAGGATTATTATAAAAGGTGCCACAAAAAAGTTCACCATGCCAGTCCTCTCACAAATGAAACAAAAAGTTAGTAACCATTCATACGTAAAATTTACCAAGCTCTATTCACCGCCCGTCTTCCTGACTTTCATCCTTCCCTTAATCGGTTTCCTAACATCCATCATCACATGAACACGTAAGTAAGTTCTCCATAAACTCTTGAAGTTGTTTTTTTATACTTAAAAAAATTTCCAATAAAATTCCCAACTTCAATCGCCACCTTCCCTGACTTTAAGCCTATAGGCATGTCATATATCTGTACCCAAATTTGAGTATGAAATAACTCGACGAAATGTGACTATTCATTTGGAATCAATTTCTTAATAACTAATAGTTGATTATCCAAATTCATGGTCCTGCTTCCATTATTCTACTCAAATTAATATCATGAAAGAATTGGAATAAATATACATTTGGACTCAGTTCCTTCACGGTTAGTCCCTTCACCAATCGCCACAAGGATGTCAACGTATGTTTCATGGTATGGAAATTAATAACTTTCTTTATCAGAAAATGCCCCACCATATATTTGGATATGTCCACAAATGGCTCTACCAACTCTTCTTGTTGAAATTCTTAATGATTAAAAAACTCAATAGTTTTACTGGTTCAAACGTAAAAATCTTGAAACCTTTTAGTTTGATTTTTAACTTTTTATTTTGATTTATTTTAATAACTCATGTTGTTAAAAATTGATAAGATAATTAATTAATAGGTCTAATTTTGTAAATGAATAAGTTTTTATAAACTAAAATAAATAAATTAAATTTTATTTAATAATATTTTTAGTTAAATTTCAAATTATTTGATGGATAAAAACAATCTCTTTCAATCATATTTCAAAATCTTTAATTTTATTTAATATTTAGTCAATTTTATAATGATTTAATCTTTATCTTACCGGTTTAACTTTTGTCTAGTTTTTAAAACGTTGAAAAATATTAGAAGTTAGCTATATCATTTGGTTATGAGTGGAGCTTCTTTAATCGTTTGAGGATGATTTATTTTCAAATTTCATATCAAAAGAAGAACCATTTATAATTATTTTGAGATAATGGCGTCCACTTATTAGCACAAATCTTCCTGGCTTATAAGAAAACTTTGTGGAAAATTACTTGAGAAGTAAGAATTGGAATACTTTTCTACCCTATGCAAGCATGATCGTGGTAGACACTTTAAACATTAGCACCATAGTGTTGGTGGTATACTTTACCATTAAAGAGAATGCAACAATCATTGATAGAAAAGTCATACATTCTTAAATCAAAAGGCTTTGATACAAAGGTTATTAGTTCCTCTCAAATTAAACCAAGACGAAAAACTTTGTTTACATTAAATAACAAAGGACTATTGGTTCCTCTCTTATGACAACCTTGCTTAAGACTTTTGTAGTCTTCTGCAAAATATGTATTAGAAGTTAGTAAGTGTAATTGTCCCATATTAAAAAGAGATTTAATAATGAAGTGTGTTATATACAAAAGTATGAATCATAAATCATTACTTTAAGATTTTTGATTGAGATATATTGTGTCTAATTATATATAGACTCACTTGAACCTAGTTTTTCTTCGTAAACTCCCTTAAAATCTATTATTAGTATGAATGTTTGGTTAGAGAAGTTCAATTAATAGAAATTCATAGATTTAGGCCGGATAGATGATAATTCATATAGTGACTCAATTGACTTTATATTAGTTATAGTTTGAGAGGGAGCTAACCCAATGTGAATCGACTCCTTTGTTAAGGAGAGATGCCGAAAATTCACAACTATAAATGTCCCATATTAGAAAGGGACATAAGAAAGAAATGAGTTATGTATAAAGATATGATTCATAATTGATTGTCTTAAGATTTTGAACTAAGGTATGATGTTCTTTGCTTATATATGGATTCAACCGAACCTAATTCAATTTCTATGTCCACTTAACAGTCTTCACTATAGTAAGAATAAACTTGTGTAACATTTTTTTGAAACAATTAATGAACCATTGGACCAAAGCAACAAAAGATACCATGAATTGGTTTTGAAAGTGACATAAGAATAAGTAAGTTATATACAAAAATGTGATTTATAATACATCGTCTTAAGATTTTGAATTGAGATATTGTATTCTTACATGTGTATAAACTTAATTGAACCTAACTCAATTTCTACCTAAATTCACTGAAAACCTTTTAGTAAATAAAGAATAAACTTGTACAAAATATTTTTGAAACAACTAATGAATTGCTGGACAAAATAAATAAAAAATGAAAATGAATTATTTTTAAAAGTAGCGTAAAGATAAAGTGAGTTATAAGCAAAAACGACTCATAATTCGTTGAATTAACAATTTGACTTGATATATGGTATTCATGTTTATCTATAGATTCAATTGAACTTAATCCTAATTTTATGTAAATCTACTCAAAACTCTTTATTATAAAAAATAAATTAACATAATTTTTTGAACAATTAACTAATTGTTGGACCAAAGCAACAAAAAATACAACTTAATTTTTAGAAGTTGAAAATAACATAGGAAATAGTCAAATTCATGGGATTGATAAATATTGACTCCAAATTTAATGAAACTTTGTAAGAAACGATTTACACATTTATCATGTAACAAGAAAAGGCAATTTAATTGTGTGAATAAATTAATAATAGAAATGGAGTTTTAAATAATTTACCCTGTTTTCCTAGGATAGAAGTCTTTTCGTGGTAGAATTAAAGTTTAACTTGTTTAACCAAATATAAACTACTAATTCCATGATTTAATAAATTGAAAACGTTCCATCACTTAGAAACTTTTCATATGCATATCGCGTTTGTAAATCACCGGGGAGATACTAACAATAGTTGCTTTATTAATAAAGAGATTGTTTCTGAAATAAGAAGTAACTAATTTTTTTTTTAATTGAAGACTAAATCCTATAAAATTTAAATACCTAAGTTAGGGAATAAACTCTCAAGGAACAAGCTAGTTTCAATTTTGTTATAGAAATAGAACCAAGTTGTCACCAGTTAAAAATTGTTTGTCTATTGTATTGATAAATTTTATAATCCTAATATTTGTCAGTTATTTTAAAAATTAAACTGCATGTAGATTATAGAGTATTATTAGCAAGATGTATTTGACTGAATTATAAGTTGGGAGATTTGGTCATATATAATTAAAGGGCATAGTTATTTCAATTCAAAATATTTATGAGAATTTAATAAATTGTAAGAAAACATTTTAAAGTTAAGGGTGACAGTGGGGCTTGACTTAGTCTAAACTTAACAGGCCCGGTCCGAATTTAAGCCTCAAGTCTAACCAAAATCTCTAAAGCAAATTTTTTTTAATTTTTTAAAAAATTAATCGGACCAAACTCAGGCTCTAGGTTAGAGTTAGGACCCGCTACTCCAAGCTCTATAAAAAATTAATCGGACCAAACTCAGGCTCTAGGTTAGAGTTAGGACCCGCTACTCCAAGCTCTATAGGGTCTCAACTCCCTCCCTAAACAACAATCTGAATCCCTTTTTTTTTTAATTATTATATAACAAAAAATAAATAATTGTTTAATCTCTATTTTAAGCTGGGAAAGGATTCCTCACATCTTCTGTCCCATTTTTTCTATATTAACTTTGTCCTATTTTACTTCAACTATTTATTTATGTAAATTTTATAAAAATAAATAGTTAAGATAAAATATGATAAAATTGCTACCAAAAAAAATAGGACAAAAAAACATGTCTCAAGGAAGGATCAGGCCTGGCCCATTACTTGTCATCTTTATTCAAAGTTTTCCCTATTGATTTCACAGGTGATTTAAAATCTTTTTAATGCGCTCAATTGCCTCTCATAGATTAATTAAAAGAATTAAGTAATCCTAGCATTATAAAGTATAAAAAGCGTACAAAAAGAGTGTAATCTCATTTCCTATGGCTTACCAGCCATATTGACGAAAGCTGATCTCACGGTCTCAACTGAAAGCTAAAAAGTGTTTACGATTCTGTCAAGTGAATGTAACTTTCAGTACAACTTACTCTTCGCTTAATGTTGAAACTCTTCTCTGCGAAACAAGTTCTTGCTAATCCCAGCATCATTAGATCACTTTTATTTCCTACACATTTTGCATCTTTGACTACAATCTCCTCTGATCTCACTACCGCCATTCTCCGCTCCAGAACGCCAAACCAAGCTCTCCAACTCTTGGATTCAGCTCTGAGAGACAACCCCAGTAACCCCACTAGGTATCTTGACCCCTATTCAGCTGTAATTCATTTGTTAGCTAGTGCTGGAATGTACTTCACTGCCAGATGCTTGACAAAAGTGCTAGTAGAGAAACTCCTTTGCTCCTCCAATACTCGCAGCATTTGTTCCTTGGTTTTTGCTGCCCTTAATCAGATGCAAAGTACAAAGTTTAACCCCAATGTATTTGGATTGTTGATTATTGTGTTTTGTGAGATGGGTCATGTTGATGACGCCTTGTGGGTGTACCATAAGATTGAGGTTGGCGTTGCTGGGCGGGTTTACAATGCGCTCTTGAATGGATTGGTTAAAATGGGTAGGTTTAGTTCCATGTGGGAATTGCATAGAGACATGATTGTTCGTGGTTTGGTGCCTGATGTGGTCACTTATGGTGTGTTAATTGATGCTTGCTGTAGACAAGGTGATGTTCTGAAAGCAGGGAGTTTGTTTGGTGAAATGAAGAAGAAAGGTATACAACCAAATGTTGTGATTTACACCTCTCTCATTCATGGTCTTTGCAATGATAATAAATTGATGGAAGCTGAATATGTGCTTAGGGTGATGCGGGAGACGGGGGTTGTACCAAATTTGTATACTTGTAACATTTTAATGGACGGGTATTGCAAAATGAAAAATGTGAAACAAGCCCTTGATTTCTATCAGGACATGCTTGATGGTGGCTTACTACCAAATGTTGTTACCTTTGGCATCTTAATAGATGCTTTCTGCAAATTAGGTGAACTTTTGGCAGCAAAGAGTCTCCTGGTTCATATGGAAAAGTTTGGTGTTTTCCCGAATGTGATTCTGTATAATTCTCTAATTGATGGGCACTTGAAGGCTAGGAAGCTCCCTGAAGCAATGGATTTGTTTAATGAAATGCTTAAGTTTGGTATTTTGCATGATGTTTACACTTACAGTATACTTATTAAGGGTGCTTGTGATGTGGAAAGGCTGGAAGAAGCCAATGCTTTACTGGAAAAAATGGCGAAAGAGGGAATTCCTGCAAACTCCGTAACTTACAATGCACTAATTGATGGATACTGTAAGGAACGCAATATGGAGAAGGCTTTGGAACTTTGTTCTCAAATGGTAGAAAATGGTCTAGAACCAAATGTTATCACCTTTTCCTCGTTGTGTTATGGATACTACAAGGTGGGAGATATGCAACCTGCCATGTCTTTATACTCAGAAATGGTAGTCAAAGGAATGGAACCAGATGTTGTGTCTTTTACGATTTTGATTTGTGGACATTGCAAGGATGGTAATATGAAAGAGGCCCTCTCACTGCACAAGCAGATGCTGGAGGCTGGGCGCATCCCTAATGTTTTCACAATCAGTTGCTTAATTGATGGCCTCTGCAAAGTTGGAAGGACAAATGATGCAATTGAACTTTTCTTGGAGAGAACTACTAGTGAGCTCTCTGGAAATCAGAATGATGTAATTGATGATAACCTGTGTTCCCCAAATTGTGTGATGTATACAACTTTGGTTCAGGCTTTGTGTAGCGATGGTCAGATCTTTAAAGCTGTTCGCTTTTTCACAGACATGAGACAAAGAGGTGTACCACCAGATGCATTGACTTACATCATCATTTTACGGGGGCATATTAATGCCAAGAATATGATTGATGTCATGATGTTACACGCTGATATGATCAAGGCGGGTGTTATGTCAAATGAAGTCATCAAGCGAATGCTGATAACTGGTTATCAAGAGAGTGGATACCTGAGGTCTGCTCTGATGTGTTCAGAGGATTTGGTGGAGACAGGAAGGTCATATTTTCTTAGGGAAGCTATGTAAGTAGAAGGATGTTTTTGTTTTGAAGCCATAAGCGATGTGGACAAGGATCTGAGATCACTTGATGTCCAATTATTTTTGTTAAGGCAAGCTTGTATATCGAAAATTTTGGAGTGAGACCCTTCCAGCACTAATGAAATTGTAGAAATGGAGCAGGTGTGTTGAAGGCATCAGACGTATGCCAGTCATCGGCATGCACATGCGATGATTACATTTTGAGCAGTTTAGGAGCCAAGAGATAGGTCTGTTTCTGATGATTCATTCCAGTAAAGGATTCCTCAAATTAGTCAGATAACTTCTCATATTCAGGAAGCTACTTACAAAGTGCTGGAAGTAAACAAACAAGATTTGACATAGCGGAAGGATTTGTGATGCCGTCAGCATGGTGGAAGGATTTGTGATGTCCTTGGTCAGAATTTTTTCGAATCAAAGCAACACGGTCATCGGTTTTAGGCTTTTGATAGAATCTTTTCTTTCAGATAGAGGAGGTTTTGTAGAGCTGAAGCTGCCTAGCATTTTGCAGGATTGATAACAATATTGGAGGATCAAAAGATGTCCTAATCTTTTCAAGATATCCTGGTCCCTGAAGTTTTGTCTAACTTCTACTTGCTTTGTTTAATCTAAAGTAAAAAGTTGTCATTAGTTTAGCTTGCTAATATATTGACTTATCAGAGGGAGATAATTTACTTTGGATTTAAAGAATCTTGAAAAAATGACATACCTCTATGATGTAAGACAGATAGAAGAAATATTAACTAATAGTTAGAAGTCACAAAATAAGAAATTATGGTTGATATTAAACTACTGAAATATCAAATTTTAAGGTTAGATTTCGGTTAAGAATGTTGAAATTTTGGTTTGGTATGGTTGGCTTTTTAGGATTTGATTGCTAAAAATTTAGACTTAGAATTTTTAGGTTTAATATAGCTGAAATTTAGGTTAGGTTCGCTATAATTTATTAAAGAACACAAAAAATGGAGAGCACGAAATTAATGATCATTCATAGGATCACACATTTTTGTTGAAAACTTAAGTTTGTAGAAAAATTTCAGGATTACTTGTCATTGAAGGGCTAAATATACACATTTATAGAGAAAATTTTAGAACCCTTATTTTAGTAGAAAAGGGTTCAAATCTTATTCTAATAAAAATTCTACAAGTTCTAAATAACTAGGATAACGAATCTACAATAAAATAACATATTTAATTTACTACTACTTGGAATGTAATAAGGAATCTTAACACAATATAAATTTCAACTCTTATCTTTAATACATCGATAACACTCAGTAGAAATCTTGCTGAGATGTGAAGTCCGAAGATGTTCAGTTGTGCGTAATTTTTCCCTTTACTAATAGAGAAGTTGTTTCCAAATTAAAGCACTAATATACAGCCTTATCTTTAATGTCAATCTAGTTTGCAATCCTCATCCCTCTAAATTAAAACATGTGGTTAATTTATCTTTCCTCTTTTATTTCTTTTGTAGACTTAAGTTTTTTTACATCAATTTTCCTTGTCTTGTCTAAAGTCATGCTTGAAGTAGAATGTGATAAATATTGATCATAAAAAATTCATATTCTAAAATTTAAGTACTATTAGAAATCAGTCTTCCTTTTTACTTAACAAGATATTGTCAGTATCCACCTTCTCTTATAGTATCCTCTATTTCTTCTTTAAGATGTGGAGTTGTTGGAATTCTTACACTTCAATGAGGAGATTGCGTACCGTTATGTTGCATGCGAATTTTGCAATAAAAAGAATTAGGTCCCAAATTTTCACATCATCTTTAATCAAACATCTTAATAGGTCCCCTAAGCTTCTATTCATAACCTCAGTTTATCGCTCGGTTTGGGAATAGGAAGAACTTAAAAATTAAAGCTTAGTGTTTAATGTTTTTGATAGAGTTCTCTAGAATTAACTCTAACTTCACATCATGATTAGAGATAATGGTTAAAGGTAAACCATAGAGACGTACAACTTCTTTGAAGAATAGTTTAGCAATATGGACAACATTATAAGTCTTTGAACTTGGAATGAAATGACTAATCTTGGAAAAACTATCCATAACCATAAAAATACAATCATAACCTTTTATAATTTTAGGAATTCTAAAGACAAAATTCATAATTATATCCTACCATGGTTTATGAGGCACGAACAATGGTATGTATAATCCAAAAATTGGTTTCTTTCCTTTAGCTAATTGACATATTCGATATTTTCATATAACATAAGACACGTTTTACTTCAAAGAGGGCCATCAAAAGCGACTTCAACCATTGTGATGATTTTATCTCTTCAAAAGTGTCCTACTGTCCCTCCTCCATATAATTCCCAAATCACATACTCCTTTATAGAAGTATTAGGTATGTAAAATAGATTTCCTTTGAAAAAAAAGTCATTGTGGAAAGGGAAGTGATGGTCTCTTTCTTTAATTGTAACTTTTTGAATAGATTATTGCAAAATCTTGATCTGAAACATACTCTATCTTTATTTTTTAAAACCTCACAACTTTTACTACCAAATTGTTAATCAAATGACTCTTTCTATTCAATGCATCTGCTACCTTATTCTCCACTCTTATTCGATGTTTAATAACAACATCTCAGTAGAAATCATACCGAGATGTAGGTTTTGAAGAGGCCCAATATTGTAACATGTCTGATGTTTAATAAAAATTTAAATTGCTCTAAAAATTCATTTTATAAGGCGTGTCATTTGTTCAATTTCTTTTGGGATTTGAATTGTTTAAGAGAGTCATGATTTGAGTATAGAATAAACTCCTTGTATGAGAGATAGTGATGACAATTGTAAAGAGCACATACTACTGCATAAAATTCCTTTTTATAGGTCAAGTATCACAGTTTCTCTTCACTTAACTTTTGACTGAAGTAAGCAATGATGTGTCCCTTTTGGTTGAGTATGCCTCCAATTCCTAGATGAGATGCATCACAAACAACTTTAGGTACCTTATAAAAATTGGAAAGTTGTAAAATAAGAGATTTAGTCATCTTTTTCTAATTTCTCCAAATGCTTTAGTTGCTTCCTTGGTCCAAACAAGCTGCCATTTCTTTATATAATCAGTAATAAGTCCCATTATATTGCTAAATTATGAATAAATCAATTATAGAATGTCCCTAAACCATAGAAACTTGGTGTCTCATACACATCCTTTGGAATAGGCTAACTAAGGATGACCTTAATCTTCATAGGATCCATCTCCATTCCACAGTGGTATACAATAAATCTAAAAAATATAACACTTTTTTTCACAAACTAATATAATTCATTTTGGTTATGAACTTTGACCAGTTCTCACTTTCTCTCTCGATATATCTATTCACTCTCTTCTTTAGATATAAAACTTGATTGTATGAAAGAACAATACTTCAAATTGATATAAAGGTTCTCTTGCATCAAAACTCTCAGAACTTATTGTCCATATAATAGTTGGTCTTCTTTAGTCTTGATGTATATTAATATATCATCAAAATATACCATTAAAAATCTTCCTATAAATGATTGAAACACTTAATTCATCACATTTATAAAAGTTCTGGGGATGTTAACAGTATATTATATATGCATTGAAACTTTCTCCATTCAAATTGAAACAAGTATGGATACTTTTCCATTAGACCTTAGACTCCTGTTTTACTTTCTCCATTCAAATTAAAAAAAGTATGGATACTTTTCTATTAGAACCTAGACTCCTTTTTTACTTTCTCCATTCAAATTGAAACAAGTATGGATACTTTTCCATTAGACCATATACTCATTTTTTCTATAATTTATACTACAAGTCCAATGATGCAATGAGGAATTGGTTGAAGAAATTAGCGTCAATCCAAACTAATTTAAAATAATTGGAATTTAATAGGTTGGAAAACTTTTTAGGACCAACTCCACTGTCTACTTGAATCCATGGATTAACAACCCTCGTCACAACACCATAATGCAAAAGCTTCTCAGTTAGGAGAAATACATAAATTATGAATTACCTAAATAAAGGTTAGAACCATTATAACAAGTTTCTATTATAGGAATACATGGAAATTTTAAGATAGAGAAACACAATCAAGGATATATTCTATAGTACTTAATGAGGTTGCAGGATTTAAGATGAACCCATCTTTAGTTCCAAGACTTTTTATCTAGTTTGCAGAAGAAGTGTACCATCAAAAGAGGGATAATAAATGGAACTAATATGTAAAGGTATATTGAAGATACAAACTAATATAATCAAATCCATTGAAGCAAAATAGATAGTATAAAGTAAGTAAATAAATCGATTCTTTAAGGACACACTTAGAAAGCCTGAATTAATACAAAGTGAAAATGTGAATAACTAATGATAGGAAAGCATGTGTAGTTCTTTCCAACCTTAAGATTATAATTCCTTCTAACACAAAATAGAAAAGGAGATAATATGTTTTCCTACATTTGATTTTAAGGGAAAAAGAAACAATATCCTAAGATAAGAATCAATCTTTTAGGATCACACAATCTCTTAATATAGGATACAATCTCTTAAGATATTAGAATATTTGAGATATCAAGAAATTGTCTTTCTAAAACTTGTATATCACTAATATAAAACACAACATCTCTTTCAAGCTAAGGCATAGATGTTTTCCGTTCCCAACTTGAAACTATTCTCATGAAAGTTTGAATTATTCATAAGAACATCACCTAGTTAGCATCTTAATAGAACATACAATACAACAAAAGGAGCATTTACTGACAAAAATTTTCATCACTAAAAGTCCTCAGTTCGTCATTGATAATATTTAGCCATGATATTAAATCGTCATCTAAATCGTTGCAAAATCTTGGTAGCAAAATACTATAGGTGACGTTTTTACCAAATCATTGCAAATTGCTCTTTGTTACAAGTTGAATACGTAACCAAAAGAGATACGTAACGATACAACAAATTGTCGCCAATGTTATTTTGTTACAATTAGTTTTTGTGGCTAAATATTATTATATTATCTACGTTACTAT
Organism: Erythroxylum pedicellare; assembly: GCA_027563575.1. NCBI lineage: Eukaryota > Viridiplantae > Streptophyta > Magnoliopsida > Malpighiales > Erythroxylaceae > Erythroxylum > Erythroxylum pedicellare. The sequence continues at coordinate 33,899,372 of JAOQMP010000006.1, forward strand.
AAACGTAGGTAATAATATTTAGTGAAGAATCTTGAATCGTTGTCCAAAATTATGAGGAACAATTCATGATTCGTAGCAAAATTTGCAAATGTAGCTAAAAGTTTTTGGTGACAATTTTAAAAATGTAGCCAAATCTTTTTATCTACGTTTTCAATTTTTTAATAAACGTTATTACTAAAATTTTTTTCATGTTAATTATAATTATTGGTGTCATTTTTAATCCATGTTATTGTATGTAATATTTAGATTTTTTGTTTTATAATTTATAATATGAAATTATAATAAAAATTATTAGAAATTAGAAGCATTTTATATAAACAATAAAATATCATTAAATGTTAATTATAAACCTTAACAAAAATACTTATGTACAAACTAAGACTCGTTTTCATCGTCACTACTTATATAAATCGGCAAGTAATTTTTTAAGTAAAATTTCATGCCTGACCAACTTTTGTTCATTATGTTCTAACTTTTGTTCATTACATTCTAATTTAGCCTTAAATGACTAGTTCTCCTCTTGAAGACGATCAACATATGTCTGCTTGATGAGGATGAAGCAGGTGGCTTAGGCCCAAACCCAAGACCTTTGATGTAGTTGGATCTTGTACCAAGCACGTTGTTGCAAATGTCATCTTTATTTAGCTCATTTCTGTCAGACAATGATCTTTGCAATAACTCTTGCATCTTATTCTAAAATTAAAAAAACAAAATCAATATTTAATTCAAATATTATTAGTTAGTACTACATAAGTAAATAAACTTAACATTAAACAAAATTTGATACTTACATAATTATTGTGCGTTTTTTCAAACATCCAACTTTCACCTTCCTTATATTGTGTCAGTTTGTAGAGTGTGATCCTATCACACTCTTCTCCATATAGTTCCTTCTGACTCTATTTTATGAAAAAAAAATTGAAAACACAATAAATAATATTGTATTTACTGATATAATTATTACTTCTAAATAAAGAACTTACAAATTCATTTCATATGACAAAAAATGATTTGGAGCCTTGGTTATGAGGAGTCTTCATTTTTCCTCTGTTAACCTTACTTTTTTCACACTTTTCCTAAATAAAGAAAAGAAATAGTCATCAAATTGTGTAACAAGATTAATGGAAGCAAATGTGAAGAGAAACAAAACAAACCTTAAAGTTGGAAGAGACCTAATAATCACACATTTGGCTTTAATTTTCTTGAGACATTCGTTTAGGAACATGTCTCCTTGCCTTCTCATTGAAAGGAAAAGATTTGTGGTATTTATGCAGTTGATAACAATGATCCTTGGCTCTTTGTTTTAATAGTGAATTTACACATCTTGAAACTTCAAGGTTGATGATATTGACGATATTGAGCTTCATCTGTTAACAATAAGTAAAAGTGAAATTAATCTTTAAATAAGTAATAAAAATTGCAAATAATTAACTAAATTGAAAAATTACTGAAACTTTGTCCAAGGCATTATATAGCATTGTTTTCCTTCAATTGCTTGGCATGCTGAAGGCAAGGTGATTCAGTCCTAGAAATTACCCTTAAATCACTCGAAAATTTTACCGATTGGATCTTGTAAATAGGATGACCATGAAAGGTATCAATACGCGTAGACAACTTTCTATTCACTGCAACATTCATGTGTTGCAACTCAGATACCTCTACCTCTTTTTTTGATGGCAATATTGGAACCTTATAAAAAAGAATAATGATAAGAAAAAACGAATTAAACATGTAAATATATATTTAAGCATAAGTCTAATTATAGGTGGTAATGTAACATCCCGATACCCATGTTAAGGCTAAAATTATAAATATGAGAGATTCAATGAGAGATTAGAAATGTGTTTCATGCTCATGCATTATGTGATATGCTCATGTACATGAATATTGAATCTTTGCACAAGAAAATGACTGTACATGCATTCATTAACATTCCAGGTATAATTATTTACAAATGTGAGTATATTGAGAAACTTGGTTTTATGTGTTGAAAATTAATTTGGAGAGTGTAATTGTTGATTTAGAATTTTTGGAGACTTTTAAGAAATTTTTTGAAAAAATTGGGGTAATTTTTGGACTAGGAAAAATGCCAAGTGGCAAAACAAATGATAAATGGTAGTAGAAATTAATGTCAAATGGCAATGAAAATTTTGATAAATGACTTTAGGATTTATTGACAAGTTTCATTAAAAATTGGGAGATAATTAGAATAGAAATTGGATTTATGTAATAAGAATTGGATATGTGGCAAGTGATAAAAGTCACTTTCCAAACAATATCTTAAGTCCACTAAGCATTTAAATCCTTTTCGTTGTTCTCCCAAGATGCTTTTTATTTAAAAGTCCATTAGGTGTTGTTCTTGCTCTCCCCATCTTCCTTTTCGTGGCTCTCTTCTCTTCTTCTTCATGATTTTCATTTTCTTCAATCACTACTACATTAACTTTAAAGATCACACTTTCCTCCATTTGCTACTAGCATTTTTGCTATCTTCTTCCTTATTGTCACTAAAAACCTATCTCTACCACCTTTAGAAGATGATGAATGTGTGATGCTTGTGAGCTAGGGCTAGTGTTGTTTATGAAGAATTTGAAGTGAAACCAAGTAAGTTAAGCTTTAAATGTTATGGGTATCGTTAAATGAAACTAGAATGATGAAAAATGTGGGATTGATGACTTGATTTTGTGGGTTGAATGTGTGTGACGTGGATGGTGAAAAATCTATGTAAATATCTTGTTTTTGTAATTTTGAATGATCATTAATGACCTATGATTTGTTATAGAGATGTTTTGGAAGTTGGATGATCCGTATAATAGTGTTAGGATGAGTCTAGTTAGTGATTCAGAACTTTTGGTGAAGTGAGGAACACCCTGTAGAAACCTATCTTTTTATGCACTGTAGACTGGATTATCTTCTAGGGTTGACCTTCTGCATCTTCTAGGTTGATCTTTTGTATCTGCCAGGTTGACCTTCTGCATCTTCTAGGTTGACCTTCTGTATCTTCTAGGTTGACCTTCTGCATCTTCTAGGTTGACCTTTTGTATCTTCTAGTTGACCTTCTGTATCTTTTGGTGCCTATATTTTGGTGCATATCTTCTGGTGCCGAAACTTCTTCTATGCACTATAGACTAAACATCTTTTATGCATTGTAGACTGAAACATCTTCTATGTACTGTAGACCCAATCTTCTATGCATTGTAGATTGAACATCTTCGATGCACTATAGAATGAAATATCTTCTATGCACTGTAAGCTGAAACTTCTTCTATGCACTGTAGACTGAAACATCTTCTATGCACTGTTCATCTTACATCATATGGTCCAATTTTGATCCTCTAGATGACAAAATATCACTTTGATGTCTTCATGAAATTGTAGATCTATAAGTCCTTTTTCAAAGTGTCTAAGAATGAACTTAGTTCGACATCTATAGAGAAAGTTATGCCAATTGCCCCGAAACAGGTTCAATATGATTGAGGACAAAATCTTATTTGATTCTTTTGGCCATAACTTTGTTATCCGACCTCCAAATGAAGTGATTCTTAGACCAATAGATACAGAACAAATTTTCATACTTCTCCATAAAATTTTTTAGCTTTTGATAATTAATTGAAAAAGATTTATTGAATCAAATTAAGGGTATCGGATGGAAGAGTATGAGTTGGATATGTTACTGAACATATTTCGGTATTTTGATGATAACTTGATCTTTAGAGCTCCGAATGAGATGATTCTTGTTTCAAAATAAATTAGAGACATAAATACATAATTATATGAAGGAATATAATTTTAATTTAGTCCCTAAGACTTACAATTTCTAGATGGAAGTTAGGTATAGTGTACTGTTTCAGTTTAATAACAGTCTGAAAATGTTTGGGCCCTAACTTTTAGAATTCTAAACCAAATTGAACGATTTTTGTGTCATTAGAAACTTAAGAGATGGGAGAGAAATTTTATAGAAGAGAGTATGAACAAATTACATCATTTTCACTTTTTGATTAAACATGAACAGTAGATCCGAAAGAGTAACCTGAAAAAAAATTCTGAAAGTAAGCCAATGATATATAAATTGTGATTTTAATGGTTTTAGTGAGGTATAAACCTAATTATATATTATACTTAGATAAGTCTTGATATGAGACTGATTTTGTGGTGACACTAATGGATAAATACCTGGAATTGTCATGAACATACATTGTACATATTTTATTACACACATGTGCATTGTCAAACACTTATACTTGTGCAAATTGTGATATATGTGTATGTTATTTGATATAGAGGAGCAACTGGAATTTCAACCTCTAGATGTTGCCGGAACTTCTAGGCATTAGCTTGGGGAGCAACTTGTGAGTAACCTAGATGGTTTCTCTCAATTTATTGTTTGTTTTATTCTGTTTGAATTATTTGGATGAAAGTGATTTGGTTGTGTTGATTTTCGGAAAGAAGGTTCGATGACTGTGAAATGTGAATGAGATATCGAAGTGCTACTTGCATGTGAATGTGAAAAACTAAGTGTTTCATGATATGATTGATTGAAAGTGTGAGATGCATTCTATACATGAATGCCTGATCAGATAATAGGAGTTGTGACCTGAGTCACCACCGAAAAAGAGCTTAAAGCTCAGAATGTGAAAAAGAGCCTAAAGCTTAGAAACCATATAAGAACCAAAGGCTCACTATATAAAATGAGCCCTGTATCCCCAATGGATAAGGGACAATTATAAATGAGCCTAGTATCCACAATGGATATGAGACAGTTTAGGCACTTGGTCACAACAACGTAATAATTAGAAAAGAGTCGCATAAGCATTTCATATGCATTTTGTTAAGTATGTGTGATTGATTGAAATGCAAAATTGTATATGTTTAAGTGAAAATGTGAGATGTAATTATGCGAAAATGTTAATACATGTTATGTGAAATGATTTGTTGCACGAATTGAGTGAACCATCGATGATGGTTATCTCATTGAGTTTGCAAAACTCACCAAAATTGCAACGTTGACTTTTCAAGATCGAGAGATGACTCTAGCTACCGAGAGACTCTACCATCAGTGTAGACTGGTGATTTAGGAAGTAAAGTCATAGATTAAAGGTCAGTCAACTGGGTTTTGGACAGATTAGATAGGCTTTGCATATTTCCTCTTTTATGTAGCACTTTTGTAGTAGTATTTGATGATGTACTTGTAAGAAATGCTGAAATACATATTGTAGACCATTGATTTTATGAAATGAAATGAGGAAATTTTAGATTTAAAAATATTGTGACTTTCTTACGAGGCTTATGAGTGAATAAAGTAGATGATGCCATGGTATGTGAATGTAGTGGTTGAACGTAGTACGCCATTATCGTAGGATATGTACTGGAATGTCCTAAGGGTACTCCGGTATGTACCTACGGTAAGGGGGTGCTATAGGTAAAGATTAATAGACCTGAAGATCCTTTAGAATTAGTTGAGGTAGATAGAGGTTGTTGCTGACTGGCTTCATTGGTAAATGAAGTTAGATTGTTTTTGTTGGCTAAGGTTGGATTGATTTGGTTGTTGTAGGGGAGGAACAATTTTGATAGTTGCCACCTTCTTTCCTTTGTTTCTACCATGTACCATTATATTGAATATCTATAACTGAAATATCAACATCTGCATGAACATAAGTCAAACATCAACATTCTGTATAAACATAACTTAAACATTAACATTCCACTTTAACATAACTCAAATACCAACAATATGCATAAATAAAAATCAAACATCAACAATCTACATAAACATAAATCAAAAACAACATTTTACATTAACATAACTAAAACATCAACATTTCGTATAAACATAAGTCAAACATCAACAATTTTTATAAACAAATCTCAAACAATAACATTTCAAATAAACATAACTGAAACAAAAACAATACGTATAATCATAACTCAAACATCAACATTATGTATAACCATAACTCAAACATCAACATTCTGAATTAATATAACTTAAACATTAACAATCCACATTAACATATCTCAAACATCAACATTCCACATAAACATAAGTCAAACATCAACAATTCTCATAAACATATCTCAAATAACAACAGTCCATATAAACATAACTGAAACAAAAACAATACATATAGCCATAACTCAAACATCAACAAATGTGTAACTATAACTTAAAATTATCATTTCGCATTAACATAACTCAAACATTAACAATCTGCAGTAACATAACTCAAACATCAACATTCTGCATAATCATAAGTCAAATAACAACAATATACATTAACATAAGTGAGATATCAATAGTACGCATTAACATAACTCAAATATCAACAATACATTTCAAGCAATATAAACAATACACCATTTACCTTCAATCATCATGATTAAGATCTTGAAAATCATCATTATTAATTATATTATGATTCGACTCTTCATCACTATTATATTCGGCCAAAGTATCATCATTGTCATATAATTCATCCTCAATATAGTCTTCATCTCTTTTTATGGTAAGAATGGCTTGTACTTCATCCACTTTACTATATTGGGATCAACATCTCTCCTATAGAATGATGATATATCTGCATCTTCTATTTGAATGATTTCATTATTCAATTCCGATTCAATCTCTTGATATACTTCATCACGATCCTCACTAATTAGACCATTATCCCTTTCCTAAAAAATTGAAGAGATTTCGGTAAACTTTTGAACAACCTTCCGATTATTGCCCAATATAGTATCACTGACGTAGAAAATTTGCTTCACTTGATTTACAAGTACAAAATGGTCATTATCATACCATGTCTTACTAATTGGTGCTGGTAATATTGCCAATAACTTTTATGTCACCAAAATTAAACCATTTGAACTTACATAAAGCAACTTTGTATCCTTAATGTAAGGAAGCTATATTATTTTAGAGACGACAACATAGAAGTTAATAAATTCATTATTATGACATCCCTCAACAACAAACTCATAATTTTGGAATTTAAGTTTACTGTCTCGATCTTGTTTTTGAAATCTAACTGTATTACCAATGCAACTTGTATACTTTCCCATACATATAAGGCATATATGCCAAAGAATACAATGTTGTTGTCTCCGCTTTCATGTTATGGTTATGTACCTGTATCATCTGTAGGAAAAAATATAATTAGAAGTTAATTTGACATACAAATTGTCATAAGTTCGTAATATTCCATCAATATGTAACTTACTCGAGTCTTAAACTATGATAAGAACTTAATCTTATGTCTTTCTTCAACGTTAACAATCCTTTTTCTTCGAATCGAATCTTTATGCTCTCTATTTAAAAAAGTAAGTAGAGATTAGGAAATATAGATTGAATCACAAAGATTAAATATGAAATTTTGAATGAAAAGTAATATACATACTCCACATATATATCGACTTCCTTGTAATTGTTCAAAATATACCAATAGGCAATTTTGAATTCATTTTTAGTTAACTCCACATATTTTTCGACACCAAGTGACCTTACTTTTTAGGAGAAAACTGGCAAGCCACCATCTTGATCAAAATCAAAGTTACGTTCTTGTCTATTAAATCCTGTCTCGACATCATTGTAGTATATTACACAAAATGTCAAGCATTAATTTGCTATATAAGCCTCTACAATAGACCCTTCAAGTTGAGCTCTATTATGTACATAACACTTAAGAGAGCATAAAAAACTATACAAAATATAAAACATTAACAATTTTTACTAACTAATAAGTTAAAAAAATGTAAAAGTTAATATAAATTACCTTTCAATGGGAACATCTATCGAAATTGAACCAGTCCATTTTCTCAAGCTCTTCAACTTGAAATGTCTTGCAACACAATTGCTTAAAAACCTCTCCCAGTTGACTTAAAATTATCGACACATCTTTCGCTAAACACCCACGTATTCTAGTAGGAAGTAATCATTGTAGAAGTATATGACAATAATGGCTTTTTGTCCCTGATACTTTTCCCTCTTTAACATTCACACAACGACCTATATTAGATCGATATCCATCAGGAAAACTACTTAAGAATTTGATAAAAAGTTTGCTTATCCTTTTTTGACATGTTGTAACAAGTAGGTGGAATAATGTATGACCCATCATCTTTTCTTTTCAAATGCAATTTTTTTTCTTATATTCATGTCATCTAAGTCTAATATAGCCTTAATTGAGTCCTTTGATTTTCTATCAGTTCCCATCATAGCTCCTAAAATATTCTCATAAATATTTTTTTCAATATACATCAAATCAAGATTACGCCTCAATAGCAATTCCTTCCAATATGGCAAATTGAAAATTATGTTTTTTATTCCAATTGAGCTTAATAACACTTTGCTTTTGCTTTCTATTACTTGGGTGTTTTCCAGGTGTAATGTCACCTAAATATGATAGCTGGTAAACCACATCATCACCAGACAAGTGTAAAAGAGCTTCACTTAATTGTACTTCACCATTAAACAATTTGCTTCTTAGCCATCTATGCTTATGTTTCAAGTAACATGTATACATAACAAAAATATTTATAAGTTATGGTTACATAAATGATTTATAAGGTGATCAAACTTGTCACTATTTGTGTTTGGATTCTAAATCACGACTCTAATTCCTGTTACACTTTCAAATAGGTGCCAACTTTGTTCTAAAAGTTTTTCATTGCAAATATCATAAGTTTGATGCTAATCCCACTTCATGTTCAATGTTGATTGGATTTTAGATAACCAACATGACATCAAGGATCTAATACGAACCCGTATTGGTTTCATATTCCTCATTTCATCATTTTTGTTAATTTTTTGACATCTTCAACCTTGAATTGATCTTCATTGCCTTTTACAAAGTAATTGTCTATCATGTTAGCTTCTGGTTGACTCAAATATCTCTTTAATAAAAAAAAAACAATGGAGTAAGTTGTACTCAAATCTGAAAATTGCTTTATAAAACATTTCTAACTAAAACAAGAATTAATTCCACTTCGTATATGTACGGTGGAATTTAGTATTTACCATATGCTTTTAAGCCCGTTGGTGTCCTTAGCTAATCAGTAATAATATCTTAAGGGTTTACTTAATGATAGCCACAAACATTAACCTATACCTGTTATTTAATTTCATATATATATATATATTCAAGTCTCAATTAAATTGCAAAACTTAAATACATAATAATTCTTAAATAAATCGTTATATAAACATGGCAATTAAAGCACTATTCTACCTCCATAATTAAGTTCAAATACTTTAATTTTATATGTTTCTCATAAGTTATTACTCATTTACATAAGTATTTGAAAATTTAGTGAGTTACACTTATGGTCTTCTTATGAAATTGAGCTTATCATAAGCTTAAAAGTTATCTAATCTCTAGTACTTCAATACATATATAAAAGGAAAAAAAATTAAAAGGCCTTTGAATGAGGATGTAATGTGGCAAAAGGAAAAGTTTAAAAAGTAAGGGAAAAGGAAAAACAAAGATATTCATAAGTAGTAAAGAAAATAAATGAAGAAATTGATTAAATCTTAACTAGTTGCTCGTATGTTGCAAGAATCATCCTCTTCCTTTGTTCTTTTTAACTACAAGAATCCATGTTAGTCAACTTTTAACAAATTTCTACCTTTTTTTCTTTTTATACATTATTCTTTATTTTTACAAGATTACATCGACATAGTTAATCCTTTTCCATTACCACTTTACATATATTATCATCTACCCTACACTTATTTCCTTATTTATCATATCTAAAATCCATCAAATCATAGGTAAAAGATCTTCAAATCATAAATTAGGGTGCATATACTTGTTTTCTTTTAGACTCAAATTTCTTTGGGAAAAGGTAACAAGAAAAAGGTTAAATTTTCATATAAGGTTCAAAGAAGTTTCATTAATATATTAATGTAAAAATGGTAATGCATTTAACGATTTTGATGATAATTATATAATATTTCAAAATTTAAATCGGATCTATTTCCTATATAGATAATGGTATTTTTAAAAAGGAAATAAAATCATAGGAAAATTATTTCCTTTCATGCAGGAAACTTATTAGTAAACTTTCTTTATTAACATAAGAGAGGATCTTATCTTTTCTAACAATTAGCTCCGAAAATTTTTGTTCCAACAGAGATGATAATGAAAATCTAAAGTCAACTCATAATTTAGATGAAGCAATGGCTAGTTGAAGAAATTGTCTATTTAAAGAAGAGCAACAACACTTATGAAGGAACGAGTATACACAGACTTTTGAAACATTTAAGCAACATCTATATTCTTGACAGTCATATCATTCTTATTGTGCCTTAGAAAGTGAAATCACTCTATCAAGAGAGAAATTGTTATTTGAGAACTTATTTTTTATTTTACATTTTATTTTTTATAAGCTTTTAGAAGCTTATTATACACTTCGAGTGTGGAAGGTTGGAGAATCTTAAAAAATATGTACTTGTGGGCTTGGAGAGGCTCATCAAATTTAATACTCAGATTCTTATAGTGAAATACTCAAGTTGAATATTTAGGGACTAAACGTAGGCTTAGTTTGTAAGCCAAACTAGTATAAATCGATTGTGTCCTTCTTCTCTCTCTCTTTAACTTTTAAATTTTAGTATTATATTATGAGTGTGTTCTTTTTAGCAAGGGTTCCTTCACTTTTGTAAGTGGCTACTTCTGTTTTCAACTTGCAAGGGGTTCCTTTTAGTTTTCATAGACGCCTTTTATTTTTAAATTTTTAAACATGATTTATCATTCAATAGGCTTTTTTCGTTTAAGCAGGGTCCTATCCCACAAAAAGCTCCTATCATCTAATAGGCTCCTATTGTTTAAAAGGCTTTATCATCTAACGAGCTCCTACTATTTTTATTTGTTAACTAGGATCTGTTTATTATACTAATTGAAAAAACTTAAGAAAAGTTTTTATACACAATTCAGCCCCCTTTTACGTGTGTTTGCTTTGTCATTTAATATCAGAGCCAGGTTTCACATTTATTGTGTTTTATAGCACATGATAGATCATGATAAACAACTTAAGAAGCCTTGAAGGACAATCCATCTCAAATCCTCCTTACTTCAATGGAAACAAATACTCTTACTGGAAAGAGAGAATGACCGTCTGTCCTCAATTGTTGGATATCGAAATATGGCAAGCTATCAAAGCTAGAGCTATACCTCCTGCTACTAACAACATAGAAGTGTGGACTGATGCTGATAATGCACAGTTGAATGCCAAAGTAAGACATCATCTGATCTGGGCACTATCTCTAGAAGAGTACGAAAAGATATCCTACTATTTTATAGCAAAAGAAATGTGTTGCAAACTTCAAGTTACTTTTGAAGGAACGAATGAGGTTAAAAAAAACATAGAATAAGTCTTTTAGTGCATTAATACAAGACTATTTGCATGAAATAGGGATAAATAATAGACAAATTCTTTGGATGTTTCAACAACGTCATCATTGCCTTGAAGAACTTAGGCAATATATATCTAAATGACGAGCTAGTAATAAAAATTCTAAGATCATTACCAAAGGAATGGAGACCTAAAGTGATAGCTCTGGAAATAGCAAAAGATCTGACTAGTTAAGAGGAAGCTTAATGATTCATGAAGCCAAGCTCAGGCGAGATGAAGGATCCTCATACAGAAGAGGAATGACACTAAAAGCAGTTGATGAATCAAATCTATCAAATGATGATGAAAGTGACACTGAGTTGAAGATAGATGGAGATGATGAATTCAACTTCATGGTTAGAAAATATGCCTTAAAAAAAGAAGCCCATGAAGAAAAGGGAAGGAAACAAGAAAATTGGAAACAATAGGTTCCTATCAAAAGGCTGTAACAATAATAGCAGTATAGAAAATAATCGAATCATATGCTATCACTGCAAGAAGCTTGGACACATAATACTAGAATGTCCTTTTCTTCAAAATGACCAGAAAAACAAAAAACCTAAAAAACATGCTATGACTGCAGCGTAGTCAAATGAGGATTTTGATAAATTTGAAGAAGAAGAACCTGAGGAAGTCAACAACAATTGTTTTATGGCCGAATCATGAGATAAAGAGGTATATTATTCTTACTCTAATATTGAAATTGAAGAATTGAGAGATGCATATCATGAGTTATATGATCAGTACAAAAAATTAACAGTGTAATATTTCAAAAAGGTTGAGAAGTCAAAAAATAATGATGAATCTTTAAAGAGTAAGATTAAATTATTAGAATCGGAAAACAAAGATTTGTTGTTTAAAGTCACTTCTCTTGAAAATGATAATAAATAAACAAATTTTGAAAAAGAATGCTTGGAATAAAAACTAATTCAGTTAGAAAGCTTATTACTTGAAAATGACTAATGACTCTGCTAAGATAAAACAATTAAAAGAAAAGTTACTGCTTTAAAACTCATAAAAGAAAAATGTGCTAAGAAAATTGTTTCTCTTGAAAAAGATCTTGCTAATTTTGTTAATGGAAGGAACAATCCTGATGCATTACTTAGGAGTGGTAAATGTATCTTTAATAAGGTTGGAATGGGGTATAAGGAAAATAACAATATCAGGCCATATAAAAACTTCTTTATTAAATCCAGTAGTAGCTATAGTAAAAACGTCAAGAACCTGGTAAATGGAAAAAATCTTAACAACTATCATTCATCTATTTTGTGTGATTATTGTGGTAAACATGGTCATATTAGTGACTCTTATTACATTCAGAAAATGAAAAAAAAATCTCAAACTTATGTTTGGAGACAAAAAAGTCAAACTACTAATGTGAAATGATCCAGAAAGATTTGGGTAGCTAAAATGAGATAATACACTCTGCAGATATGCTTCAATATGGAGACAAAAGAGAATTAATGGATAGTTGATAGCGGTTGTTTGAGACATATGATAGGTAAAATATTGGATTTCAACTACATTGAAAGGAAAGATGGAGGTAATGTTGTCTTTGCCAATAAAAACAAGGAAAAGGTCACCATAATTGGTATAATTGGTGATTCTAACTATACTTCTATTAATAATGTTCTTTTTTTTAATGAATTGAAACATAACTTGCTTAGCGTAAGTCAATTATGTGATAAAGGTTATAGAGTTACTTTCTAAGCATCAGATTGTGAAATAATTGATAATAGAAAAGCATTCACTTATTTGGCACAGAAGACTTAGACATGCTAGCATGAGCATTTTATGAAAATTTTCCAAAAATGAGGTACTAAGAGGACTGTCAAATTTGAAATTTGAGAGCAATCAGGTTTTTGAAGCTTGTTTAAAAGGAAAACAAATCATAATTAACTTCCCTCCTAAAAATATTATGACTACTAACCAGCCACTTAAACTCGTGCACATGAATTTATTTAGTCCTACTAGAAATCAAAGTTTTGGGGGAAAAATTATAGTTTTGTTATAGTAGATGATTTTTCCAGATTTACATGAGTTTATTTTCTATCAATTAAAGATGATACTTTTGAAGTCTTCGAGAAGTTTTATAGGAAAGTTCAGATTGAAAAAGGGTACTGTATTACATCGATTTGAAACGATCATGGAGGATAATTTGATAATAGAAAATTTGAAAACTTCTAAAATGAAAATGGTATAACTCACAACTTCTCATGCCCAAGGACTCGGCAAAATGAAGTTGTTGAGAGAAAGAACATAACTTTCGTAGATATGGGCAGAACAATGTTATGTGAAAGTGGCCTACCTAATGGTTACTAGGCAGAAGCCATGAGACCTCTTGCTATAAACTCAACAAATGTCTTATAAGACCCATTATGAAAAAGACCTCATTATGAGCTGTGGAAAGTAAGAAAACCAAATGTTGCTTACTTTAGAGCATTTGGCTACAAGTGTTTCATTCTAAACAATGGAAAAATCAACTTTGGAAAGTTCGACGTGAGATTATAAAGAGCTATCTTTTTGCGTTGTAGTACCTCTAGTAAAGGATTCAGAGTATATAATAAAATAACAAAGAAGATAGAAGAATCGATACATGTTGTATTTGATGAAGCACTACATTCAATAACAACAACTGACTCAAATGATGAAGAGCATCCATTGGTACCTAAGAATATATTGGAGAATCAAACTACACCTATAATAACTTCAGAATTACAAAATTAAGAAGGCCCCTTTGAAGCTAGGACAAAGCAGTTCCTTCATCTCAACAGGAGCCTATGTAATGAAAAACACCGAGAGAATGGAGAGGTCTTGATACACATCATGTAATAACTTGTTTTTACACTTAAGGATTTAATTGTTAGATTGAGTCATATCATATGAGAATTCATAAAGTGCACTTCATTGCACGCATCATATTCGCATATATACATGAATCATGATTTAGAGATATTGTAAAAAACAGTATATGCACTCATTTGACATATCCTAGGTATGAAATATTTTAAATGATTATGATGTAATTGTGTTGATTATGTCTTGAATTTTGTCTTGGAAGGATTATAATTAGTGATTGATATAATTGAGTAATTGATAAGGTGATATGTGCATCTAGTCTAGGACAAATGTTAAAGGGCTAGATAAAATGATACAAGGGAGTTTAGGTTGATTGGGCCTACGAAATGGTGACATATGGCATTAATAATAGAGTGACAAATGGTGGTATAGTTGCATGACATATGGCCTAGTGGCTAAGTGACAAGTGGACTTGTTATGGATTGCCAATTGGTAATGTAAGAGGAAGACATATGACTTGGCTCTCTATTTGATAAGTGGCAAGACATGTGTCCCACCTCTCCACCATGCACTTGCACCCATGACTTTCACCCTTACAAGACCAACTTCTTTCATGTTTTGGTCTTAAGCTTTCTTCTTCTTTCCCCTCACTGACATCCTCACATAAACTCCATAGCTTTTAAATTTTTGCCAAAAATTTCTCAGCCCTCATCTTGCAATTGAAACCCTTTTATCCCCATCTTATTCTTAGTGTATGTTTGAATGCTTGGGAGGCTTGCTTAGTTTGTTAAATTGAGAAGACCTTGTGCTAAAGAAGTAATTAATTGATTGCTTTATTATGATATATGTGAGCATAACATCCATAAAGGTTTACTAGGGGTGAATTGAGATAAATTGCATGTAGGGTTGATGATGAGATGTGCTTGAAGTTTGATGAATGAATTTGTTTTGTTCTTGATGTATGGAAACCCTAGGTTATAAATTGTTTTAGGGATGAATTGATGAGGAATTGAAGTATTTTTAAGGTATAATTGATGAACTATCATGAATGTGTCAAAATATGGAAGAAAAGTTGAAGGAAAATGAAGGTGAAATTTTTGGTTCACCTATCACATGATCGAAAGAAATTGTATGGTTCCTTCCTACGATTGTGGAAATGCTTAGTTGTAAGGAAAAATGGTGTTTTGTGTTTTGGTTGAATCATATATGGATAAGACACTAAACATTGGTGCTTTTAGACTTGATTAGGGCTTAAAATGAACTTAGTTTGATATTGAATCAATTGGTTAAGTGTTTGACTTAAGTAATGGATTATTTGATATCAACTTATACGAATTTTATAAGTATGAGTTGTTAATGGTATAAGGATGTTCTTATGAATGCAAATGTGATTCAAAGGATATAAGTAATGAATTAGGCATGATTGAATGAGAATTAGGAAATTTCGTAAATATAATACTAGAAAGGGATTGGTGTATGTATGATTGAAGAATTGAGAGTAATCAAACTTACTTAATGCATATCCTAATTGCAAAGAGGATACATACATGCTATGATGAATGAATGAGCAAGATTTGTGAATAAGTTTACATACCCGGGATAGTGAATTGAGCATGTATTGAACGTAACATATATACATGTGTATGATTGATTTGTCAACCTTGATGTTTTTCTCACTATATTTTCTCACTATATTTTCTCAACCTAAATGTTTTCTCACTATATTTGATTTGTTTTTGTTTAAATTTCAATTATTGAATTGTTAGCTATGATATTATGATAATTTCAGACATTGATAGTCTGAGGAGTCCAACATTAAGGAATTTATTAGTAGTGCTACCTACTTGTATGTGAACATGGAAAAATGAGTGCTCAACTGAATGTTGAATGTCGAATTTAGATTCGATGAATGTGATAAATGACTATGCATACTAAATGAAAATGATTGATACTATATTGTGTCAAATAATGCATTTGATGACAATAATATGCATGATCAGAAAAAAGGGTTGTGACTAAAGTGACCAATGTGAAAAAGAGCCTAAGGCTTAGGAAATGTGCACACAAAATCACAGACTCAGTTATTAATGAGCTCGGTATCTACAATAAGTACAATATAGTATCTGAAATGAGCCTAGTATCTATACCGGATACGGAAAAATTAAATAGACACTTGGTCATAACAAAAAATAAAAATGAAAGTGGAGTCTCATGTGCATTTACATATACATATCCTTACATGTATCCTGAGAATGATTAGAAAGAACCATTGATTTGTGTTGAATAGTGATATGAAATACTTGTGTATAAGTTGATGATATGAATGATTAAGATGAGTGATTGGATTGTTTTGAGATGACTTTATGAAATGCTTATAATCCTAATATGCTTATAAAATATGATATGTATATTGTGATTTGGTATACAAACTGAGTGATGTGATGAGACACGATTTTGAATAAAACGATATATTTATGAAATTTGTTTTATACTACTGATATTTGTGTTTTGATATAAGTGAGCATAGCGATGATGGTTCACTCACTGAGTTTGTTATGAGTGAGTGCATTGATGATGGTTTAGTCACTGAGTTTGCAAACTTATCAAAATTATAACGTTGATTTTCAAGTACTGCGGAGACCTAGCTTCTAAGGCAATCTAGTAGTAGTCTAGTATTATCCATTTTGGAATAAAGAATGACTTAAAGGTCTGGTCAACTGATGTCTGAGGAGTTTAGCTAGAAAGTTTATGTTAGCATCCTATTTCATATTAGATATTTTTGTATAGAACAACAAACTCTCATATGTTTTGTGATGTAGAAATGTGGATTATGAGATATAATGCGACAACGTAAATTATATTTGCGATTGAAATGGGAAAAATTATTTTATGAATATTGTGTTTATGATGCCTTGAATAATATAACGTGATTGCTCTAACATGCCATTATTGTGGGGCATATGCTCGGATATTCTCTAAAATGTCGGGTATATGTCCTATAAGAGTGGTATGTTTCATTTTGGTTTGAGAGTATAGTTTGGCATCCCTAGGGACATATAGGAGTAGTTTAACATGATATCTAACGAGAGATTCGTATACTGACCACAATTTTTGTCTATTATAGGTCATCCACTGTCAAAGATCGAGTCATGGAATCAACTGACCTTGAGTCAATAGGGGCTAATAGAGAGTACCTAAGAGGAGAGAAAGGAGGTACGCCAAAGTTAGGAAACAGGAAGCTATAATATTGGACCCCATTTCTGGAGCCTAACGATCGATTCGGATACCAAAGATGCCTGACCTGGGTCTTGAGATGAATTCCATAAAGACCATTCGGGACAGTTCATGACATTGGCGTGAAAGAAAGGTGGAAAACATTTCATTTAAAAGAAATCTTAGCGTGGCAGCAAAGGGGAGTTCGCC
>JAOQMP010000006.1:33917075-33929780 GCA_027563575.1 Erythroxylum pedicellare
TATTTTTTAACTTTACATAATTTTTTTATTTACTTCAACATACGAAATAGAAATCTTTCCTTTTTTGTATTTTTTTTTCAACCTACTCAAGTCCAAACTGTTTAGACCCTATATGTATCAATGAGAGATAATTTACAAGATATGATCTATCTGTATCGGACATATCCATTTCAAATATTGAAAAAGAAAATCCAAAGTATGTTGAAAGGGCAAAAATAGAATATTACCAAACAGACTATCTTAGTTATATAATTGTACTTGTTTTAGTGGCCAAACCTTTCATATTTTTTATGATATCGTATATATAATGTAGAATTAACAAAATAAAGGGCGGACAGATCTCGAATTTTTTTTATATGGTATAACAGCCAACACAGTAACCATGAAAATGGCTCCTTCTTTGGTGAGATTATATGAACAAATGCCTGAAGATGAAATTTGTTTTATTTATTCTTTACATTCATAATTCTATGACTAGAGCCACCGGTTCAGGTACAAGATACTATCATTACTGCTTGAACAATTAGACATCCAACCCGTAATCGTAACGACCCAATTGCAAGAGCGGAGCTCTTCCAACTGAACAAAAAAAATTGAACTTAAAATTCTTTTTGGAGATATCTATTTTCCTGGAGAAATAGATAAGATATCTCAACATAGTGGTATCTTGATATCCCAGGAACAATAAAAACCCAATACAATTTATTCAATAACAACAGGACGTGATTTCTGTCCCTGGTAATGCTATAGCTTAAGACAAGACTCACTTCAAGCTAAATTTCAAGACCTTTAAAGATAGAATTCAAATTCAATTTCTTCTTAACTTTTGTATCCAATGTTTCTAGTTTATTTTGAATTAAAAATTATCTCATTTGGAGCTCTACAGATCAAGTTATAATCAAAATGCCGAACCATGTTCAATATAATATCTCCAGTTTATAATATTCCAGTACATACCCTCACTTTGGTTTAACCAATCCTTTTTCAAATCATTTCAGATGGCTCTAAATTTTTATAGAGAGGAAAATCAATGCCTCAAGAGTGTATTTGTTTAATTTTCAAGTCATTTGGAGGTCAGGAGACAAAGTTATAATAAAATGAGTGAAAGATGTTTAAAACAGTCATTCTATAGTAAACCTTTGGTGCAACTCCTCTTCACTTCTCTCTCTAAAACGCAGGTATTCTTCTTCTTCTTCACCGAAACCTAGTTTTTCTTCTTCTTTCATTTTTTTCTGGATTTTCCCACTTTTACAATATCCAACTCATACATATATCATCTATACTACTCCCCTTTCAGCTCAACAACACACAACAAATCAAAAAATCCAAGATTCAAACTTAAACATCAAAAACCGTATATCATTCACGCAAATTACAAACTTTTCTACGCTTTCTTTCTTCCGTCTTCATCAATTATTACACTTCATTTAAATCATTTCTGTATCACAACCTCATCAAATCCTCATTCCTTATCATTAAACTCATCTAAAGTCATTTCTATAAACACTCAACAGATTCACGTATGTTAACAGGAAAAACATAGTATTTTATAAATCAACTTTCATGAAGTTTATGCATTCTTCCTAAGCACAGCTTCAGTGATTTTTCAAGTTCAAAATTCACTTCAACTCCATCTTATAACATACCAATCATCAAATATACAGAAGCAACACATGCAGCACACCCATTCTCACTCATGTTTCAGTTATTAAGCATCTTCAATGTATAAACCCTGAATTATTAACTACGTGATTTATAATTCATTACACAAATCATGAAAACCATACGGTACTTACTAGTTTAAACTCCAACTCTTTAAATCCCTTGAAACCTAATTTCCCAGTATACACGATCATCAATAGTGCTTTTCCAAACAAAAGCAAGAGAGCTGTAAATTTCTTTCTCTTTATGAAAACACATGACTTGGTGTCTTAACAATTCATTACCACATGTTACTATACATGTAAGCCATTTGTCATCAATTTAATTAATCCACATGTCACACTATAATTGGTCCATATTCCAATATTTTTCCTAGTCCAAAATACCCCAAATTTTTAGAAAATTTCTAAAATTCATCAAAAATTTCGAAATAATACTAATAGTCTTCAAATAAATTTTTAACGTAGATAAGTCACAATTCACATTTTAATCAATCAATGATACCCAAAAAATGTCAATGAATGTATGTACAATTATTTTAAAGTATCGAAAATAAATATTCAAATGTGTGTTAATATACAATGATGCATGAGCATGCAATGTACTTCTAATTTCTCACAGTACACTCAATTCACGATTCTGGGGTCTAGCCCCAAACATGGGCTATTACAGATGTGAATCCATTTAGCAATAAATTATACAAAACATATGAATAAGTTTAAACCAAATTCAAGAATGCTAAATCATATATATAAATAGAATTGACTTATTAACTATAAAGAATTAAGAATCAAATTCATTAAGTAGTTAAACACTGAAAATAAAGAATCTTTTGATAAGTTCAAATTTTAGTGAAAAACAAAAGACTTATAGCTATTAATAAACAAAAATGTCAAAAAATTAATCTAAATGTAGTAGGTTTTAACCACAAACATAGCCTGAGTTATAGCCATGCTTTAGGCCACGTTTGTTATATAAATCTTAATGCTAGTGGATATAGTATAAGACATGAATGTATTAGAGGTTGTATATTTATAGCTTGTTTTTTCTCCAAAAAAATTACATTAATTAGTATTATGTTATAGACCATGTAAGTTTCTATAGTCTGACTTTTATAATGGCATAGGAATACAGTTAGGGTCCATTCATGTTGAAGGTTATTTTGAATTATAACTCTTATAATGGCTCTAAGAAGTGCATGCAATATATTTTTTAACTGTTTAGTCATGCTTCCAATTCCTTCTGAATTGAAACTCTTGTAATAACTCTAAAAGGCATATACAATTTTGTCTTATGATTGGCTAGTTATGCTTGCATCATCTCCTAGTATTTAAAAGGATTCATCCCCAAATCACCACCTACATCAAAAGAAAAAAGAACTTTTTCTACACAAAGATACAATCATAAGCTGGTTAGTATAAAGAACGCTTTTAATATTACTCCTTTTTTTCTACTCTCACTATTATTTTTTTCATTCTTTCTGTTCAACGTCAGTTAGTCTTTGTAGACTTACTTAGATGTTAAAGTTACAAAGGTGATTGGTTTATCATCCCTTAAAAAGGTTACCTATTTTTGAAGCCTTCATGTTTATTCTTTTTATCATAATGCCTTCATTTTTCCTAACAGTATATAACTAGCTTAAATAGGTACTATATTACATAGGACTTCATATATATCATTAAATAGAGAACAACACCAAGACCTATTTCTTCACCTTAATATTTCCACATTTATTAAGTTACTATAGTTTTATAGATTAAAATGTTTTACTTTCCATAAGAGGAGTATAACTATATCATAATTATATTAGATGTCTGGTTGTGAAAGTGGAATCTACTATAAGGATGTTATCGCTCTACTACTCTATCCCATCTTTCTTAAGTTAAAGATTTAATGCTCTTTAAGTAATAAGCACCTTGCCCTTGATAGCATACTCAATCCTTATCACTAGAATCTTTAAGTTTTGGCCTAGATTCTTTTTTTTCATAATCATAATTTAATCCATCTATAAATGCTTAGAATCAATCGTTTGAAGTTATTAAAACTAGAGTATTATAGAGTATCAATCCTATAAGGTCTGTAAATGCTAAATTTACTAATAATAAACAAATGATGAAACTAAAGAAAAGAAGATTTTAGGGAAGATGATTTAATTACTAAACTAACAAAAACAAGATAATTTATGTAAGATTGATTATTATGGTTGAAATAAAAATTAACTTAATATATATACCGTCTCTCGAGGCATGTAAGTCTTTGCACAATTCAACATAATCAAATTCATTAAGCATAGTTAATCTATTGAGTTATTACACTAGTATAAGATTCATTAAAACATTAGGTGACTATCACACAACTCATAACATCTTCTAAATCAAGAAATTTTATCATCATAGTCCACATATTGTACTTCACCTCTCAATCCCTCATACAATTAATAAGGTTAACTATATAATGACTAGGAAAAACTCCAAGATTAAGATCAAAGAGAATAAATTCAACCAAGTAATACTAAAGCATGAATTAATAATCAAAATATCCAATACCAATCATATAATAAAAATAAATAAATAAATAAATCTTAATATCAAAGAAAGAAAAGAAGAAAGAGATAAAGGAAGATTTGTCACAAGTCTCCTCAACCAATCTTGCTCTCTAAATCCCCTTTATGTTAAGAAACCCTAAAACTTTGAACTAATGGAAAGTTATTGCTATAAGCCTGTCAGTAGCTCTCACCCACTTGCAAAGATTCCTCTAATGATCCCTAATAAAAATATTTATAATTTCATGTTACATAAAAGAGTTTTAAAATGATTAAATTTGTAATTCTATAGTCTTTGGTAACTAAATCTTGAGTTTGATGCTTATTACACTTCCAAATTAGTTCTAGCTTTTTTGCTAAAACTTATAGTGCAAATATGATGAATTTAACAATAATCCCACTTCATGTCTAGTGTCAGTTGTATTTAAATAGATAAAATGACTAATAAGGGTCTAATATAGGCCCATATTGGTTATTACCCACTTCTCCATTTTTCTTAAGTTTTGACTTCTTCAAGGTTGAATTGATCTTTAATACCTCCTATAAAGTAATTGTTCATTATGTTAGCTTGCAATTGACTATAACATCTCTTCAATCAAACAAATATAGAGAAAGTTGCACTTAAAATTTCCCTCTCTTAATCATCATTTGCATGACAATGAATTATGGTATGATTGCTCAATGTCCTACCCTATAGATATTTTTAGGTAAATGCACCTATCACTTCTATAATATAAGTTATAAAGTACTAAGTGTTGACCATATAGAGACTATGATTAACAATATTAACCCTTTTCTTATTATCTAATCGACAAATTATGTCGATGCTGATTGATCAAATTTAAATTTAATAATAGTAAAATAAAAAAAACAACATAATTGACTAATTATAACAAACACTAAACTAATAAAATCAACAGTACCCAGATAGTGAATCCCCTAATACTTCTCATGCATATAAGAATAAGCCCATTAATTTAACCTGAGGTTCATTGACTAGTGAAAATTATTTAATTATGTTAATATATTTCTCAAGATTATTAACAGCTAATAGCAGGCAGATTAATCAATTCTCTTCTAAGTTAAAACCCTATAATTGTTTGTCCATTTTATAAATTCTTCTATTAGTCTTGACCATAATATAAAAGATTTACTGCAATCTATCACTAGGATTGTATGCAAATGTTTTTAACTATGCTACATCAATTCACACAAAGGATTTCTTAATCTCAAATGCATAAAATCAATATGGAATCAACATACCGGCATATATTAATTTAAGAATAGTAAATAACATATAAATTAATCTTAATAAAATTGAAGGATAAATTGAATTTAAATGAAATCAATACAAAATACATCATAAGGTTCATATATCTAGATGCCATAAAGGTTTAGCTCCTAATCATAGAAAACATAATACCAAAACTAAAAGAAAAATAGAAAACAAAAACAAGCATGATAAAATCGATTTTAATCTTCAAAAAATCTACTTTGGATTGATGATATCCACTCCAAATATGTCTTCCTACTTTTTCTTTTCTCTCTCTACCACCCTAGGTCATCTAACGTGCCTTATAGACCTCTTTCCCCTACTCCCCTTCATTTTGCCTTTTAAATTTTGAAATTTAGGTCCTAGTTAGAATACAAGCAAGTACACAGCCTTGTACCATGTCACGTAATTAAAAAATATGAAATCCCAGTCTAGAGTTAACATGTGTATAAATATAGGTCTAAAATGTGAAGATGGGCTCATTAGCATAGAATATAGACATATACCTTTTAAACATAGGCATGTACATATGAAACCAACAACACGCCACAAACTCTTCAAATATGACCATTTAAGCCTAGGTTTTAGAAATAATAGAATGTAAGCAAGTAGATGAGTCTAGGTTGTGTTCTTTAACACAAGTTTCATCACTTGGTTAATATAGCTCCAAATCACTCTAAACTTGTTTTAATTTGTTCATTTTGCTCCAAATAAGTGAATTACTACCTAAAAATGAAATATAAATGAATTAAATCCCAAAAATTAAAAAACCCAAATAAAGAAACAAAATACACTAAATATATGGACAAAATATGAATGATTAAGCACTTATCAAACTTTTCCACATTTAGCCATTTCCTTATCCTTAAGAAAATAATATTTTAAATTCATCAATGCATCTAAATATCCACCTCTCCTCTATCTCAAGCTATCTATTCACACTTCAAATTTCCGTACCTCAAGAATCAAATTAGAATAAAATTAAAATCAAACAATTATAGAATAAGCTCCCAAAAGAAAATAACACAAATGATACCTTAATAATATTTCTAAAATCAAGTGCAATATGATTTAAACACCCTTAAATAAAAGATTCACTCAATTTACTCAAAATGATTAAGGAGAAAGTTATTAAAACTCTTAAACTAATGCAAGGAAATAATCTTAGCCATATGCTTGCTAACAATTCACATCTCTAATACTATAAAATAATTTAAAGGCATAAATTAAAAGGTATTTAAATCAAGGATTAATGGGCTTAGGTAAAGTTATGGTAAGGAAACATTTTGGTTTGATAAAGATGAAGTAATTTGTATAAACAAATCTATAAAACATTTTGATTCAATTTAGCATAGATCCTCCCATTAAGGTGAAAGCTCAATATTTAAAAGCATAAGTGTCTCTTCTTTCTCCTTTCAACAATTACAACAATTTATATTTATATTCTTTTTCTTTTTATATATTTATGAATTGATTACTTACAATGACATAAGGAAAATATACGAAGACTTGATTGTTAACACTTGAGAAGTTATAGTCTTAAATACATAAGCTTGTACCATTCCTCGTTCTTGATATTTCTTCATATAATCATGTTCTTATACAATTAAATAAATACAATTCTTTAAGGTGTAAAATTAAATGTTATGCTAACAATAAAAATGATTTATTAATTTTTAATATGGTTAAAACAATTCAAAGAAAAGACTAAGAATCAAATTTGATTACACCTAAAGAGATAAAAACATGCTAAGAGCCTTTTCATCTTAAAGCCTTTAGTCTACAAATGTGGTCTCAACATCCATAATAAAAATAAGTTTTAGAATCATGTTGTAGAATCATCCAACTATGTATGGTAAACATATAAAAAAGAAAATAGAGAACAATATAATGATGATAATTGCTTATAAGCTCAAAAGTTAGCAATTTAGGCTCATGTACGAATAAATCCTAAGCACTTTCATCCTAATTGACAATCAAAATAACTATTCATAATTTAGTAAATAAGAATTTGTCTTCTTATGCCTTCTTCCTTTTATAATCTAGCCTAATTTGATGATTCACAATAACTTAAGATGTTTCATGACAATAGTTGACGTATTCAAATTTTCCATAAAGAAGAATCATCATATAAGAACTAAAATATGCTTGATATATAATCAAATTCACAGTAAATTCACAATATCCCTTCCTAAGCTTAAAGATGTACATTATCCAAAAAATGAAGCACAAAAATATGAACAATAATTAATAAGAGGAAAGGTGAAGTGAACTATTACTTCCATTAATAGTAAAAGATTTCTAGCTTTGTACAATGTCATTAACATACATCTAGTGTCAGTGAACTTATCTACTTTAATGCATAGGAGTTATGTTGCCTTAATAGCCTATGAAACTACATAGAATCTTAACTCAAGTAGCAAAATTAGATCCATAAGACTAAGACTCTAAAAATATACTAAACTACTAAAGAAAATCCTACAAACTACACAATTAAAACAAAAACACCTAATTATTGAGGTGTCTCCCATTCAATGCTTCTATATGAGTCTTTTAGTTGGACTTCTCAATAATTCCTTCTTTAATTGCTTCCATCCATCTTCCTAAATGAGGGCTCATTAGCTTGCAATAGTTCATATGCTGCAATATAATAAGGATTATGGTATCAAATTAATAAAACTAGATAAATCTGCTAATGCCTTTTTTAGTAATAAACTGTCAATATAATAAGGAATAATGAAATATCAATAATTCCTTGATAAATATTTTCTTTGACTCCTCCTCTTCATCTTCCTTTTTCTTTTTCAGAATAATAGAATTTTCTTTCATCTCTCTAGTCTCTAGCTCCTTTCCACTCCTCAAATTTGTTGCGTTCACTTGTTCTATAAAATTTAGCTCGATGTAACATATATCTACTCTTCATAAACAATCTCAACAAGTTGTCCAAATAAAAATCCTATATTGTGGAAAGAGGTGGTAAATCTTTAGTTTCTTGGAGGTTAGCCTCAGCTATATTAATGACTTCATAAGGAGCTCTTTAAGACATCAATCCTCCTCTTGCTATTATTGTTATAAAAATTTAGGTAAAGATTAATTGTTCCATGCAAAGTTATGATAATTGGCCTCCCCCAGAATTTGAGTATCCCTATAAGGGATGTTTTAAGACCAGTTTCCTATACAAATTGGTAGCTGCTATATGTAGTCTAATGTTTGACATTCATGATTGGGGTACTCATCACTATAAATGTCACAATGCATCATTAATACCAATTGAGCTTCCACATATATATTATCATACCTTTCATTCCAAGCTTCCAATATCCCTATAAGTGATGGTATAATATAATCCCCTAGAGAATATTGCCCTCTCCATCCTTTCATTATGTTTGGTAGCTATAGTCATGAAGACCCAAATCCTAAATATAAGTCATAAACACAAGATCAAGAAAGAGAGCTGTAAGAATAAATAAATAAACACAAAAAGAAAAGAAACAAATCTGACTGGAAAAAATGACTAGATTAGTAAAAAGGAGTGAGTAATATAAAATAAAAGAAAACAAATTATGAAGAAAAATAATAGCTAGATTAATAGAAATTAAGTGTTCATAGTATCATAGTTGTCAAAAATGATGCTAAAAACTTAGTTTGATTATTTGATCCCTTCCTTATAAATCTTTCTATGCAACTGCACATATTGCTTCTCTAGTATATAGATTATAAAGTACTAAATGTCGATCCAACTAAGACTACGATTACTATTGTTAACCTTTTTCCTATTATCTAATCAATAAATTATGGCGATGGTGATCAATTAAATTCAAAATTAAATTAATAAAATAAAAATTAACTTAATTAACTAATTATAAAAGATCAAAATAGGAAATAATAGGTACAAATAATGATACCTAAATAGTGAATTCATATAGGACTTTTTTTTACACATATGACTTCATGCATCAATTTAACTTGAAGTTCATTAAACCATAAAAATTTCTCAGTTATACTAATATCTTTCTCAAGATTACTAAAAATCATTCTCAAACTTTTAGCTCCTAATTATCATATTCATGTACCATAAACATTTAGTTCCTAATTATGGAAGACATAATATCTAACTTAGAGGAAAAATTAAAAAAAACTAAAAGAAACATGATGAAATCTCTTGTAATCTTCATGAAATCCACTTTAGAATGATGGAAATTCATGTCTCCTTGCTTTTTATTTGTTTTCTCTATTGCTCTAGATTGTATAATTACACCTTTTGAATCTCTTTCCCCTAATCCCCTTTATTTTTTCATTTTGAAATTTGAAATTCAAATTCTAGGTGGAACATAGGCAAATACATGACTTTGTACGAGGTCGTGTACTTAAAAAAATGAAATTCCAATCCAAAGCAATAAAATATGTCTAAATGTGAACACGAACTCATCAACTCACTATCTCTTAAACAAGGTCATGTAACACACGAAACCAATCAACACATCCCAAAATCTTCAAACATGACCATATAAGCTTGAAATTTAGAGATACTTGAGGCACGGGCAAGTACACGACCAAGTACTAGGATGTGCTTTTGCCCTCCATCTTTGTAACTTGGAAGAATAACTCCAAATCGCTCTGAACTTATCTAAATTTGTTTCTTTTTCTTTAAATAAGTGAATTGCAATCTTAAAACAAAATATGAATGAATTAAGAACGAAAAACAATAAAAATGCTCAAATAAATAAGCGAAATGCACTAAATATAAACTTGAAAATATGAATGATTAAGAAAATATTAAAAAATATAAGAAAACATCATATAGTTATTATAAAACATATTGTAAAGATTCTAAATTACAAATAATTTAACCTTTAATAACATGTAAAAATATAGCTTTATCAAATTCCCTCCTATTTAAATCTTTGATCATCCTCAAGCATTTAACAACATTAAACCCTAACTAACTAAAGACTCCAAACTATAGTAAGAATTAAGTCCACTTCTGTAGTTGTATTGTGCCATTTAGAATGTACCACAAGGTCTTTAATCCCCTAACTATCCCTAGTGGACAAGTAATAATCTCTCAAGGGCTTACTTAAATGATATGTGTAAACACAAACCTATACAGATTAGTTAATTTCACGAAAATAACATAAGATATACATATTCAAGTCTCAAATGAATTTCAAAACTTTAATATGTAAAATTTATTAAATGAATCACTATAGAAACATTATTCTACCTTCTTCATTAAGTTCAAATATTTTAATTTCACATGTTCCTTATAAGGTTTCACTATTTACATGAGTATTTGAAATTTTAATGAGGTACACTCACAGTCTTATCCATGAAATTGAACTAACCATAAGCATGAAAAACATGTAATCTCTACGACTTCGGTAAATATATAAAAGCAATAATCAAAAGATTTTTGAATTAGGTTATGATGGGGCCAAAGGGAAAAGTAAGATTTAAAAAAGGAAGGGAAAAGGAAAATTAAAGATATTCAAAATGAGTAAAGCAAACAAATCAAGAAATTTATTAAAGTTTGAACCAATTCCTTATATCTTACAAAAATCCTCCTCTCCCTTAATTTTTTTTAGGTATAAGAATCCATATTAATCAATTTTTAACAATTTTATAAATGTTTTTAGAATTTTCTTTACACATTAGTTACTATTTTTAAAACATTTTCCTTTTTTTAATTAACACAAATTTCCCCTTTCCATTGCCACTTTATGCATAATGTCTTCTTGCCTACACATATTTCTTTCATACCATACTTAACAACAACCAAATCATAAGTTTTTTTTTTCCTTTTTTGGGCACAAGGTTCTTCCAGAAAAGGTAACAAGGAAAAGTTTAAATTTTATATAAGGCTCAAAAGGGGCAAACTAATAGGTTAACATACAAAGAGGTAGGCAATTTGGGTCAAGCATAAACCTTAAGTGCTTTTATCATTTTTAATGCTTATGAATCTCAAAAAGAGGAAAATTCAACTTCTAGAAATTCAAAATCAAAGAAGATATCTCAATTAAAAGAAAGAATATTACATAAAGGACCAAATTCTTATGGGATATTCTTGTCAAATCAAATTAGTTTCACTTAACTAATTTAGTTTCCTAGTGTTCACAAAGTCAAGTTTGAATTAGATTTACATAATCATGTTATGCATCTATCTTTTTACAATAATTCTCAACATAGAATTATGTATACACTTATGCTCTCAACCTAAAGTAACTAATGAGTTCCTAAAAATAAAAAAAAGACAAAAATAAAGCTAAAAAATCTATACCTAAAACACATTAAACACATAGTTAAAAAATTATAGTTAACACATATAATCGAATGAAAATTCTTATATTCACCCCTATGCTTAAACATGACATTGTCCTAAAGGTAAATAAAAAAAAGATAAGATAATAAAGTATGCGTGAGAGATATTTAGGGGGAGATAATGTAAGGAGAAATCTTGTATTCACCCCTACGCTCAAACATGATATTGTCCTCAATATAAACAAAATATATGATAATAAAGTGAGCATGAGAAATAATTAAGAGAAATTTCTCCTAAATTCTATGCATTGTTGGTGAGTCCACATCTAAGATAACCAAACAAAAGAACTTGCAAAATAAATCAAATAAAATCATTAGTAGAAACCTAGAACTAAAAAGCTAAAATAAAAGTAAAATAAACTTAGAACTTTAGATTACCTCCCAATAGGCTCTTCTCTAATATGTTTAGCTAGACTTAATCACTAAATGGAGCAACAATAAAGTCAATTCTAAAAAGAAAAACAATAAAATTAAAAGAAAGCTGAGATTAATAAACTAACAATCTATCATTACACTAAGATATTAATTGAATATCTATAAGTATGCGTAATTGATTATAATGAGTTATTAAAACTTAAATATTCTAGGGTATTGATCATAAGATGGAACTAAAGAAAAAAAAATTTTAAAACTATCTAAATTACAAAATTAATGAAGATAAGATAATTAAACTATTATGTAAGATTTATTATTATGGTTGAAATAACAATTATCTTTTACATAGTCTTGTTTTTTTAGAAAATAAGGTATTTGACTATCATGCAAGATTGATTATTATAGCTGAAATAACAATTAACCTAATGTATGCCTTCCCTCTTCTAAGACATACAAGTATATTTAACTAGGTAATTGCTTACTCTGAAGGAGCAAATCAGCCTAACTAAATTCATTAAGCATAGTTATTCTATTT
>JAOQMP010000006.1:33929880-33943621 GCA_027563575.1 Erythroxylum pedicellare
AACTAAATTCATTAAGCATAGTTATTCTATTTAGTTATCACACTAGTCTAGGATCCACTAAAATACAAGGTAATTGTCACACACCTTTACAACATCATCTAACTCTAGAATGTTTATTCTCCTAGTAAACATATTATACTTCACCTTTTAATCCTTTATACAGTTCCTAAGATTGAATCTATGGTTGTTAGGAACAACTCAAGATTACAATCAAAAAGAATAATTTAACCTTACAATAATAAATCATACATTAATAATCAAAATATCTAACAAAGCCTACTTAAAAAATACAACAATCTTAACATCAAGGAAAGAAAAGAAGAGTTGCCACAAGTCTCCTCCTTCAATCTTGTTCTTGGTGCCCCTTAAAGTTAAAAAACCCTAAAAGTATGAACTAATAAAAGGTGGTTGCCGATTGAGGTTTGGTTGTGTGTAAGTTTTAATTATTAACCCTCGATAACTGCAAACGCACGGTTCTTTAGCATAGTACTAAAGGTTTCGATCCCATGAGGAGGGAACTAATCTAATCCTAGAATCTAAGGACAAAAGCAAATAACAGAAAATAAAAATTCAACGAAACGAATACCAGAATTTAATTCAATAAAATCAAATTAAGAATCAAACAAGAAAATACTAATTACTAAGAAATTTGTAACACACCCAAGAATTAACCAAAAGAAATTATCAATTGAGAGAAAGGAAATTTTACCTATCCTTAATGCTAACCTAACTGATTATGAATTATTGGATTGTTGGTTCTAAACTATCCTAGGGTTGATTACTTTCTCTCGAGTTATAACCATTAACCCTAAATCATAAATCCTAAACAGATTATGAAGGTTGCAATCTCTCAATTCATAACCTATGCAAAACCTTAATTAGTTCTAAAGTTAACTAATAAACTATCGAAAACTTATATGCAATCTCTCTTAGCATAAATTATCGATCTGATTTAATTTTGGTTTATATTAAATCACCTAACTCTCTTTAGTTTAATTTAATCATTTTCATTTAATTCACCCTCTCAGTTTATTATCGAATTATGCAATAGCAAAATCAAACCACAACAAAGTCTAATAAACACATAAATAATCATATTCTTATTAATTCAAGAATAAAATTCCGAAGGTGAATTTGGAATATCCTCGACATTCTAAATCCTATCATCAACTGTTCAATCCAATTTTATATAATAATAAAACCGAAAGATAAGGAAATACAATCTACAATGGATGACGAGAGGCAACGATGTCAGGAAACCTCCTGATCTAAGAAGTACTTCGAGTCAGCTTCTTCTCCTCTTCTCTCTTCCTTCTTCTCTTCCTTTATCTCTCGATGATCTCTCTCTAGGGTTTCTCAAGGTGGCTGATGCAAAAGCTTGTTTGGCTGCCTCTTTTTGTTCTTTTTATATCCTCTTGTATTTTGGATAACCCTGGGATTTTTTCAAGGTTCGAAAGGTCCAAAAACTCTCTCAAAACTTGACATTCGTGAGCATTTACACGTCTACCCGACGTAGGCCATAACCATGGCCCTGCGAATCACGATCGTGGCTCACATCTGAGCCTTTTTTCATGATCGTGGCCTGACATACCATGATCGTGGGTTGTTGTTTTGGTCTGAATGTCTCCAAAACTCCTCCATTCTTCGATGTTGATCCTAAAACACTAGCAAACACATCAAAGTACCTCAAAAACTTAATATTTAAGTTCAAAGACTTGTCCTAACCCATAAAACGCTTAAAAAATAAATAATTAACAAACTTACACAATTCTAATGTAAACATATACTAAATGATTGAATTAATAGCTAAACACATATCAAACTATGCCCTAAAACATGATGCAATTTACACTTATCAGTTGCCAAGAGCTTATCACTAACTCTCTCCCACCTCTAAAAAAGCCTCTAATAATCCCTGATAAGAATATTTATAAGTTAAGGTTACCTAAAAGAGTTCTAAGATAATTAAAATTGTAATTCTATTTGACTTTGAATTCTAAAGAATCTAATGCGTATTACACTTCTATATTGGTGTTGATTTTGTTTTAGAACTTTGCAGTACAAATATGATGAGTTATACGCTAGTCCCACTTCATATCCAATGTCAAATATGTACATTTCTCTATTAGCTACTCTTTCTACTTGTGTGGTGTTATCCAATAGAGCTTTATAAAAACCCTTGTTGATCTTTACCTTTTCTTTTAGATCTTCATTCCATCACTAAGACTCCATCTTACTATCCATAGGCACATTAGAAACTTGTAAGATCTCTTTAGTTGTATTCTTTAAAAGAGTTGTCACCATCCTCGTTACTTCTTCTTGCAATTAACTTAAAGTGATGATTGATTTACCTTTGAACTTTAGTCCCTATGATAGTTTTGAAAGACATTCGATCAATCTCACCAAATTTCTTTTTTATAAGTATATCCTTGACGATGTTATTCTGCGTATTAATTTTTCTTACGTGGATAAGGAGATAAAATAGTTATTAAATAAACCATGATATAATAATAAATAATCCAACCAGTTAAAGTTATTTAAAGCATAATCTTAACTGAGTTTAAGAAAGTTGATTGAGCTTGAGGAATAGGCAAAGCTTAAAATTGGGTTTGAGAGGGAACTTTGCATGATTTGTTGTTATAAGTTGTTGAGCCATATTTTCTACATTTTTTCAATTAACCCTTTTGGCATAATATATGAATTTTTATTTTTAGCTTTTAAAGCTCATTTTCCTTTTTTTACTTGCTTTTTAAGTCTTCCAAACATAACTCACTTAGTTTAAAAAATGGATTTCTTTATCCTCATTAGCTAGCTAGAAAACTAAACCCTTTATAGGCAGCAAAACACTCTTATGTACTATATTGAATGAATCATTCATACAGCAACTATTTACAAATGCCTCTATCTTTTGTTTGGTATGGTGTATAGCATTAGTTACATGTTTGCATAGGAAATCATACAAATCCCCCCTTATAGTTACAAGTTTTCTCCTTTAGACTCGTAATATGTTTTTGTTCACCTTTGGTACTTCATAACCACTATCTCAATTTCATATGATCCTCTATTACATTGTTTCCTTTTTAATCTTCTCAATCTTTTTCATTGTCTTTAGAGCAATGTCACTCTTCTAAGATTGTTCAAATTTACTTCCTCATTTATTTCCTCTTTATCACTATTATCCTGATTGTCTCTAACTACATAATAATAATAAGGCTATATCTGACTGGTAAAATTTATCCGTCGTCTAAAAAATTCCCTTATCTCCCTAATTTCATTAACATTTTTGTACGCTCTTATTAGGAAAGAGAGTAAATATCAAAAGAATGTTTGATGGATTTGTTATTCTACCTTATTATAAGAAGATAAAGAAAAAGAATTAAGGAAATAAATTAAAAAATATTCCAATAAAAATTGAATTTGAGGGTTAAATTAAAAAATAGTGAGGTTTTATGTACTTTATCTTATCAGCCAAAACAATTACTAAGGTTGGAAAAAGAGTTTTATAAAATTAGGGATTCTTTTTAAAGGAAAATAAAGTTTGGTTTTTGAAAATAAATAGTATATTCACAAAAAGGTGAAAATTAAAAAAATAAATTCATAATCATCCCCAACGGTTGGAGTATATACAAACTAGCTAACTATAAAATCAATTAATGATACTTGCACTGTCCATATTCTAATTAGTTGCCTAATACAAGTTGAGATTAGATGCTGATGAAACTTTGTTAAAATGATCATCCTTAGCTTGAGATAGAACTCCATCCAAGTGTACTAACTATAAAGCTTAGATTTCCCAAAAAACATAGTGTTTCTCATCATCCATTTGAAATGTAAATCCTCCTTGCTTTTCCATTTTAGCCCAATTATCCAATACACATAGTCTTCCCAGTTGAGTTTTATATCTTGTAGCTTAAATATGCTGAGAAATTTCTCCCATAGTGGACTTGTCTGGCAGCACTTGAAGAAGATGTGGTCAATTGATTCTTCCTCACTGGTACATAAATGACAGAACTTATCTAAGATCTGAAATTTTATCCTATCTCTAATATTTATCTTTTATCTAGTAGCTAACTAGAGTATGAAAGAGTGTATCTTAGTTGTTCCAAAACTCCATATCAGCTTGTAAAAAGGGATCATAATCAATAGACCAAGCGATAACTATTTGCATAACTGATGATACAAATTTAGATGAAGTTACATCTTTATATGTTACATGTCACATTAGCACAAATGTGACAAAAAAAATTTATGAGATATATGGGTCCCACTATTCTATATATATGTAATGTGGCAAAGCAAGGCCTATATGTCAAATTAAACTTAAATTAAATTAAATTAAATTATATTTTTTATTATATTTAATTTTAATAAATCCTAGTTAAATTTATTATTCCTTATTTAACCTAAATAATATAAATTTATCCTAATTAAACTCTTTTAAACTAAAAAGCCATCAATCATAAATTCCCAAATAGATTTACCTCTTTAATATGATATAAAAACATTAAAAAATCCTTAATTTCTTTTTTCCCTAAGCTGGAAATCTATTTAGAAATCCTATCCATCATTTTCCAAACCCTAACCACCCTGGCCACTCTTAACCATCCCTACCATCTCTTATGTGATTCTTGTGCTTCTTCTCGTTAATCCTAAACGAAATTCTTATTAGTTTATGCCTTACAGCTAATCGATTGGTTATAGTTTAGTGACAAAACAATTTAAAGACATTCTTTATCTTGACATGTTTAGATGTATATAATAAAGTCCATTTGATCATTATACATTGTAAGTGAAATTATGATGAGATAATAATTATAAGATTCATATTACATTTATGTATTATCTCTAAGTTGATTCTAGTCAAATAAAATGTAAAAAGACTACCATACTTTATGTTTTTCCTTATAAAGGAAGTATTCGATCTCATAGACTAAAGTATAGAGATATTTAAGCAAATGTTTGGATACTTTTTAGAGAACAAGTTCACTGAACTGACCTTATATGAGAATCCATTTGAAAAATTACTAGTATATTTATGGAAATTCTCATTGTGATGATTACATAAGTAATCGTTTGAATTGAGTTCTCCAAAGTTATCTTGTATATGGGCTGCTATGTTTTTATACTACTTATGACCTATTCTAATAATTGAAAATTCAGTTATTAGTCATTGGATATAGCATGAATGATATGTAGGTAGTTGAGTGATCAAGATTTGATTCATCACCCTAAAGTAATTAGAAAGAATGTTTTGATGTTTTCAATTAGTATTGATTCGAGAAATACTTGTCTAAAGTAGAATGATGTTTTGTAAATAGTTTACAATTTTCATTAATTGAATCAATAGCTAATAGTAGAAAACTAATATGATTGAACTCAAAATATAGTAGACATTAATTTCATATTCTATGTCTAATCAGAACCATGTATAAAAAAATGATTGGATTATACGAAAAATTGTAGAAGTGAATATTAATCAAAACCACTTTGACATTCCTAAATATTTGAGTGGTCATGATGTGTTGCTAAATGCCAATCTTGATCTATGATTATAAATTGTCTAATTGAAGAATTAAAGCTAAATTAAAAGGATATTAATTTATCTAATTTTAATTATGAATTATAATTATATTTTATAATCATTGTCATCATATTTAGAAACCTAATGGGTCTCACATAAAAAATAGGTTAAAGAAAGAAAAATATTTAATTAAATTAGATTTGATTGTAAAGTTTGAGAAACTATATGATTAAATAGGAGTATTTAATATCCTTCTCATTCCCCTTCTTCAAACTCCGATTAGTACTTTTCATACAGAAATCTCTAATCAAGGATAGAATAAGATCCACTTTGCATCAAATCTAAGGGACTCCTTAGTTCAGACGGAAGAAGCAATGTCATAAAGGTGAATATTAGATATTGGATCTTAATTTAGGTATAATTGGTATTTAATTCGAATTATTGTAATTCTAATTAAAGTTTAATTGAAATTATAATTTAATTTCAATTAAATTACTAATATGTCTAAAACTTATTATAAATAGGCTTAAGCCTTAATGGAACTAACACTTCTAGCTTAACCCTCTTTGTAAGAGTTACAGAGTTCTCTCAACTATTCTGCGGATACTGTTAGAGGTCGAACGTTTATACAGCTACAGTTATTAAGATAGATCAGTTTCGGAAACAGTTCGTAGGATATGACGAAAAAATGATCAAGATTTGAAATAAGGTACGAATTAAGATTCATGCTTTATTATGATTTGATTGTTAATCATTTTATAGTATCAAAGTGATCTTCATTTTTAGGAAATCAAAATATGAAAAAGTTTTTAATTATTCCGCTACAATCAGAATCAATTTTGGTCCTGATTTTTTAACAATTCTCTACTATTTCTTCTAGTTCAAGTGGCACCCATCGTCTTCTCCATTCTATTTTGGGTTGTTTGCTTCACGGTAATAGGTATTCTATTACCCATCTATTCCTAATAATTAGGAATTCTTTGTTTGGTTAACAAAAAGCCTACAGAATAATTATTCCTGGCATTAGTAATTCCTAGTTATCAAGGAATAGATAAAGATAACTAACCTTGTCTTTACCTATCCATATACGTCTGGAATAGGTAAATGCAACAAATTGTTCAAGTTGACAATTTCGTCCTCTCCTCCCATGATACTTTCTCACTTCCGCAACAGCAAGTTTGTCCTCTCCTCCTACGATTCTTTCTCACTCACGCAGCCTCACCATCTCGTCTGGTCTCACTCACGCCCAGTGGCTCTCTCTCCCGTGCTCATCTCTTTTCTCCACTCTCTGGTCTAGTCTCACTTACGCTCGTCTCTAACTCTCACTCTTCACGCCGTCATCGGTTTTCTCCAACATTTCTCTACCAGCTGCATTGTTTCAGTAAGGACAACCTTTCCCCTAACATTTGTCACCTGTAATTGCTTTTTCTTCAATTTTTCTTGTAAACCCAACTTGACCTATTTATAAAAGAAAACCAAATGTTGGTAGAGGGCACAAGTCTTCTGCTTCTCATTATAATAAACTTAACTTAATTAAGGTTTCACCTAATTCCTAGGAACATGGGAGTGGTTAAAATTTACTATTCTTTAACGAATTAATTGTTCTTGATGTTACTTTGGTCTCTTGATTATTACTTAATTTCTTAATTTAACATGTTTTCCACTTAAATTTTTCTGTGCTTAATTAATTGATCTTTGATTTTCAATTTGGTTTAATCAACTCTTTGATCGACTTTTTTTTATATTGCTATTTATAAGATTAGGACTTTAATTATGTATTAATTACTTATATTATTTTATTCAAAATAACAGCCATCGCTATTATTAAGAAAGATTACTCTAATTTCTTTATAATACCATTTAAATTTAGTTGACCTTGAATCACTCAACAAATTAACTAAACTTAAATTAGATAGATAGTATCCTTAGTTGAATATATTCATCACTTGATAA
Source organism: Erythroxylum pedicellare (assembly GCA_027563575.1). NCBI lineage: Eukaryota > Viridiplantae > Streptophyta > Magnoliopsida > Malpighiales > Erythroxylaceae > Erythroxylum > Erythroxylum pedicellare. The sequence continues at coordinate 33,937,355 of JAOQMP010000006.1, forward strand.
ATATATTAAATTTAAATAAAAATGATTCTTATATCTAAACAAATAATAAATGAATATTATTTTTAAAAACACATCAAGATATGGATATGGATATGGATATTACTATAAAATATTTTAATTTATTTTACACTGATAAAAATTTCTAAATTTTGAACATAAAATTTTTTAATTTAATATTTATATATTAGATACAATTTCAATTTAAAATTTTTTAAATTTATACATTATTATAATTTTATAAAACAATTATTTATTAAATATATAAATATTTAATTTTATCATGCATTTTAAAATTAAAATATATTTGAATAAATAAATACTTTTTATTTAATTTTCATAATTCTACTTTCCCAAGCCATATAGTGCACCAAAAAAAGAATCGCCAAATTATTAGGGAGGAATATATCCAACTTCAGTAGACAAAAATCAAATATTTCAGGTACCACAGTAACTGAACAGGGGAGAAATCGGAAAGAATCAACCATGAAGGTGACTTACGCAAAAAGAGTGAAAGTGTAGCTTTAGAGGTCCTGTGTGACATTTCCTCAAACATATAGTTTGAACAAATTAGTATTTTTAGTAAATTTAACTAATATTGTAAAATAAGATAAAATTTAGTATCTAGAATATAATTGATCGTATTTAAATATGATGTAACTAAACTTTCTTTATTTGTACCATAAAAAATAATTTTCTATTAAATTATATCTTTAATTTTATTTCTCAAATAAAATAAGTCCAATTAAAAATAAAAATAGAAAAATAGAAAATTCAAGTGTAGTTTTATTTATTTAAAAAATTATAGTTATTATTTTGACTTATAAGGAAATATAATATTAAAAAAAATTAGAAAATAACTAATTCATTATTAGAGTTTGTTTCTTTAGCCACTCTAGATCTCAAGAAAATGTGAGTATTGTCACTGTTCACCATAATTGTAAAGAGCTTCTTCTTAACTTTATCTTTAATTTTGATGGTACTAAGAGCATTGCTACCGGTGATTATTGGTGTTGTTCCAAAACTTAGAATATTTCTCTTTCCTTGTTTTGATTTGTGCCCCACATTGAAAGACTAAGGAACTTTCCACCTAGTTTATATACTAGAGTGTTTTATGAGACTTTAAATCAAGTCTCTTGAGGAGGTATGGATACAACACGGCAAGGCAAGGCGTGATCGCTTGTGACAAACTTTTTGGGCCCTACTTAGTTTAATTCTTATTTTCAATAAGTTTTTAATGCTTGTTTCAGTTACTAAATGTTATTATTTTGACCTGGTATTCCCACATTTCTCATGAAATCTCTCCATGTTCCTTATTATTATCACCCATACTTATAACTATTACAGAATATCGTTCTCTTTGTTTTTTCTATATATCTAGTCCCTCTATACTGTGCAAAACACACATAGAAAAATATATATCTTCTCTTCTCCATTCTTCAGTTGTTTTCTAATACTCAGAGACAGTTTATACTCCGCCACTTAGAGTGTAGCGAAGTTGGAGGAGAAGGTGTCAACCCTGAGGTCAGATCCTATTGTCTTACTACAAAGTAAAGGGTGAATTTCCAACTTAGGGCAACGATTTTCATGGCGCCTTGCATTTAGATAAGTTACTCCAATTTTACTGCTTTTTCGCTAATAATCTAACTCGGAAACTTCTGCTCAATTCTTGGTGTTGTTTATTTATTTGGGTATAAGTCGTCTTTGTTTCTAGATTCAACATGTCATCTGCGAATGAAACTAATGTATCTATGCAAACCAGACTGCACCTTCTATCACTGCTATTACCCATAGGTTCTCCCCTCTTACCATAACCCAGAAAATTGTACCTGACCTTACTAGAATTCTTGCCTTTAGATGGGAGAAACTTTAAAAGATGGTCTAAGAAAATTATGTTTTACTTTCAACAATTTGAAATTGATTATATATTGTTTCAAGATATTCCTAGTGAGAATACTGACCATAAGACAACTAAGGATATATGTAACATTAGGGGAGTGTTGCTCAACTATATGATCAACCTGTTATTTAATCTATTGCAAGTATAATACTGCAAAGGAAATTTAGGGTGCCTTTAAAGTTAAATATGAGATCGATGATGCTAGTACAAAGAAATATGTTATTGCTAGGTGGTTAAAGTTTATTATTGTTGATGATAAACCCATTATGAACCAATTACATGAGTATGAAAACCTAGTTGCTGAAATCCTAATTGGGGGTATGAACATATGTGAACTGTTTCAAGCTAATGCGCTTATTGAGAAACTGCCTCCCTCATGGAATAAGTATAAAAACTAGTTGAGGCAAAAAAAAAGGACATGAAGCTACAGGAGTTAACAGGGCACATAAAGATTGAGGACGCCAACTGTACATAGGATAAAGCCAAATCACTCATCTATATCCTTACTATTAAGGCTAATGTTATTGAACATAAAAATGCAGGTAAATCCAATAAGAATGGTGGACAAAATAGGTCTTTTAACAACAACAGGTATGGTCAGTTTAAGCACAAAAGGATTGATGGTGGTTATTGGTGGTGTCATAAGTCAGGCCATCCTAATGCTCTTTACCGAGCTAGAATCAACCATGCAAGGAAGGTCCAAGGATAGAAACCATGACAGTTTAGGAAAGGAAACCAAAAGGGAAACCAGAAGAGTCTAAGTAAGCCTTAAACTAATGTGGTAAATATTGCTTGTGGTGATAACAAGGAGATCATTACTGTTGTGGTGTTTGAAGTCAACCTTGCTAGAAACTTGGTCGAGTGGATCGTTGACACAGAAGTCACACGTCACATCTGCACCAACAGAGACCTGTTCAAAGAGTTAAATGATGTTGCAATGGTGAGTTCATATACATGAGTAACTCCAACAAAGTTTCTGTCCAAGGAGTTTGGAAGGTCAATCTCAAACTCACTTCTGGAAAAGTTTTGGCTTTAAAAATTGCTTTAGTTGTTCCTGATATTCATAGAAACTTAATTTTTGGTGTCGTAATTAACAAGGTTGGTGTTAAACTTACTTTTGATTTTGATAAACTAGTTTTAACTAGGAATGAGAACTTTATTGGTAAAGGTTTTTGTAATGAGGGCTTATTTGTACTTGATATTGAAATGAATGCATCTACTTCTTTTACTTATATTGTTGAGTCTCTAAACATATGGTGCTCTAGACTTATGCATGTGAATGTGAGGTTAATTAAAAGGATGCAAAGCTTAAACTTGTTGCCTAACCAAATCACTAGTGAAATGGAAATTTTTCAAATTTGTGTTGAGGCTAAATGCTCTAAGAAAACTTTTATAATTAAAAGTTTTAATTAATTATAAAAATTAATTAAAAATACAAAAATATATTTTTTGTACCTCAAACTCTTGATAACAAAAACCTTTATTGCCTGAGAGATATTCTTCCATATATAATCCTCAAGATCAATCTTCTCCTTGAATTTGGATGTAATATTTCTTGAGCACAGTTCAAACGGAATCAACCTAATATAAAAACAATTAATTTTATATCAATTTTAAATTTAAACCTATAACTTAATTATAAACATATAGTGTTTCATGTATTTTCACTTACAGATTGTTGATAATTGTGACGTAAGTTCTTCCATCAACTCCCTCAACTCCAGGTTGGAGACCGCCTCATTCATCCGCATCGTTTATCCTTGATATCTCTGTTGGTATAAGGATGGTGGATGGTGTAGCAGCATGTACGGAAGGTGATGCCTCATCTACAAATGTAGTAGCTGGAGGTAAAACATATTATTCAATTACAACTATAAAATGTGATGCTTCACCTGAACAGTGACTGGCTCCAAATTGTGGTATGAACCTTGGTTGTATCATATTATGTTTTCTCTTTAGTGGCATATTTTAACCTAAATTCATATTTTATTTAATATTCTAGAAATATAATAATTTCAATTCAATATATAACAATATATTATTGATTCAATAATTGATTTATTGAATATAATATTCTATTACAAACCCAAATTAATCGCTATCATCACTTAATTGTAAATCAAAATCATAATCTTCTTTTTTCTGAAGAATTAGATCAAACTCAGGCTCCTCTTAAGATCTCTCACTCTCCTCATCCTCTCCAGATGAAATTTCAATATATTCATTATTTGGATCATTCAAACGTTCATTTTTGTCGTATGTAATAGATGCATTTATTTCATAAACGTATTCCTGAAACGCTTAACTTTCAATTCTTTGTTCTCCTTTTCCACATGATTCAAAAACACCTTTAGGTTTAACTTTGCAAACAACTAACCAATCTGACTTATCTCGTCGTAAGCTGGGAAAAGGGACATAATACACCTGGATCGCTTGCATCACTAATACGAAAGATTCAAATTGTCTAAATCTTCTTCGCTAGTTGATTTCAACTAGATTGCATTAGTTATGCACTTTTATACCAACATTAAGAGTTGGATCAAAACAATCACACTTAAATATCACACTACGATCAGAAATATGCCCTTTAGATTTTATGTTTAATATTCGAGTAATTGAAAACAATTAAGTCATTGTCTCACAATTTGGCCATAATTCTTGGTCAGCTGAGTGTAGTAAGTCAAAAAATTATTTTGCATGTGGGTTTGGTTTTTCTTCAAGAGTTTCTATATTTTCCTGAAAGGTATAATCGGTTGCATCATAAACTATTTGCATGTAAGGATTTTCAGTTGCACCCATATTATTTTTTCTAAATCCAATCCCCCCTTCAAACTCATCTACATTTACTGACAAGTTTACTTCATTACCCCTTGAGGTGCTACAAATCAATGGCTTCCCATATCATGTCCACTCAAATAATTTGGAACAAACCCTTTTCTCAGCAAATGGCCATTCACTTCATCAATAGGAAGAAAACAAATATGATTGCACTTTTTACGTGGACATTTGATCTTTAAATCATCCATATATGCAAGTTGAGAACATGCATAATGAATAAGAGCTTCAACTCCCTCAACAAACTTAAGATTAATGAAACTATCAGGTGTTAATCATCTGTACATCCAAGATTTATCAACTTTACTCATTTCTACAAAACTGTTAATTTAAAAAAGTGATTTCATTGTTAGTATTCTTCATGTACCCTAAGTTTACAGAACATCTAAACTTTACACAACATTCCCTAAATATTAATCAAACAAATTAATTACCTACAATTGATGTCAATACTATGGTATGTGGCATTGTTTATATCTATGAATCAAAAAAGCAAGTTCTCACTGTGACTCCTAGGCTCGTGAAATTTTTCAATGATAAGCTTCACGGGAGCTACATCACGAGTTTCCAGCCTATATATCGTCATAGGGGTTTAATATGCAAAGAACTATCTTGTTTATTAAACCTATGAATTTTTGTGTTAATACTAAGTTTGAATTAATCACATTGAAGTTAAAGTATTATATTTGAATTAATCACATTGAAGTTGACTCGTCACCAATACATTGCAAACTTCATCATGAAGTATTTATATTTGAATTAATCACTTACAATTGATTTCACTATTATGGTATGTGGCATTGTTTACATCTGTGAATTAAGAAAATAAGTTCTTGTTGTGACTCCTAGACTCTTGAAATTTTTCACCGATAAGCCTCACGGGAGTTGCATCATGGGTTTTCAACTTATATATCATCTTAGAAACTTAGTTATGCCTCAAATCATCCGTAAGATCTCAAACCCATTCCACATACAATAAATATTTAGACTATTAAAGAAGAACATAAACACTCATCAATGATTATAAGAATATTCTAAACAACAACATAAAATCAATACCTCCTTTGCGTTCACACAAAACCCAAACGTATCATAATCGTATTATTAAAGCAATATTTAGGGTAGACATTAGTTGGACGACTTACCTAGATGGACGGACAACCCCATACTACAAAGAAGAAGGATAAGCAACACTCTTTAACACATTATAAGGCTTGCGAAAAAGAATATTTCGTATGTGATATAATGTACTTGTTCAATAGTTTTGTTATATTTTTCACATATTAAAGCAAGCAAATCAGAAAATAATATTTTTTATTATGAAATAGAAATATGTTGACTTTTAGTGGGAGTAATGCTAAAAATATTGCTTGACCAAACCAATCCCGACTTGCTTAGTTTAAACTATCCATAAAACCATACAGAATATTATAGAATATTCTAATTATAATTTTCATTTTGATAATCGACATGACTATTGTTAAGAGAATTTGACTTTAAAAACAATATAAAAAGAAGGGTAAATTATTCAGAAA
>JAOQMP010000006.1:33956584-33968928 GCA_027563575.1 Erythroxylum pedicellare
GAATGACTTTTTATTTAAGCTCCAATTGAGCTTAATCACTGTGTGAAAAATAAGAGGGAGAAGAAAATATCTTTTCGCTCACGTAACGATCTTCTGTTGTACTGTTCATAACAAAATCCAGGTAAAAAGCACCTTTATCAACCTGAGTTCAAGTTAAGAAGAATAGATGCTTTTTGGCCTTAATACAAAATTATTACTCAAAATATTAGTCACTATTATTTGTAGGTATTTTTAGGTATTGACTACTTGAGAATAGATATTTTCTGTGTTCACATTCATCTTTGAAGCATAAAAATAGCAGTATGTTACGGATTTCACTGTAATTACAAAGACCTGATCCCATTCTCCTTAAAAAGTTTAGTTACATGGCACAGGCTTTTGAAATCATAACTGTTTCCTGTTATTTGTGCAAGAATTTTGAAAGGACATGAAAGGCACAAAATTTTTTTCGAATGACATGACACAGCATTACAAGATCAATGCATTCTTTTACTAGTTTTCATAAGATGTCAAATTAAAGAATGACACTTCATAGCTATTGGGGGCATGAACACCAAAGGTACCAGAGCTCCTAGAATAGAACTATTTTCAGTCTCACTTGACAAATAACTCCTCTTATCCTCTACTTCCTTACTTTATAGCAATTTATCAATTCTTTAACTAATCCCTCTATTAGCATCAACTGAAAATATATACTGCTACTATATAATGATATATTTTTCAATAAATATATCCAATATACCTATATGTATAATGAAGAGTCAATTAGGTTAACTAATTCACAAAGCCTCATGTTACATGGAAGTTTGAAATTCTTGACTGACATAACGACAAGCATAATTTTAGGTCAAGAGAAAGGAAAGGTTGGCATAATTTTCCAATTTCAGGAATCACACAAGACTAAAATCTTCACAGCACTTCAATGATGCTCCAATTAACATAAAAGTGAACAGAGAACTCAAATAAAGTTAAATGTATTCATATTCACTATCTATTAGGGTTTAGTTTTTATTTGTTCTGGATAAACTGACTCACCATTCCGGAAGAACAATTGTCCAGTTGGCTTTCTCTCAGCCAAGCTCATTGCAAGACTAACATCACCAAGCTCAACCATACCAGTATTAGCAACCCCATCCAACAAAGCAGCTGAATGTAGAAACAGTGAAAGAAAAAAAAAACATAAAATATCACACTTAAAATGCTGCATGATACTATCACAGACAGTTTCATATGGGAGAATAAAGAACCATGAAATGCACATCACATGAATGGAAACAATTATAAGCTCAATATCACCTCATTAAAAATACTAATTATAGTGAAAGAAAATTATGAGTACTTTTTCAATGGTAATACCAGGGAAAACATCAAAGCAATGAATTAGATCACACATGCATTAATAGTTTTTCTTGAGGAATATGTAAAGTGCTATTGGAACAAAGCATTGCTACAACTAAAACTTTTCTAACTTTACAAATTAATCGTCATCCTTTTTATTCTCAATAAATCAACCCTAAAACTAAGAAATGAACTATCAAGAAAGTTCATGATTTTATCTTGAATTGATAATGAATCCTAATCATGAATGGTACCAGTTCTACTGCTTAAAGTATTGGGTACCCAACTTATTACCAATCTCTCATTCAAAAATGAAGCATGCTTCACTATCATTACGGCTGAACTTATTCTAGATTGAGCATACAAGAACCAATAAAACACAGATCTTAAGGAGAAGGCTATACTAAAATGTTAATCATTTAGCCACAAGTTTACCCACAGTGCCCAAAGACAATTTTATAGATGGAATTTCATCACATTATACTATTCAACTTTAAAAATATAACCTAAATAAAGAATATTTGACATTTCAAAATTTATAATTTTCACGTATAACATAGTGCTTGGTGAATGTACCAATTTCTTTCCACAAAACAGAGAATCGAGCACAACGGCTGCTCCCGCGTGAATATACCTGTGTTCAAATCCCAATCACTATGATTTACAAGGATGCATCAACAACAAGAATCAATCAAATACTGAAAACCAATTTTATAGAATATACTATATAGCCCAACAGAAGTACCACAAAAAGTTACTAAATAATGGACATTTGTGTTGTCAACCCATACACATGTTTTCTGAATTTGAAAAAGAATCTTTTGCAACCCTTTCATCCCCACCCACCCCACCACCAAATGACAAAAAAAGAAAAATAAAATTAAAGTAAAATCTCTATTTTATTCCTGAAATTCGGACAAAAAATGCAAGTATCAGCATGGTTAAGCAACTGACAGACAGACCTATAAGCATATAGCCATATTTATGGAATAGAAAGAAAACCTACAGCAGGAAGTGTACCTTACTAAAGGAAAACAAAGAAAAGGATTACCAGAACAAGAGAAGGCTTAGAATCATTGAAAAAAGCTGTAAAGTTCTGAGATGTAATGACATTGGAAGCATAGTCTCCATGATCTGATACAAGTCAAAGTCTTCCAACAATAAGTCCACTTGCATTAGCTAAATCTATGAATTACATAAAAGGAAAATCCACAAAATACATTAGGATGAGAATCATAACTTACCAGAACCGCTAGCATCTAGAAATGGAAGGTTTATACGAGAAAAGTCTTCTTCCCCAGCATACTGAGCTGCTATCTTCTCAATAACATCCTAAAGCCAATAAAATTAATACTTAGTTAAACATCAGTAACAATTCTGAAGACTATGGAACGTAGTGATCAGAGAACAAACACATTACAGAAACGGAACCAACAGAAATCAAGAACTCACATGTTGCTCGTCAATGCTAAATATGTCATAGTCGCGTTTCCATAAAAGATTAGTGAGTAACTCATAAGCATATCTGATCTGAAGCACCTTACAACAAATCCGAGAAAAGGAAAAACTATTAACCAAAGAACCAGCTATATATACATCCATACAATATATATAGATACATGGGGAATTTAGCATACCTTTATAAAATCGATTGTAGAAGGAACGTTCACGCCAGAATTCCTGAATCAAACACGTTTTGCTATTTCTTAGAAGCCAATCATGAATAAGATATTAATAGAAACAACTTATAGAAACAAGAACACAGAGCCACCGAAATACCAGTTAGAAGAAAGCTTCCCGTACGCTTCTTTCACTTCCTCAATGGAACCATACCTTTTGATCCCCAAAACTACGAAAGTTTACCACCACAACATAAAAATTCAAATCACTAAACCGTAACAGAACACAACAAAGATTTAGGCCAAACATACACACATACCGTCATAGTGAGAAGGAGGGAAAAAGCGAGGTAAAACGGCAAGCTGGTAGAAAACGAATAGAGAGAAGAGGATGAGTGGCAAGGCGTATGCCTTGACGGCGGATAAGGTCATCGCCGGCGTAGGCATCGGGGATATTCTGGCTTCGGAGACCGTCGAAAGTGGAAGTAACTAGAGTATAGAACACTCCGAGTGGCAAGAGAACTTAAAGGGGGCTTTGATCAGGAACGGAAAAGGTGTAGATGTGTACTAATCGAGCATTGAAGCTATTGGTTTCGTGAGGGTTTAAAACAATAATTTTATGCCACGTGGAAGAGTGTACAGCTGCGTATTTGACAGAGCTATGCCATTTGATGGAATCTCTTCGAGGTCTGGATTACGAACAAGAGAATCCGAAACTGGCCAAACTAGGAAGCACGGGAACTACTGTCTACTAGTTGAGTTTAGGAGAAAGATTCAATAAATTAAAAAGACAATAATATACTCGGTTAAGAATGCTTACCGTTCTTTACATGCCGTCCCTTAAGGGTTACATCAAGTTCTTCCTTCTCCTCTTTGGAAGAAATTTTGGTCTTTGCATATTCCTACTAAGACGAAAATTTTCTTTTGGCATTCTCTAAATGCTTGTTTGCCTATTTGTACTCTTCTTGTACAAAAAAATGTGGAGATTTCACCTTTGTATCCTATGTGTGGTATTAGGCTTGAAACTATTTCACACATATTATTTAAGTGCTGTCATGCTAAGGAGATGTAGTCAATTTCTCATTTGGGTTTATTTCATTCCAACTCTGTTAAGATGCCTGCTTGGTTTTCTTTTGCCACACATCATTATACTGGGGACGATCAGTGTTTGACTATCTCTATTTGTTGGGCTTTGTGGAAGAATAGGAATGATTTGGTTTGGCATGGCCTTCAGCATTCAGCTCAAGCTATACTTTTTTTAGCCCGTTCAATGTTGAGGAATTGGAATAACGCTAGGAGAAGCCAATCTGCAGTCGTAAATAACGCCCTTGCTACTCCTTTGGTGTGGCAGAAACCACCAGCTGGTTTTATTAAAATAAACACTGATGCCGCTATTTTCAAAGTGCCGAGGAAGACAGGTACTGGATTTGTTGTTCATAACAATAATGGTAATTGTATAGCAGTTGATAGAATATTTTCTCAGGAGTTTTGGATACGTCAACAGCAGAGGCTATGGGTATTCGTGAAGCATTAAGCTGGGTTAAAAAGAAAATTTTGCACTCTGTTATTATTGAATCAGATTCGCAATTGGTTATTCAGAGTTTTTTATCAAATAGTCGCAATCGGTCGGAAGTGGATTTCATTGTTACGGATTACTTGTCTCTTTGTAATTCCATAAATGATATTCATTTTGGGTTTTGTAAAAGATCTGCGAACTGTGCTACTCACACTCTAGCGAGAAATGTCAGTTCTACTTCAGGTCTTGTTTATTGGGATTTATCATTCTCTGATTGTATTTCTTCTGCTTTAGAGGCGGACAATCGCTTTTAATGAAGTTTCCTCCATTTGAGTTTCAAAAAAAAAAGAAGGCCAATTCAATACATGCCTTATTACCAGAAGTTGGTTTACATGTCAATGGTAACGAGTTAAGAGTCGTGGATGTCAAGTATGAGTAAGAATCTTACGTTGGAAAGATATAAAACTAGTGAAGGATGTATAAATAGAAATGATATATAAACTTAATACCTTAAAGTTTTGAGTTGAAGTGTAATGTAAAAGTCTATAAATATACTTTCTCATTAAATTCATGATAAATATCTCTCATAAAAGTGGACTCCTTAGATCCAACAGTGGTTTCATTCAAGTTCTCTAGTCTTTTCATGTATGACATGTTGGGAGCTGAGGAGACCTTTAAAGTGGCCATTTTCTTTGTTTTTCTTAGTCCCAATTGAAAGGAGGATTGTTTCTGTTTTTTAATTGAATCTTGTATTTTTGGGCTCTTGTTGGGTTTACGTGGGTACTTTCTGTTACTTTGCTTTTTTATAATTACTGAGATTGATTAAAGTTTGGTTTACTTTATAATTACTGAGATCAATATATGTTTTATTTTTTTATTAAAGTTATAAACTTAATTTTTGTAGAATTAAATATCTAAAATCTAAATTCTTATAAAAATATTCATCGAAATACTATAATATATAATATTCATATCCTTTTATTTTTTTAAAATCATGTTCTTATAAGTCGTTTTACACATAAATAGCTAATATTAAAAAACTAATTTTACCAAACATTTTTAACAAACAACTAATGCAATCTGCTAGTCAAATCTGTTAATAGAATCAGCTATCAGATAACAGCTAAATTCAATCAGTTGATTACCAAACAGGGCCTATGTCATAGTAAAGCAAAACACGACAAGTTATTTTCTTTTTACACTTTAAAATTTTTGTTTTATCGGTTTAACTTTCAGTCATTAATAAGGATTAAATTAAGTAGAATATTAGTTTAAAACTTTTAATAATAAATATCAATAAAATTTATTATATAATAATAATATTATTACCTTAATCAAAATATAAGATAATTTATGAAATTGTAATCTAAATATCTTGTTTATCAATAAAAAATGTTTATCCAGTTAACTTTTTGTAAACATATTTTAGTTATATGTGACAAATTGATTAAAATTAAGTTAAATTGTAATATAAGTCACTTAAGTCATTTTTAATTTTAAAAAAACTAAGTATCAATTTTTAATTTTTAATTGTTGGTTAAGACACCTGTTCACATGATTTCTTTTGCCTTCTTCTGGATGTGGTTGGTAAAATGGATTGTCCAGAGACTTAAGTGGACGACTTTTGACAATTCCAAGTCAACCGACACCTGACGAGACGTCAGGCCAACTATAGTACTTGGAGTTGGGAAGTGTCATTGGCTCGAGTCTTTGAAGTCATCCATCCAATCCAAGAGCTACTTACAATATCTTTATTTTTAATTCTTTTCAATTTATTACGGTAATATAAATGGTATTATAGCAATTCTTTCGCTAATATAATGTTAGACGTAAACAACAAAAAGGTTTATGAATCAATCTTCGAATAATTATATTTTGATTCTCTTAAATAAAAAGTCCAATGAACTTGTACATTGGTTTGTGGAAAACTGAAAACATTGGAATCTAGTCATTAAGCATCGTTTAGCTGTCATCATCATTGGAATATAGTTGTGGAAAACACATTTCACAAAATTTCCACCGTCTCTTGCGCGAAACCAGTGACTCAGCCTTCTTGATGGGGAGTGAACATTGCGTTCTGCTACAGAAACTGGGCTTGTGTGCTAGGACTAGAGTTGAGAGTAAAATCTAATCTATTCGGTTTGATCTTAAATCTACGGATTTGATTAAAGGTGGCCGAGTTAGAATTTTGGATTTTTTAAATAAATATTCAAGCTTTGAAAATCGAAAATTTTATATAAAATATCATTATTTTAATAAAATTATATTGTTTTTAATTTTAAAAATTAAGAAAACAAATTTTGATCAAATTCGAACTCGAACTTCAGTTCAAACTAGATTTAGACTCGAACACAAAATTATAGATCAAGTTGGAGCATGGATAAGCACGAGCTTAATCCTACTTATTGCCATCTTTAGTTGGGAATCGATTCATCTCATTCCCTCTTCATAGAAATTTTTTTAAAAAATGTATAGGGCTAATTTGTGTTAGTCTCCATTGAAAAAAAAACTCAAATTATCTTAATTTAATAAATTCTTGCTATATTTTGAAATTCTAATAATCTTTTTTTTTAATTTTAAGTAATGAATATATTACCAAAATCTGGTAAATGCTACAATGTACGATATAATACAACCTGCAAAGGAGAGAAAGGCAACAAAAACAACCCCTACTTCCCTTTAGCACAAAACAGACCAACCGCTAAAAAATCACAGAAACCAACGCCTCCTCAAAGCTAGTCGAATAGAATTCTGCTTCCCATTCACAATGATGACCTTCCTAATCAAATTAACAATTCATTCCGCAAGCTCATACTTACTTCGCTCGACTTGCTTGTAAAGTCGGTTGTTCCTCTCCCTCCAAAGGTGGTAAAGGGTCATCTGAAACGAGGTCTTAACAATGAGGCCATCCTGCCTCCCTGGTTTGGATTGAAGAATAACCTCTTGCAATACATTACTCCAATCATATACAGCAGTTAAAGTGCACTATCCGACTCCACACTACTTTGGAATACTCACATTCAAAAAACAAGCGGTTCCTACTTTCGTGCACAAGTTTACACAACAAACAAATAGGGTCAAAAGTACCAAACCACCTATCCTTAGTTCTCTGCCTATTTTTAATAGCAAGCCACAAGAAGAAAGTAGATTTGGGGCATAATACCTGTCTCCAAACTATATCAGCCCAAGGCACCTTCTCCATCAGTTCCATCCCAAGACCTCGTGCTGAAGAGGTTGAGAAGAGGCCATCAGGCAAATCAGCCCAACGCATCGTGTCCGGGCTGTTAGTCAAAGTAGTTCCGCTCATAATGGTAGCAAGAATATGACCAAATCTGCTCCTAAGTAGGCATTCTCCCTCTCCTACAACCCACGCAAGTGAGGCTGCTTGGGGAACCCGGTTTTGGACCCCCAGAAGTTCGGTTTGTGACCATAGAGAACTCCGCGCATGCCAATTATCAAACCAGAAAAACATGTCCTCACCATTGCCAAGTCGATGCCAAATGACAGGATAAATCAACTCCCTCGAATGCAGGAGACTTTTAAAAACGCAAGAGGAGTCAGGCCACGCTTGGAACTTCTAGAAACTTTCACCTTTAAGGCGGTAAACTTGCACTTATTTGACCCACATCGCCTCTTTATCCACAAACAGACGCCAAATTCTCTTCATGAGCAGACTGCGTTGCAATAAAGTAAAAGAGAGAATGCCCAAACCCCTATACTGCTTAGGAATGACAATCTCACTCCACTTAACTTTCGCATCCTTACACCGATCATGCTTGCCCGTCCATAAGAAAGCTTTGAAAATTTGCTCCATCTCCTTAGTCACTTTCCTCGGAATGACAACATGAGCGGCCCAATGCACACTCGTGCTATTCAAGACGGAGACAATAAGGCTAACTCTGGCTGCAAAGGAGAGAAACCAATTCTGCCACGCATTGATTCTGCGCTTCAGATTTTCCAGCAAAGGCAAAAGGTCAGAATACCTTGGCTTACTTGAGGTAATGGGAACACCCAAATATGTGAATGAGGTATCTTGGAGAGGTAGCCCAACCAGATTACTAAGCTCTTCAAGATTGCGTACTTCCGATGAAATATAAATGACACTCTTCTGGGTGTTCATTTGCAATCCAGACTAGTGAGAAAAAGTGGCCATCAAGCTCATCAACATCGTTAACACCTACGGCTCAGCCTTGCCTAGAAGAATCACATCATCCGCATACATAAGGTGGGATAGCTTCAATTCCTTGCATTGGTAATGGTACTGAAAAAACCCATTGCATTATATCAATCTGGTTAATAAACTGGACAGACCATCCATAGCCAACGCGAATAAGTAAGGGAAGAGAGGGTCCCCTTGCCTTATCCCTTGCTGAGGCTTGAATGGCATCGTCGGAATACCATTAACCAGAACACTCAAAGAAATCGTTTGGATACACTGCGAGATCCAATGACAAAACCGCGGGGGCAAGCCAATTCCCCACATTCAGTCACTCAAGTAATCCCAGGCCACAGTATCAAAAGTTTTGTAAAGATCAATACATAAGGTGCAGCTTTGTACCCTTCTTCCAGTATGATATTCCCCCAGCAACCCTTGTAGTAATAAAATGTTGTCTCTTATACTCCTGGATGGGAGGAAGGCCCCCTGAGCGTTACTGACTACGTCCCCCAAAACTCCTTTTAAACGCTCCGCCAAAAGGGAAGCAATGATCTTGTAAACTATATTACAGCACAAAATCGGTCTAAAATCAGTGATCTTGTTAGGATGATCCTTCTTTGGAATTAAGGAGATGTAAGCATAATTTATCTCCTATAGGAGTCTCCCAGAGGAGAAGAACTCTAGTACAGCCTCCATGACCAGTTGACCTGTGATGGCCCACATTTTTTGGAAAAATCCAGCCAAAAAACCATCAGGCCCGGGAGCTTTGGACCTATTCAGACGGAACAAGGCATCCTTAACTTGCAATGCCGTGAAAGGAGCGTTAAGCAAATCCAATCTTTCTTGGCTAAGAGAATAATTCAGCATATCCCGAACTCCAAAGCCATCCCTCCTCAAGGCTGTATTATGACCCATAAGTTGAACGAAGAAATCTCTAACGTGATCCGACACTGCCACTTGACCTCTTCTTATGGTTCCCTCCAAGTCCGTTAATTCAGAAATGGTGTTGATATTACGCCGTGCCAGTATAGCTGCGTAAAAGAACTTGGAGTTGCGGTCCCCCTCCCTCAACCAGTTTTGTCTTGCCTTCGGTCTAAGGATGGAGTCATTCAGGATCAAGGCCTCCTGGTACTGGTGCATCACATCTAACTCAAGTAACCGAAGTCGGGGGTTAAGAGTCTCTCTATAACATTGCTACTGCAAATCGGCCAAATGTGTGCTCATTTCCTAGAGATTGCAGGTTCTTTGTTTACTAAACAATTTAATCACTCGTTTAGCAAACTTGAGCTTCTGCATCAACTGAAACCCCTTAAAGCCCGGGATCTCAAGCCTCCAAACCTGTGCAATCATGTCCATAAAACCCTCAACTTGTAGTAAGCCATTAAAGAACCGAAAGGGGGAATCTGGTCCAGCATGAGTCGACGGATGATGAATGATAATAGGCGTGTGGTCCGAAAAGACTGGGTCGCCGAACTCTGCATAATCAAATGGGAAAGAAAGTAGCCATTGCTGATTCACCAATGCTCTATCAAGCTTCTTCCGAATATGCATGCTACCTCGCTGCTTGTTCTCCCAAGTGAACCATCGTCCACTTCCTCGAAGATCAATTAAGTCAGTATTTCCAAATAGGTGTTGTAACTCCCCTCCAGCTCCACCATGGAATCTCACTCCACCCTCAACTTCCTAAGAGGTAAGACAACAATTGAAATTGCCAGCAACCACCCACTGACCCCTCAGGTTAGTATAAAGCTCCAGCAATATCATCCACAAATCAACCTGTTGGAAAGCAAAGTTGGAAGCATAGACTAAAGTAACCGTGTAAAGGTCCTTCCCAAGTTCCTTACGACGGAGGTGCATGAACTAGTCACTCATCTTGGCCACCTGTACTTCAAGTTTAGCATAATTGTACCAGCAGAGGATGCGACCATTATAGTGATGATCGTGGTTGAAGATTAGTCTCCATTGAGTCCCCAAAAAAGATAAACCCTTCCTGACTGCCGAAGCTTTTATTTTGGTCTCCAATAATCTACCAAAATAGGGTTAATATTAGTTACAAGCTGCTTCACCATCAGCTTTTTGAGGGGGTCATTAAGCCCCCTTATGTACCACACTAACAGAGTCATCATTAGAATAGGCACTTAGGGGACATAACCCCTTTGTGCTTTTTCTTCTTCTCTTTCTTCTTAGCAGTCGACCGTTTAGGCTTGGTCGAACTCGGTCGAACTCAGGGAGATCTCCCTTTCTTCCATGATGCCACTGATAGCTTGCTCATGACTGGCATTAAGGGCAGGAGCTTTCTAACTTCGTGACCAGTTGACCCGTGATGGCCCATGTTTTTTAGAAAAATCCAGCCGAAAAACCATCAGGCCCTGAAGCTTTGGACGTATTTAGACGGAACAAGGCATCCTTAACTTGTAGTGCCGTGAAAGCAGCATTAAGCAAATCCAATCTTTCTTGGCTAAGAGAATAATTCAACACATCCCGAACCCCAAAGCCATTCCTCCTCAAGGTTGTATTATGACCCATAAGTTGAACAAAGAAATCTCTAATGTGATCCGACACCGTCACTTGACCTCTTCTTATGGTTCCCTCTGAGTCCGTCAATTCAGAAATGGTGTTGATATTACGTCGTGTCAGTATAGTTGCGGAAAGAACTTGGAGTTGCGGTCCCCCTCCCTCAACCAGTTTTGTCTTGCCTTCTGTTTAAGGATGGAGTCATTCAAGATCAAGGCCTCCTAGTACTGGTACATCACATCTGACTCAAGTAACCGAAGTCGGGGGTTAAGAGGCTCTCTATAACATTGCTGCTACAAATCGGCCAAATGTGTGCTCATTTCCTGGAGATTGCGGGTTCTCTGCTTACTAAACAATTTAATCGCTCGTTTAGCAAACTTGAGCTTCTGCATCAACTAAAACCCCTTAAAGCCCGGGATCTCAAGCCTCCAAACCTGTGCAATCATGTCCATAAAACCCTCCACTTCTAGTAAGCCATTAAAGAACCGAAAGGGGGCACCTCGTCTAGCCTGAGCAGACGGATGATGAATGATAATGGGCCTATGGTCCGAAAAGACCAGGTCGTCGAACTCCGCAGAATCAAATGGGAAAGAAAGGAGCCATTGCTGATTCACCAATGCTCTATCAAGCTTCTTCCAAATATACATGCTGCCTCGCTACTTGTTCTCCCAAGTGAACCATTCCTCGAAGATCAATTAAGTCAGTATTTCCAAATAGGTGTTGTAACTCCCCTGCAGCTCCACCATGGAATCTTACTCCACCCTTAACTTCTGAAGAGGTAAGACAACAATTGAAATCACCAGCAACCACCCACGGACCCCCCGATCAACATAAAGCCCCAGCAATGTCACCCACAAATCAGCCCATTGGAAAGCAAAGTTGGAAGCATAGACTAAAGTAACTGTGTAAAGGTCCTTCCCAAGTTCCTTACAACAGAGGTGCATGAACTGGTCACTCGTCTTGGCCACCTGTACTTCAAGTTTAGTATAATTATACCAGCAGAGGATGCGACCATTATAGTGATGTTTGTGGTTGAAGATTAGTCTCCATTGAGTCCCCAAAAAAGATAAACCCTTCTTGACTGCTGAAGCTTTTATTTTGGTTTCCAATAATCCTACCAAAACAGGGTTAATATTAGTTACAAGCTGCTTCACCATCAGCTTTTTGAGGGGGTCATTAAGCCCCCTTATGTACCACACTA
>JAOQMP010000006.1:33973389-33989190 GCA_027563575.1 Erythroxylum pedicellare
TTAGTTACAAAGTTTGAATGACCAAATAATTATTAATGTGTGTGTACAATTGAAAAGGGTGAATAAACTTGACATTTAGGTCTTGATTAATATGCATATTTATTCCAGAGCTTTTAGACACAGATTTTGCATGTTAATGATTTGGAATAACTTGAGTGATTATGTTTAGAACTAAATTTGTTTCATGAAGTTAAAACCACTATCTCATTATTGTATTGCGTGCTTTGTGATTTTGTGTTGTTTATTGCTTTGTTTACTTGATGACAAGCAAATGTTTTAGTGTGAGGATGTGATAATTGTAAATTGCATAATGTTTAAGGGCATAGTTTGATATGTGTTTAGTCGTTAATTCGATCACTTTGTATGTGTTTAGGTTAAAATTGTACTAGTTTGTGATTTATTTATGTTTAAATGTTTTATAGGTTAGTATAAGTCTTTGAGCTTAAATATTATGTTTTTAAGATACCTTGATGTATTTGCTAGTATTTAGGGTCAACATCGAAGAGCGAAGCAGTTTTGGAAGAAATCTGGGCCACAACACAGGCCCACTATCATGATAGATAGGTCACGAAAGTGACAGAAGCTTTAGGTTTGGCCCACGATCATGGCTTGCTTTCGTCATGTCACGATCATGACATAAGCTCAGGGAATGGCCCACGATCGTGGCCTATACGCCACGATTATGACAAAAGGCCAGATGTGAGTCATGGTCATTGCCTGCATCGGGCAGACGTACAGACGCTCACAAACTTCATGTTTCGAGGGATTTTTTAGACCTTTCGGACCTTAGAAAAACCTTAGGGCTACCCAAAACATAAAAGAGTATAAAAAGAACCTAAGAGGCAGAAAAAAGGGAGCTTCTATGTAGCCACTGTTGAAAACCCTAAAGAGAGAAAGAGGAGGAGGATGAAGAAGTGGTCTCGACGTGCTTCCTAGATCAGGAGGTTTTCTAACGCTTCTACCTTCCCAAATAGTCTATTCTAAGTGTCTATTTCCTTTTTTTTTCAATTTTATTCGTGTATAAAGTTGGAATGGATTGTATGATGATAGATAGTAGAATGATGATGATGTTCTAACTTTCCTTCAGGATTTTATTTTGATTTAATGATAATCTAGTCGATTGTGTTTAATGGATGAATGTCGTAATTTGATTACGTTCCTTGTTAATTCGGTAATAAATTGAGAGGGTGAATTGAATGAACTATAATTAAATTGGATTAATGAGATTAGGTGATTTAATAGAAACCATGATAAATCATATTGGTAATTATACAAAGAGAGATCGTATGTGATGTTCTAATAGTTTATTATAGTGTTTTAGATCTAATTAGGTTTTGGATAATTTGTGAATTCAGAGATTCCAAACTCTATAATCTGACTAAGGTTTATAATTTATGGTTTAATAGTTATAACTCGAGGGAGAGTAATTAGCCCTAGGATAGTCTAAAGCTGACACTCCATTAACACATAATCGGCTATGTTAGCATTAATGATAAGTAAAATCTCCTTTTTCATAACTTGATAAACTCTTTGGTTGATTTCTATTGTGCGTGCTTATTGCTCGATTGTTAATTCCTTCATGTTTAATTTTTGATTTAATTACTTGAATTCAATTCTCGTGATTACTTTCCGTTGAATTGTTTATTTTGAGTTTTATATATTGTTGGCCTTAGATTTTAGGATTATATTAGTCCCCTTCCTCATGGGATCGACACCTCTTATATATAGTTACGACCTGTGCACATGTGGTATTTGAGGGCTTATAAATTTTAAAGCTCGAACGATACGATCAAAACTTGTGATGCAGCTCGTAAGGCTTATCAGTGAAAAATTCTACCAGTCTAGGAGTCACAGCGAGAACTTGCTTTCTTGATTCACAGGTGTAAACAATTCCATCTACCATAGTATTGAAATCAATTATAGATGATTGATTCAAACATAAATACTTCAACTTTAATGTGATTAATTCAAACTTAGTGTTATCATAAGAAATTCATAGGTTTAATAGACATGACAGTTCTTTGTATAATAAACCTTAAGGACGGTATGTAGGTTGAAAACCTGTGGTGCAGCTCTCGTGAGGCTTATCGTTGAAAAATTCCATGAGCCTAGAAGTCACAGTGAGAACTTGCTTTCTTGATTCATAAGTGTAAACAATGCCACGTACCATAGTATTGAAATCAATTATAGGTGATTAATTCAATTGATTAATACTTAAGGGATGTTGTGTAAAGTTTAAATGTTCTATAAACTTAGGGGACATGAAGGATACTAACTATGAAATCACTTTTTTAAATTAACAGTTTTGTATAAATGAGTAATATTGATAGATCTTGGATGTATAGACGATTAACACCAGATGGTTTCATTAATCCTGAGTCTATTGAGGGAGTTGAAGCTTTTATTCATTATGCATGTTATCAACCTATATATATGGATGACCCAAAGATCATATGTCCATGTAAAAAATGCAAACATATTTGTTTCCTTTATATTGATGAAGTGAATGGTCATTTGTTGAAAAAAGGATTTGTTCCAAATTATTTTGAGTGGCACGAGATAGGGAGCCATTGATTTGTAACACCTCAAGCGGTAATGAAGCAAACTCGTTAGTAAATGTGGATGAGTTTGAAGGGGGATTAGATTTAGAACAAATAATTTGAGTGCAACTAAAAGTTCTTACATGCAAATGGTTTATGATGCAGCCAGTTATATTTTTTTAGGAAAATATAGAAAATCTTAAAGAAGAACCAAACTTATATGCAAATTTTTTTTTGACTTACTACACTTAGCTAACCAAAAATTATGGCCAAATTGTGTGATGATGACTCAATTATCTTCAATTGCTCGAATATTGAACATAAAGTTCTGAAGGACATATTTTTTATCGTAGTTTTGATAAAATTCTTGGATGGTATAATGAATAATTGCCTCCTGATCATACAATAGTTGATAGTTTTTACAATATGAAGAAACTTATCAGGGTCTTAATTTGCCTGTTGAAAAAATTGATTGTTACAAATTGAGATGTATATTGTATTAGGGATATGATGTGGAATTACAAGAGTGCAAATTTTGTGGATAATCTAGGTTTAAGCCTAGAAAGCATTATATGAAACAAAATTAGTAACCTAGAAGCGGATGTATTATTTCCCGCTAACTTAAAAACTTCAAAGACTATATGCTTATGATATTACTGCATCTCACATGAGATGACATAATAAATACGATCAGGAAGATGGAATAACGAGTCATCTGTCAGATGCATTGGCATGGAAACATTTCAATAGCACACATTATGAGTTTGCAATTAAAAGTCGAAATGTTAGGTTGAGATTGTCGATGGATGGATTCCATCCTTTCGGTCTATTCGGCCAATAATATTCATCATGGCCAATCATAATTGCTCTTTATAATTTGCCTCCATGGATGTGTATGAATGAGGTATATATGTTCTTGATAGTGATTGTGCCAGGGCCTATAAATCCAAAGCATAAAATTGATATATTCTTATAACCATTGATATCTGAATTGCAGCATCTTTGGGAATATGGTGTGGAGACATATGATGTGTCTCTGAAATAAAATTTTGTGTTGAGAGTAGGTTTGATGTGGACTATTAGTGATTTTTCGGCATATACTATGTTGTCTGGATGGAGCACAGCAAGAAAATTGGCTTGTCCTTATTATAGCAATGATTATGTTGCGTTTTATCTTCCAAGAGGGGGCAAAACATGTTAGTTTAACAACCATACGAAATTTCTTCCTCCAAATCATCTATTTAGATGCAATAAACAAAAGTTCATTAAGAATAGGGTGGTACAAACACCTCCTCCCCCTCACAAAGCTGGTGAAGAGATATTATAGGAGATTGATGAATTAGGGTTACTGAAAGTTATAGAATTTGAAGCTGTTAAAGTTAATACAAGCATTAGTAAAAGCTTTGGTTGGAGAAAGCGAAGCATCTTTTGGGATTTCCAATATTGGAAAACTAATTTGATAGTCATAATCTAGATGTGATGCATATTGAAAAAAATATTTTTGACAATTTGTTCAATACCATAATGAACATTGAAAGGAGGAAAAAAGACAATGCAAAATCATGAGTTAATTTGAAACTTTTTTGTAAAAGGAATGAGTTAGATAAAGATCTTCACACCAGTAAATATTCAAAAGCATATTACATTTTGGACAAAAAATAAAAGAAAACTTTGTGTGAATGGTTGAAAAGTCTAAAGTTTCCCGTTGGTTATGTTTCAAACTTGGTAAGGTGTGTGGACATGAGGAAATACAAATTATTTAGGATGAAAAGTCATGATTGTCATGTGTTTATGCAAAGGCTAATTCTAATTGCATTTCAGGAGTTGTTATTGAATAAGGTTTAGAAAGTTATAATAGAATTAAGTTTGTTTTTCAAAAGCTTAACATCATCTAAAATAAATTTCGCTGAAATGGAAAAACTAAAAAGGCAAATTCTAGTAATTTTGTTCAAATTAGAAGGGATTTTTCCTCCAAACTTCTTTGACTGTATGGAGCATCTACCTATGCATTTAGCACACGAGGCTAAATTTGCTGGTCTAGTTCAATATTGATGGACGTATCCATTTGATAGGTAATTATAGTAAATATTTGGATTAAAGTAATAACATGTTTTAATAACAAAATTCTAATAACCATATTTGCTAATGTGGGTATTTGTATCACTTGAAGAAAAGTGTCAAAAACAAGGCTAGAGTTGAAGGTTTGATATGTAATGTTTATTTAATGGAGGAAGCAAATACATTTTGTTCACATTATTTTGAGCCACATATGCACACAAGAGAAAGAAAAGTTCCTCGTAATAACGATGGGGGAGCAACAGGTGATGCTGATAGTAACTTATCCATTTTCACATATCCTGGACGAACATGTGGATGTTCAACAAAAAGAATGTTAACAGAGGAAGAAATAGAGGCTACTTATGGTTACATTTTATTGAACTGTCAAAAGGCTCAACCTTTAATGCAGTAAGTTGAAGTTGATTTTGAAATTGATTATTTGGGTTTTGAACTTTAGTGTTATTAACAAATGAAATACATAATAATGTTTTTAGATTATACGAGGAATAGTTCTGTGAGCTAATCCCCTAGAAAACACAGGATGATATCAATAAAGAAGTTGGAAGACACTTTCCTCGATGGTTCAAGAAATATGTAAGTTTTCACTTAAAATTATTGAAATGATTGAATTATAAGATTAAAGTGTTTAAATGACATTATAATATTTAATATGATAATTTCTTTTATGTAGGCCTTTGAAAATCCAATAGAGAACAAGTTCATATGTAATCTTGCGAAAAGACCTTTGCAAACTATTAAATCGTATCTGGTGTATTTCATTAATGGATACAAATATCATACAAAATATCATGGTCATAACATGACTACAGTAAATAGTGGAGTTTGCATTCAGGGAGAATTGATGGATTATTATAGTCAAATTATTGAGATACTTGAAATTGAGTACCATACCTTGCCAATAAAGTAAGGTGTGATATTTAAGTGTGACTGGTTTGATCCAACCCCTAATGTTGGTACAAAAGTGCATAGTTGATACGATCTAGTTGAAATCAACTAGATTGTAAAAAATTTAGACAATTTGAATCTTTCGTATTGGTGATGCAAGCGATCCAAGTGTATTATGTCTCTTTTTCCAAGTTACAATGAGCTAAGTTAGATTAGTTGGTTATTTGCAAAGTTAATCATAAAGGTGTTTTTGAATCACATAGAAAAGGAGAACAGAGAATTAAAGTGAAGCATTTCAGGAAGCTGTTTATGAAATACATACATCTGTTACATATGACTATAATGAACCTTTGAATGATCCAAATATGTTGAAATTTCATCTGGAGAGGATGAGGAGGGCAAGAGATTTAAAGAGGACCCTGAGTTTGATTCTAATTCTTCATAAAAAGAAGATGATGATGATTTTGACTTACAATTAAATGCTGATAACGATTAATTTGTGTTCGTAATATAATATTAAATTCAATAAATCAATTATTAAATCAACAATATATTGTTATATATTGAATTGAAATTGTTATATTCTAGAATATTCAATAAAATATGAATTTCAGGTTAAATATGCCACCAAAGAGAAAACAAGATATGATGCGACCAAGGTTCAGACCACGATTTGGGGTAGTTGCTTTCCAGGTGAAGCATCACATTCTGCAGTTGCAACATAATCAAATGTTGTACCTTCAACTATTACACTTGCAAATGAGGCATCATCTTCCGTACCTGATGTTATACGATCCACCACCTTTATACCGATAGAGATATCAAAGGTAAACATTGCGGATGAAGGAGGCAACCTCCAACCTAGAGCTGAGGGAGATGATGGAAGAACTTTCATAACAATTGTCAACAATCTGTAAGTAAAAATACATGAAACACCATATGTTAATTAAGTTATAGGTTTAAATTTAAAAATGATATAAAATTGTTTTTATATTAGGTTGATTCAGTTTGGACAGTGTTCAAGAAACATGACATCCAAATTCAAGGAGAAGATTGATCTTGAGGGTTATATATGAAAGAATATCTCTCAGGCGATAAAGGATTTTTATTATCAGGAGTTTAAGGTACAAAAAATATATTTTTTGTAATTTTGTAATTAATTTTATTCATTAGATAAATATTGTAAGTTATAAGTGCCTATCATTTTTAATTCTGAATTTCACGTGATTATTTATAAAGTATGAGAGAGACGAGCTCGTACACATTATAGAGACTTTATAGGTACTACACAAGATTAGTGTACAACCTCTTTATATTTATGAAGAAATATGGATTCGTTAGTAGCAGTATTGGATATCACCCGAGGCAATGTCCATTTTAGAGCATAATTCTACCAACAGACGTGGAGGACCTGTGGGAGAGAGTCTTCCCATACACACTAGAAGACCTATTACCTACCACAAGCATGCAGAGAGACTTGTAAGTATCTACACTTTACATTTATATTATGACTTTTTTTTACTTTGATGTATTCCAATTTAATTTGATGTGTAAATTTTGGAATGAAAATATGTTTATTATGGAGAATGATAATATTATAAATGTCTGGTGCCATATAAGATTATGTTGTTGAGTTACTTTCTTTGTTCAATATGTAAATATCATAAAATAAATAAAATTATGCCGAAATTTTGGTAAATTGTAGTTCACTTATAACATTTTATTTTGATGTAGGAAAGTCTATAGGCAGGAAGTCTACACCCCGTCAGCTCTTTTTTCACAATCACACTAAGAAGCATGACGGTGTGACCTTAGTCAATACCAGATATAGAGAACCAAATGTATGTGAAATTTATGCTTTAACATTAATGCTCATTAATTATCACTTATTAACATAAACATTGCCTTCTGATATAACCAAATACAAGAAAGCATTCAACGACAGTCTCAGCAGTCTGAAGATGTTGATGAGAGTGAAACTCATCTTCATGCAGTGGGTAGTAGGGACTGTCATGGAAAGATCTTCGGCTTAGATTCATTTGTAAACACATGTTATTCACAATCCTCTACATCCAGTACAGCAGCATCTAGTAGACAGTCTGCATCCAATAAAGTCTAAAAGCTTCGAAGCACAGTATAGGCACTGGCAACTCAGTTGCAACAGTCGATGGAATACATAATCCAGCTTTGTAATGAGATGGATGAGTTGAAAAGGAAGGACAGCTTCTCATTGCAACATTCAGAGCATCCACATTCACCGAATGAATAGCGTAGTTGTAGTCATTTTGTATGCATTAAATACTTATTGTTGTAGATAATAATTTTTTATTATCAATTAAGACAATTTTTACTTTATATCATCAATCAACTTTCTATTTTATCAAATTAAATGTAGAAATAAATCAAAATATTATTAGCAGATAACTAATAAGTGTATAAATTATACATCAATCATAAGATTATCAAATAAAATTAAATGCAGGGATAATATTAATCAAACAAATATAAGTAAATTTACCGACGGAAAAATAAAATCCGTCGATAAAATGCAGTGAACTTACCGACGGACGACCAAAATCTATCAGTAATGTTAGTCGTGAATTTACCGATGGAAATGAAAATCCGTAGGTAAGTTTACTGACACAAAAGACTAGTCCATCGCTAAATTTCCTGACTGAAAAAATATTATGTCGCTAAATTTTAACGACAACACAGAAATTACCGTCGCTAAATATAGCGACGGAACAAAAACTATTGATCGGTAAATTAGCAATAGAAAATATGTACTCTGTCGTCAATTATTATCTATGGCCGTTTCTCCAACAACTTATTCCATCGATAAATTTCGCCGCTAACTTAGCTTACCGACAGAAAACCTTAACATTTCGTCGGTAAATTCTATCGCTAAACTATATTTTTCTTGTAGTACAAAATTGGTGTTTATAAGCACACATTACATTGAGAACAACACCTTTCACCACAATCTTTACGGACATAATCCTATCTTTAGTTATCTTTACGTCCACAACATGATTTATAAGTTTCTTAACAACTAAGATACTTACCCCATCTGTCATCTCGAACACCTTGAGTACCAAAATTTAAACCCATTAGTCTCTTTAATTTTATCCCTTGTCTACTTTGTCTCTTAGATGCATGCAATATGAATCTTGTATGTGACTAAAATCTTCATTAAATCTCAAGACTTTTATATAAAGGTTATGATATTCTAAGAACCTATATGTAATCTGGTTTATATCTTCTTTTCTCTTAGACCCAAAACCCACCAAAGGATTGGTTCTTGCTTTATCATCGGTACTCAAAGCTACCACTCCTATTGCAACGCCCAACACAAGCTAAAGAAGATAAGTCCCACAAGTCCTTAAATAACTCCAATATAACTTGCGAGAGGAAACAAGGATTGTGAATAAAATCCAAAAAGGGCACCGTAATAAATGAGTTTGATGATCACAAGTATACATGCAACAACAACATCTAGCAAAAATCTTGCTGAAACTTTGGGATCCGGAGAAAGTCTAGTGATATGCAACATTATCCTTAGTTAGTAGAGAGGTTGTTCTAAAATCATAACCATTACTAGCAATTACAATTATGTAGAATGCTAAAATCTAGTATAATATAACAAACAAACTATTGAAAATTATAAACAAAAAGAGTTGAACCAATAGGGATAGTAAACCCAAACAAGATGGAAAATTTTATGATAAAAGTAAAAATTTATGAAAAAAGTAAGTGTAAAGGACCAAAAACACCAGCAATGCCCAACCTACTAAATAACTGTAAGCCTACTAAAAACTAAGCCAAGGGATTTTATCACATTCCCGACTGAAAAGTCTAGTAACATGAAGAACTAGTAAAATCAAAAAATGGCAAGTAGAACCAAATAAAGCTGGATAAGTTAATAATTTTTGAAAAACCAAATGCTGAACTCGGAAGTCGGAAATCGGAGAGAGCTGATGGGGCAGCGGTAAGAAGAGCATAGATTTGGCTGGAAACAGCGGCATTAGATATTTTATACAGAAGCTTCTGATGATGTTCTAAAGTTTCAAGCGAGTGAAATTTTTTTATCTTTTTTCATAAAGGCCCATGATCTGAGCTTATCCTGAGATTGAAAACAAGAGAGAGTATTGTTTAAGCTGAAAATGATGAGCAAGAGCAGAGCTGTGGTGAGAAGCACCTGCAAAAAACATCGAAACTTGCGAAACCCAAATGAGATCATGAGCATGTAAAAGGCTACGGTAAAAGATCACGAGAACAAGCTACTTGCTCTCAAAAAATGGACATTCCGAAAGTGAAATGAAATAGAAATCGTAAAAGCCGAGACAGCAGAGACTAGATTGTGGGGAAAAAAAAAAACCCTAGCTTACTCTGGTCACTCACTTTCTACGCCGTAGTCGCGGGTCAGGTAATAACTCTACAGCAGTTACACTCTACAACGGTCAGGTTAGCGTCAGTTGGAAAAGAATTGACAGAGAGGAACAGCGTAACTTGTGAGGTTAGTGTCCACCACCATCGTCTCAAATCAGTTGCTTTCTAACAGTCTTATTACTGAGCAATAGCAGAGGTGTGGTGAGAAGCACCTGCAAAAAAGATGACGAGAACAAGGCACTTGCTCTCAAGACATAAAGATTCCGAAAGTGAAATGAAATAGAAATCCTAGAATCCGAAGAAGTTCCAAGAGATGAAGCAGACAACACCAAATTCAAAGATTTTGGAGGGTGTTGAAGCCGGTAACGGAAATCTCTCTCTTTCTTAGAAATCTAACCTGTTACCGCTTGTTCAAAAGTTATATTACTTCCCTTAAATTAATATTTTTACAATTACTATTTTGGTATTAAAATTTCCAATAATTTTGTATTTAAACCTTTCTTTTAAAATTTAGTATACAAGTTAAATTGTTATCTCAATTATTTAATGTATCAAAAAATTAATATCTTTCCCTTTATATTGTGCTAAAATTTTAAGATTTAACTGAAAAAAATCAAGTCAAGTAAATAGTTTAAAATATCTGACAGAATAATAGTTATTGACATTTAAAAATATAAAATTCTAAGAAACACAATACAATTATATAATTTCATTCAAAAGATTTAAATTTTCTTAACTATTTTATAAATTAAGAAGGGGTATTATGCATGCATGAGGACATTTTATTTTAAAATTGAATATGCTTAACTATCCCTAGAGTCTAATACATAATTTTTTATCATTTAGTTATACAAAAAAAAAAAACTGTTGATTCTATTCAACTGATAATATACAATTAATATATTATACATTCAGATATAGTTTGAAAGGATATATGCATTGATAGCAGTTTCGTTTCTATTCTTCCTTTTTATACTTTTTGAATGTAGAAGATATTCAAATACTTTATTATGGAATAAGATTTTTAAAATATAAACATTCATAATGATAGTTCATTATTTGGTAAATTATATTTAAAATCTCAAATTTTGTTTAATTTTATAATATTAGTTAGTACTGTAAAAAAAATAGTATAATATCTAATTTATTACAAATTGATGTGATTCATTCTACAAGTAAGATAATATCAAAACTTTAACTTAAATATATTCATAAATTAAAATTATTAATCGACCAAAACCCTAATTATAAGTCAGAATTTGATCTAGAGCACCAAACCAAATCGACTAATATTCATTTTGCCTAATTTTGTTTCATACAAACAAGAAGAAGAAGAAGAAGAAGCAATTCCTTCCATTCAGAACTCATGAAAACTTGCTATGGGAACGAATCACAATCTTCGGGGGACAGATTGATTGCGTCCTAAGGAAGGTCCATGAAAGCGTTGATGTTTCCTATAGCATCTGAAACAAGGTCACACTTACTACCTTCCCCTCTTTTCTCTTTAGTTCTCAACTTTTGCCTATATAATCCATGATAGTAAAATGCTAATCTCTTTCCATGATTTCTAGTGTTGCCTTCTGTAAACTGTAGTTATTTATTATTAACTATAGTTAGCTTATTTGTAACCAGAGTTAGCTTAGCTTCAGAGTTAGTTTCTTTTTTAGTCAGTTTTCGTTCTCTGTGTAAATAACCAGAAAAGCTCATTAGCTCCTTTTATGAGATTAAGTTTTCAATCTCAACTTCTCTCTGTTCACCTTCGCTTATATTTTATCTGCAATCAACTACAACGTATGTTGTTTCGTTTCATTCTTCCTGTTGTTATATTTCTTATGAATGTGTGATGTTGCAATCAGAAAGAGACAGTTTGAAGCTGATTTAAAGGAAGAGATTCAGAAGTTGCAGAGATATGTGGATCAAATTAAGATACGGATAAGACCAAACTTTCTTTTTTCAAAAAAAATAGAAAACAATTTAAAATTTAGACAATTTAAAATGATATATTTATTAAATAGCATTGATAATGGCAGAATGTCGGAAGTACAAAGTAAGCATAGTGTAACTTGGTAGACAACTTGGGGACGACAGAACTCATTAATGGAGAAGAACTTTTGTAGATTGTAGTGTTCCGTATGGTGGTTTCACAGCCTAAAATTATCAATGACAGCGGTTGGTGTAGCAGCGTCATCATGTTTTCTTGTGTAGTAACTATTAACATAGTCTAGCACCTTAATTTGTCGATACAAAGTAGGATTCTCATCTGATACAAGCGCCTTTATGGGTCCATAAAGCCTGTCTGATGCACTGAAATATGTTGAGAAGAAGAACGCCACTGATATTCTTGGGCCAACGTCTCTGGCCAGAACTCTATGCCAAGCACTCTTGAACTTGTCATTCGATACAAGCTAGTGCAAATAGAATGCAAAAGTCTAAGACATATTTTCAAAGCTAGACCTTAATTGCCTAATAACCTACTTGGAGAAGCATAACAATGAATAAACTTTGTTTTTGGTTTTGAGATCCTTACCTGCAGGAAGTCACCAATGTTAACTATCAAAGCTCCTGGAACCGGCGGAACGTCTACCCACTTATGATCGTAGAGAACTTGGAGGCCTCCAATTTGATCCTGGAGAAGGATTGTAATAAAAGTAGCATCCTTATGTGATGTAGTTCCAATTGCGAGCTTGGGCTGAGGGCAGGCAGGATAGTAATGGCACAAGATGTAATGCCCTTCAGCACAACCAATGTCGGTGAGATGATTAGACTTCAGCCCGAGTGCCTCTGAGAGTAACTCAAAGATAGTAATTCCAACTTCTCTAGCTTGTGCTGAGTATTTGATTGTTATATCCCTGTAATTGGTGGATGAAGAGGTGCATGTATCCAAGAAAAAGAAAATTATTAGTGTAAATATTGGTGATCAATTGCATAAAACATTTGTGTAGAACATCAAGATGGATTAATAAGTTTATATAGATCAACATACTTGTATATTTAACAGAAAAGTTATAAAATTAAAAAACATGTATGTATATTTAATAAAAGAAAGTTAGCCATAATTATCTTTGGTTCATGATTTTCTATTGATAATTTCGGCTAAAATTATTTGTTGATAATTGATAACTATTTCTTCAAAAAATTTACAAATCGTGATAACAATAACATCATTTTAGTAGAATTTCGTTAAGACGAAAGGTCTGAAAAGGTTCTAAAATTTGCAACTTTACTTTTTTAAGTAACAGAGATAACACTTACAGAAGTTGAAAATCATTTTAAATGGCTAACTACCTGCAGACTTCAGGAAATTCCTCAGGTTGAGGAGCATCTGGTGCCATGATAAAGTAACTGGTATCCCTCCAGTTTGCAGCTTTGAGATCGTAAAGATTAAAATTGCTATTGTACCTCACTTTTCTGGAGATATCTCGTGAATAGAACTTCATTTTCTCCTCATTGGGTTGCTCGTGAAACTTACGGACTCCATCAATCATCTTCTCCAAGGTATCAGTGGAAACTCCATGATTCACAACTTGGAAGAAACCCCATTTCTCTGATGCCTCTAGAATTTCTTCGACAATCTGTTTACGTGCATTTGTATTTTCTTCATCGTGCACGCATTTCAGGTCTATTACTGGAATTTGGAGAGTTATTGGATGAGTTGCTGATGAACCCTGATCATCAGCGACTTGAGGATCAGGTGGCAAGACAAAGATGTCGGGAATTTTCTCAATTCCAGCATCTACAAGCCCTTTAACCCCTACTTTTGATTGATCAAAGGATTGTAGCTTTGCTAGTCTATCATTATGTGCTGAATGTGGTTGCAAGGTTGAGGGTGCCATCTCTCTGTTTTTCTAGCTTATATGGCTGACAAGGAACTGGCTTAGTGACTTACCATGAGAACATATGGTTTATATAGGAAAGCAGCACCGTGGGGGAACCTTTGGAATCACCACAGGGGATGCAACCAAAAATAAAAATGCTTTGAAATACCAAATTTTGCTGTACTACACTTATTTACTTTGCTATAATAACGTTAACATTAAACAATACAGTATACAGATAATAGTATCTTCCAATGCACGTTATCATCGAAGAACTCAACTTTAATTACGAAAAAGAAAAAGAAAACACCAAAACTGTTGTTGTTGACATACCAAGCACATTTCTCAGTAATAATTATTACATGTTCCTTGATTATTTATCATAGTTAATTAATTTTACAAGATAATTCTAACATCTACAAATTAAAAGCATGTTTCATATATTTGGAACTGATGCTCTTTTGTACATTGTTGTTGAACGAGTCATTGATTCTCCGTCTAGGATTGCCAGTTTATGTCGACGAATATTGCCGGCTTAGATTGGAAAAATGCAAGAGGCAGTAGTTATCTTCAAATTGTAATGGCCCTTGTGGTCATTGGAAGAGTTATTTGTCTTGAAACAGTTTGTCCTTGTTTTGGGAATAAATAAGCATACAAGTGGAAGAAGCAAGAACACACCATGTACTAGCTCGCAAGGACTAGTTCAGTTGTCCCACTCGTACGTGGCCAAACTAGGAATTGGTCTTGCTTTCATTACTTTTTAGGGCCAACCCATTCAACAGAACTAATTTTAATAATTATGAAAATGTTATCAAGATAAGTTGAAGAATATTGTCACCTCGACTTCTGTTAAAAACGTAACAGAATTTTCATAAAAATTAGTTGTTGACTTAACAGATTTTTTTTTAAAAAAATTTAAATTATATAATAAAAGATACCTTTTTTTACAAAAAAAAAAATGTCACACTTTTCAAATGTGAATTTTACCAAAATATTTTAATCAGGCGGCACATATGTTCACTACTTAACTACAAATTTAATCAAATAATTCTGAATGTTACATATATTAAGCGTATTATAGTTTATATAATTAATTTATTGTCTAGTGCTTGATTAACAATGAATCTTCCTAAAACTGGCCATACCATAACATACAAATGTATGCTTTCACCGGCTCTTTCAGTATGTGAGTCATTCCGTCGTCTCCCTAAAGTTTATTAACCAGTCAAACGTAGTACTCATTTTAAAAGTGGAGCTGTAATTTGCAAATAAACAAATAGAAAACAAAAACGTTTCTTTTAAATACAATTTTAAAATGGAAAAAGCAAAAAGTAAATGAAAAGAAGCTAATTAAAAAATTTAGAGGTGTAAGACAAAATGAATATATATGTTAATTAATTATATTTAGATTTAACTTAAACAATGTAAAATATAAACACAAATAAATATGAAATTAAGAGGTTGAATTCACAATGTTTCTAGTTCCTCACTGTACCAGCCAAAATCTGATACGAAATAAAATCCTTGGTACTAGTCTTTAGTCTGGTACCGACCGGTGCTGTAAAACTTAAAATTCCTAACTAAATTGCAAAAAGAAAAAAAGAAAAAACAAAACAAAACATTTCATGCCCACGCAGACTCTCACATCTCAGTGTCATTTTCAATTTTCATTCGTCTCTCTCCCCTTTACCATTTTCATCGTTCTCCTCTCCCTCCCTCTAACGTCGCTCACCACTCACTACCACCATACCACCACCCGCAACCACTGCTACTCTCCACCTCTGCCCACCACGCCTGCTACCTTGCACCATTGCCGACTGCGCCTGTTGCTCTCCACTTCTGGCCAACGCCATGTCATTGCTCTCCACCTCTACCCACCACGCCTGTTGTCCTCCATGTTAGGCATTTTTGTCCTTAGGGGCAATTTTGTCCATGTCTTATAAAGTTGGACTAACATTAATTGCAATTTTGGTTTTTAAATAAATTACCGGTTAAGTAACGCCATTTGATCCAGATAAAGATAATAAAGTGGCCCAATAAATGATCTAGATTAATGGGTCAAAGTTAGGATGAAAAATGGGTCCCGATTAGTG
>JAOQMP010000006.1:33989290-34001812 GCA_027563575.1 Erythroxylum pedicellare
AACAAAAGTTCATTAAGAATAAGATTGTGCAAATACCTCCTCCCCATTACAAAGTTAGTGAAGAGATATTGCAGGAGATTGATGAATTAGGTTTGCTGAAAGTTACAGAACTTGAAGCTGATGAAATTAATACGAGCATTAGTAAAAACTTTGGTTAGAGAAAATGAAGCATCTTTTGGGATTTTCCATATTGGAAAAATAATTTGATACGTATAATTTAGATGTGCTTCATATTGAAAAAAATATTTTTGACAATTTGTTCATTACCGTAATGAACATTGAAGGGAGGATAAAAGATAATGCAAAATCACGAGCTAATTTGAAACCTTTTCATAAAAGGAATGAGTTAGGTAAAGATCTTCAAATCCATAAATATCCAAAAGCATGTTACACGTTGGCAAAAAAACGAAAGGAAATATTGTGTGAATGGTTGAAAAGTCTAAAGTTTCCTAATGTTATGTTTCGAACTTAGTAAGGTATGCGAACATGAGGAATTACAAATTATTTGGGATGAAAAGTTATGATTGTCATGTTTTTATGCAAAAGATAATTCCAATTACATTTTGGGAGTTGTTATCGAATATGGTTTAGGAAGTTATAATAGAATTATGTTTGTTTTTCGAAAGCTTAAGATCATCTGATATAAAGTTGGTTGAAATGGAAAAATTAGAAAAAGGAAATTCTAGTAATTTTGTGCAAATTAAAAGGGATTTTTCATCTAAGCTTCTTTGACTATATGGAGTATCTACCTGTGCATTTAGCACATGAGGCTAAACTTGCTAGTTCAATTTAATATCGATGGATGTATTCATTTGAGAGATAAATATAGTAAATATTTAAATTGAAGTAATAACATGTTTTAATAACATAATTGCAATAACCCTATTCACTAATGTAGGTATTTACATCAGTTGAAGAAAAATGTCAAAAATAAGGCTAAAGTTGAAGGTTCAATATGTAATGCTTATTTAGTGGAGGAAGCAAGTACATTTTGTTCAAATTATTTTGAGCTGCATATGCACACAAGAGAAAGAAAAGTTCCTCGTAATGATGATGGGGGAGGAACGGGTGATGTTGATGGTGACTTATCCATTTTCAAATATCCTAGATGAACATATGGACGTTTAACAAGAAGAATGTTAACAGACGAAGAAGTAGATGCTGCCCATGGTTACATTTTATTGAACTGTCAAGAGGTTAAACCTTTCATGTAGTAAGTTGAAATTAAATTTGAAATTGATTATTTGGTTTTTGAAATTTAGTGTTATTCATAATTGACATACATAATAATGTTTTTAGATTATACAAGGAATAGTTACGTGAGCTAATGCCCGAGAAAAAACATGATGATATCAATAAAGAAGATAGAAGACACTTTCATCGATGGTTCGAGAAATATGTAAGTTTTCACTTACAATTATTGTAATGATTGAATTATAAGATCAAAGTGTTCAAATGAAATTATACTATTTAATATGATAATTTCTTTTATTTAGGCCTTAGAAAATCCAATAGAGAACAAATTCATATGTGAACTTGCAAAAGGGCCTTTGTGAACTGTTAAATCGTATTCGATGTATTTCGTTCATGGATACAAATATCATACAGAATATCATGGTCATAGCATAGCAACAATAAATAGTGTGGTTTACATACAGGGAGAATTGATGGATTACTATGGTAAAATTATTGAGATACTTGAAATTGAGTACCCTACATTGCCAATAAAACAAAGTGTGATATTTAAGTTTGACTGGTTTGATCCAACTCCTATTATTGGTACAAACATGTATAGCCGATATAATCTAGTTGAAATCAACCAGTGAAGAGGATTTAGACAAATTAAATCTTTCATGTTGGCGATGCAAGCAACTTAGGTGTATTATGTCTCTTTTCCCAACTTACGATATGATTAGTTAAATTGGTTGGACGTTTGTAAAGTTAAACCTAGAGGTGTTTTTGAATTACATAGAAAAGGAGAACATAGAATTGAAAGTGAAGCATTTCAGGAAGATGTTTATGAAATAAATGCATATATTGCATATGATGAGAATGAACATTTGAACGATTCAAATAATGAATATGTTAAAATTTTATCTGGAGAGGATGAGGAGGGCAAGAGATCTAAAGAGGAGCTTGAGTTAGATTCTAATTCTTCAGAAAAAGAAGATGATAATGATTTTAATTTACAATTAAGTGCTGATAGCGATTAATTTGTGTTTGTAATAGAATATTATATTCAATAAATCAATTATTAAATCAATAATATATTGAATTGAAATTGTAATATTTCTAGAATATTCAATAAAATATGAATTTCTAGTTAAATATGCCACCAAAGAGAAAATATGATATGATGCGACCAAGGTTTAAACCACGATTTAGAGCTAGTTACTTTTCAGGTGAAGCATCACATTCTGCAGCTGCGATAGAAACAGATGATGTACCTCCAGTTACTACACATGCAAATGAGGCATCACCTTCCATACTTGCTGCTACACCATTCAACAGCTTTACATCATCCACCACCCCTATATTGATAGAGATATCAGGGAACGTTACGAATGAAGGAGGCGACCTCCATTCTAGAGCTGAGGCAGTTTATGAAAGAACTTACATCATAATTGTCAACAATTTGTAGGTAAAAATACATGAAACACCATATGTTTATAATTAAGTTATAGGTTTAAATTTAAAAATGATATAAAATTGTTTTTATATTAGGTTGATTATGTCTGGACCGTTCTTAAGAAACATGACATCCAAATTCAAGGAGAAGATTGATCTTGAGGGTTATATATGGAATAATATCTCTCATGCAACCAATGATTTCTATTATCAAGAGTTTGAGGTACAAAAACAAATTTCATATATTTTTAATTAATTTTTATACATTAATTAAGTAAATATTTTAGGTTATAAGTACTTATCGTATTTTTTTCTTTTTTTCAGAAAGAATTTTTTTAGGATTTTGAATTTGACACAATTATTTATAAAGTATGGGAGAGACGAGCTCGTACACGTTATAGAGACTTCACGCCAAGACTAGTGTATAACCTCCTTATATTTCTAAAGAACTATGGAGTTATTGGTAGTAATATTAAACATCACCCAAGGCAATGTCCTTTTCAGAGCGTAATTCTACCAACAAATGTGGAGGATTGGGGGGAAAGAGTCTTCTCATACACACTGGAGGATCTATTATCAATTACAAGCATGCAGAGAGACTTGTAAGTATCTACATTTTACAGTTATATTCTAATTTTTTCACTTTGATGTGTGAATTTTTGAAACGAAAATATGCGTATTATGGAGAACGATAATGTTATAAATGTTTGTTGCCATATATGACTTTATTGTTGAGTTACTTTCTTTGTTCAATAGGGGTTAAATATCATAAAAATAGAGAAAATTCTGCCGAAAGTTCACTGATGACATTTTATTTTGATGCAGAAAAAGTCTATGGGCAAGAAACCTATACCCTGTCAGCTCTTTTTGCACACTCACACTAAGAAGCATTACGGTGTGACCTTCATCAATGCCTGATGTAGAGAACTAAATGTGTGTGAAATTTATGCTTTAATATTAATGCTTAATAATTATCACATTAATATATACATTACCTTCTAATATGACCAAATACAAGAAAGCATTTAACGACAGTCTCAGCATTCTGAAGATGTTGATGAAAGTCAAACCTATCTTCACGTAGTGCGTGGTAGGGACTATCATGGAAGGATCTTTAGCTTAGGTTTATTTACGAACACATGTTATTCACAATCCTCCATATCCAGTACAGCAAAATCTAGTAGGTAGTCCGCATCCAATGAAGTCCATGAAATTCGGAGCACAATACGAGCATTAGCAACTCAGTTGCAACAGTTGATGGAGTATATAACCCAGCTTTGTAATGAGATGGATGAGTTGAAAGCGAAGGGCAGCATGTCATTGCAGTATTAAGAGCATCCACATTCACCAAATGAATACTATAGTTGTACTTATTTTGTATAATTAAATTCTTATTATTATAGAAAATAATTTTTTATTATCAATTAAGATAATTTTTACTTTATATCAATAATCAACTTTCTTTTTTAACAAATTAATTATAGAAACAAATCAAAATATTATCAACAGATAATTGATAATTATATAAAGTACACATCAATCGTAAGATTATTAAATAAAATTAAATGCAAGAAAAATTAAAAAATAGTATCAGTAAATTTACTGATGAAAAATTAAAATTTATCAGTAAAATGTGGTGAATTTACTAACGGATTACTAATTTCCATCTGTATAATCAGTCTTGAATTTATTGGCGGGTACTTACCGACAAGGAAGCCTTGTCTGTCGCTAAATTTACTGACTGAAACAAATATTTCGTTGCTAAATTTATCAATAGGATAATATTACCGTTACTAAATGTAATGACAAAACACAATGTGTCCGTCGATAAATTAGCAACAAAACATTTGTACTCTATCACCAATTATTACCTATAGCCATTTCTTCGATGACTTATTCTGTAAGCAAATTCCGTCGCTAACTTATTTTACTGATGGAAAACCTTCCCATTCTGTATGTAAATTTAGTTGCTAAACACCAATTTTCTTATGATGATTCCTTGGCTATTGAAAATTCATTAACAAGAATTAGTTCAAAGCGAAAAGGTAGGAGTATGCATATGCAAGTTCTACTAATGTACATTCCAAATTGACAAATATAGTAACATTAATTTTGTGATATGAAAGAAATATTTAATATATGTTATTATAATTTATTGACAGGTGTTAGTTATACTTAGAATGCTTAATTCTTATAGGTTCAACTAAACTTTAGTGTATGTTTATATTGACATTGAACAAGTGTATTATATTAACTTATTCTTTATTGGATTGCGGTTGATCTCTTCTTGCAAGTATTTGACTTGTGTTTAATTTATTTACATATCTTATATTTGACCAATCCTTCTTTTAACATTAATACATTTTCTTTTTGCAACTCCCTAAGCTCTTCAATTCTCTCTTTTCTAAAAAGGTCTACGTTGATTCTATTGTGAGGTCTATGGATTTATGAAATTACCATGTTGCTCTCCATAAATAGGCCAAAATTTCTCTCCTAAGATTAGGTTTATTCCTTTCTAATAACAACATATATATGTCTCTTATGAGTAAAAATCCTATACATATACTTCAGGGTTGCCACTATCAAGTACAATGATTGGAATTATAGTCAAGTGCCACTTTGTGTGTGTACAAATTTTAATTTTGAGATTCACCACAAGATGATTTTACATATAATTGTTAATGCCAAATTGACCATCATTTTCAACATATGTTGAATAATTGCTTACGATTGTTATTTTGTTTGTTATAATATTTTGGGCATTATTTAGAATTGGACATCTTTGATTATTTAAGCAAGATTATTATAATGAGTATTCTACCTTATGTGGGACTCTTTGAAGATGAGGTTTATTTAGGATAAAAATCCTAGTCATAATAGGATTTAATTGAAATCAAATCATCGTATCTTGACTAAGATAAGATATAGAGTTTTGGTGATTTTTGGACTCTTCTTAATCGCCTATTTTATGGATAATAGTTTTCTAAGGTAGCTGAATTTATGAAGATTATGACTGACGATTTGCAGCTGCATTTCTGCTAGGTTTACGTGACGTTTTAGACTGTAAAGTTATCGTTTTTATGAGGGAAAAATATGCAGATTTATTGTTTGTGTATAACTATAATTTTTGAGATACTTTAGTGATTCTATCTATCAAAGGTAGCTGGATTTTTTGTGATATCTATCTATACTAGACAATTGATTTTCTCTACCTAATTACATGAATTTTCAAAGCTAAATGACTGTCTTTTTTTGGGAAAATGATAGGTATTGTGTGACTTGAAATTGGGATTTTTTAGGCAATCTTAGACTATTTTTGTAGTTGATTTTATAAGGATTGTATCCTAATTTAGTGCTGCAATTCTATTAAGGTTTTTGTGTTTTTATTTTCAGCTGTATTTTTTGGAATACAACACACCTTAGGCTGATTATGTGAGGGCTGTTGAGTTGGTCTTTGTGTGTGACCTTTGGTTGGCTATTCTCCATCTCTTTTCAACGATAATTGTAGGTTGTGTAATCGTTGATGGTGTTGATTTTGGGCAGCTAGTTTTTCTAGGTGTTGCTAAATTTTTTTGTTAAGGGATCACGTGATTTTGAGGCTATGGTTTTGGTTGATTGCATAATTTTCTGCAGTTGAATATTCTTCCATCCTTGAATGACAATTGAGGGTGGTCTTTGGTAATTTTGTGGATGTCATTTTTAGCATTGATGTGTGAAAATTTCAGAAGTTTTTGTGACTTTGTAGTTGTTGTCTTTGTCATTGGTTTTGTGCAAAAAACTTCAGCAATTGTCATTGTTGTTGTAGCTTTATTGGATTAACTTTTTGGTGATGAAACGTTTTTTTATTTGAGACTTTTTATGGCTGCTATGCGTGGGATATCTTAGTGACATTATCGAAGGTTCATAGTCGCTTTCTTCGTAGATAAATTCCCATTTTTTAATTAATGAAGCGATATATTTAGGGAAGTTGTTTTTTTTATCTAAAGTGTTGTCTTTGTTTATGTTAGTTATTGTTTAATCACTTAAGTTCTTTATTTTGTATCGTTATCATTAAACATTGTTGAGAAAATCCTCTGTTGAGTTTAGTACAAGGTGGTCATACTATTGGGTGTGAAATACTTTCACAGGTTATGAGGATGAGGGATAATGGTAAGAGTTGAGTAGTGTAGGCTCAGTAAATCCTTATATAAAACTATTATCGGTAATGAAAGTATAAAGCTAGTGAGGGCCTCGCAGACATAGGCAAGGTGTGTTGAACTGTGTTACCAAATTTTGGGAGTTGATATGTTTAATTTTGTATCTGTTTTTCTATTTTTGTTTGTGCTGAAAAATTAGCAGTTACTGATACAGTTGTTTTATATCTAGTAACCGATAGATACAGTTACAAGCAACTGCGACAGAACCAAGTCTATGCAAAACTACACCCCTTTGGAAACTTTCAACTTTTTTTAAAACTTTCTCTTTCTTTGCTAATATGCTCAAAGACACTTCATTAGTATATGTAGTCATTATATTTTCAGGACTTCCATTTTTTATAACTTCTAGGTATATCAAAATAGGATTTGTCTATTACCTTTCCCAAGCATGCATTAAATAACTTTTCAATATTATTAAAAAATAAATCATGCTTTAATCTTCTACTAAATGCTTGTTTATACCTTTTGTGTTTTGGAAGCCTCATTAACATTCATGTGTTTCTTCATGCATTGTTTGCAATTTCTTCATTTAACTTTTAGACCTTTGTTTGGTGCTTTTAGAAGCAACATTCCAAATCTAATATTTAGATGTTAATCTTGTATGTGCATTTGCAAGTTAGCCTAAAGATATCTAAAATATAACCAATAATCAAATTACTTAAACTTATTACCAAACAAAATTTCCAGCACCAATAAGATACAAATAATTTCACTGTATGTTATATAACTTCATAGTATATGTTATTCAACTATATAACTGTTAAATTATATAGGAAATGCTCTTTAAGGTTGTCGTATTGTGCATTCTTTTTCCTAATAACTAGATGTAGCACATATCTTTTGGCTCTATAAGCCTTTATGTATGATATATCTTATCAATAATCTCTTAAAATTCATCTTTTTAATTCATCAATGTTTCTATTTAGAGTGTTCTTAAAGTTCATAATATACTTTTTAGCTATCCACTAATAATCTATATTCTTACTATTAATTATACGTTCACATACGTGCTTACTCTGAAGCGTATTTTTTAAAAGCATCTTCCTGATATGTTTAACTTGCATGAATTCTCCATCTACTTTTTCTAAACTTTGATGTCACCACATTCTTTTCATTCTTAATGCAAATGTAGTTAAACAATTTTTAATCTAAAATTTTCAAAACCTTTATAAAAGTACTAAATAATTCAAATATCACACCTTTCTTTAGCTTAATATCATCATCTAGGTCAACGAAAATTTTTAAATGAGAAAATTT
This sequence comes from Erythroxylum pedicellare, assembly GCA_027563575.1. Classification (NCBI taxonomy): domain Eukaryota; kingdom Viridiplantae; phylum Streptophyta; class Magnoliopsida; order Malpighiales; family Erythroxylaceae; genus Erythroxylum; species Erythroxylum pedicellare. Next base: position 33,997,372 of record JAOQMP010000006.1, read on the forward strand.
GAACTTCCCCTTATCATCCCTAGAGATACCATCAACACTAGTCATGTCCTCATCACCGTTAAGCTCCACTTCATTACCATTTAAATCCATATATTCAACATTTCTATTAAATTAAGTGTAACATCCCCTTATCACATGTTAAGGGTTAGAATCCTAAAATAGTATATATGAGAGTTTGTTGAGAAGTTAGAAAGTGCATTTCATGCTCATGTATAATATATCATACACACACACACACGTGAATATTGATTATTGTACATGCATTCATTGACATTTTTTGGGTATAATTGATTTTATAAATGTGATTATATTGAGAATTGTGGTTTTTATGTGTTGAAATTTGATTTGGAGAGTATATGTATTTATTTAGAAATTTTGTTAAAATTATGAAAATTTTGGGTATTTTTGGACTAGGAAAAATGACAAGCGTCACTACCACTCACCACTCCTCTCTCAAAATTCCACATTTTTGCAAGACACTCTCCTTAGTGTCTTTCATTTTAACTCTTATTTTCATCTTCTTCATGGCTTTCTCTTCTTCACGATTTTGTTGCCAACCTCCACCAACATTGAACTTAGCTCTCTCATCTATCAATTACTACTTCTATCTTGTTGTCTCTTTCATTTGTCAGAAAAAAACCCTAACCTAAGCCACCTCCACGATGACCGTGAGATGCATGGTAAATTAGGGATTCTTGGTTTTCTTGAAGAGTTTAAAGAATTTGAAGCTAAATCAAGTAAGTTATGCTTTAAATATCATGGGTAGTGTAAATAAAACATTTATGATGAGTAATTTGAGATTGAATGCTCATGATCATGAAGTTACATGTATGTTGTAACATAGGTGTAAAAAAATAAAGAGGTTTGTGCTCTTTCTTTTTAGTGTATTAATGAAATTCTTGGGTTAGCTAAATGAAGGCCTTTAAAATGATCATTATAAGATAGATTGAAGTGTAAATGAAGTTGATTTTTATGCTAAATTGTGGATGAATAAATGAATATATTCATGGCTTTTCTTTTGTGTTTATGATGAGTAATAGTTTATAAATTGTTATAGAGATTTTTTGAGGTAGAATGATCATTATAATGGTGTTTGGACGAGTGCAGTAAATTGATGAATGAATGGACATGTTTAATGTCCTATTTTGTGGTTATGATTAATAGCCTTTTATGATTTGTTTTGTGAATGTTTTGAGTTATAAATTGAAGTGAGAATGAAGAGGAAATGAAGTAAAAAAGATGATCTATATACAAGATGTGTTATATGTAAAATATAGGAAGTTATAAAAATCTGGAAAAATTAGAAGAGAGTGGCTGGAATATTTTAGCTATAGTGTTTCCACTGGATATACTTCTGTATTTTAGCCATAACTTGACCTGCAAATATCCAAATGGGACGATTTTTTATTTGGATTAAATTAAAGACATATGGATACATTTTTCATAGATACATAAAATTCAAATTCTATCTTTAAGAGTTTCAAATTTTGACTTGAAGTTGAGTACTGGTGCAGTTGTAGTTTTAGAACAATATGTAGTTTTATGATGTCTTGAAATGAGATGAATTAAGGTGATAGTTAGGAATAAAATGAAGGTGAAAATGAAGTAGAACATGTGCAGGAAATTTAAGATGAAAGTGTATAAGAATATGTTCTATTTTGGTGTTTATGATCAAATATGGATTTTGATTTGTGTGTGGATGATATTGAACTGAAATTGAGGTATACATGAAGAAGTTATCAACTAGAAATGATGAATGTTGAATATGAATTGTTTGATAATTATGAATGAGATATGTTTGGAAAAAGGATAGGATTTTATGAATGATGAGTTTTAGTGAAAATGATGAATCAAATGATTTGATGTTTGAGAGTCTAATGCAATCAATTTAGTGGTTGAATTGGTATCAAATGATGTAGCATTAGAGCAGGTGAATTCGGAAAGACTAGGAGTGAAAGTGATGGTAGAATATATGTAGAAACTATTGGAAATGCTCTTGAGTGATGTGTGCTTCTTCTATGTCCATTGGAAAAATTTTAGGTCTACTGAATGGACCTTCTCGGGTCTGAAAAAAATCCCAACCCCGATCATTTCCGTTTTGAGTGATGTATGTCCACTGAGCAGACATTCACGGTATGCTTACACAAAATTTTGATTTTGACCCCTTATATGGCAAAATCTCTCTTTGGAACCTTCACAAAAGTTGTAGATCTCGAAGTCCTCCTCAAAAGAGTTCTAGAATGACATTGATCCTATATCTAAAAAAAAATTATGCCTTTTATCCCAAGATATGTTTATTTATAGATGATGGACTTATTAATGTTTTCCCATGAGATATTTAGGCTTGATAGTGATCTTGAATGAGCCTAGTTGATGTTAGATTGATTGATTAAAGTAAGGAAAGTGTATTAGGTATTAAGGAATGATTTAAAGATCTTGTTAAGTGGTTATGAGATGCATATTAAGGAAATGTACCCGGGATTGTCATTGAACATGCATTGTACATATTCCAAATACATATATGTACATAAACGAATACTTATTATTGTGCAAAGTTGTGATGTGTATGTATTGTATGATTGAGAAGAGCATATTGAGCGTCAACATCAAAACGTTGCCAGGACTTCAAGGAAATAACTTTCTGGAGCAAACTATGAGTAACCTAGACGGTCTCACTTAATTATTTGTTTATATTAAATTCTGTATAGGATTATTTTGCAAATGTGATTAAGTTGATTCCGGACATTAAATATCCAAGGCGTTTGATGCATGAATGGCATATTGGAAGTGTTCCTTGTATGTGAATTTGACGAAATAAATGATTCTCAACGTATATGTTGAATGCCTGAGCCTTGTATCCCCAACAGATAAGGGACAATTAACAATGAGCTTGGTATCTAAAATAGATACGAGACAGTTATAGGCACATGGTCACAACAACATAATAATCGGAAATGAGTCTCATAAGCATTGCATATACATTTAAAATGTATGTTTGAATGATTGACATGTACCATTGTGTAAAACCCTAACTCCCGTAAGATATGTACCCGACATCCTGCTTGATATCCGAGTCCGTGCCTCGCAAGGGTGGCATGCTAGAACATTCAATCGGTCAAAACTCAGTACAATTTTTTTAAAACCACAAACATAATAGAAATCCATAACCAAATTGGATCCCCTTTATCCACAAACTTTTTCTATCATAACAATACAAATCAATAGAATTTCAATTCCATTTAAGGCCTATTACAAATACAAAACACTTTAGTCCTAATGTCTTTATATTACAACATAATTACATTTGTATACACATTGTGTAAAAACTTTCTGAATATATTGTTCGATAAAAAACTTTCGGAATATATACAATTCAATATGGAAATAAAGAGGTACAATGCAGATGCGAACTGATCCTGACCTCTATCCCTTACTTGTATGTTGTAGGTGTACTCCCGTTTGCCTAACAGGGTATTCTTCTGATCTTGAAGAATATTTGCAAATTTTGGGTGAGTTTTGCGAACTCAATGAGTGACCATCATCGATGGCGCACCCAGTCATATAACACATAATTCAAATTCACATCATTTCACATTTCATACTAAATACACTTTAATCATTCATATTATGCATATGCAGTGCATATAAGACCCATTTTCCATTTGTTACTTTGTTGTGACCAAGTGCCTAAACTGTCCCGTATCTATTAGATATTGGGCTTATTACTAACTGTCCCTTATCCGATGGGGATGCAAGGCTCATTTTACATAGTGAGCTTTAGGCTCTTAATCACTTTCTGAGCTTGAGGCTCTTTTCACACTTTGAGCTTTAAGCACTGATCGGTGGCTATTCTAATCACAACTCCTATTATCTGATCATGCATTTATGTATGGAACGCATCTCACACTTTTAATCAATCATATCATGAAACATTTAGTTCGTCACATTCACATGTAAGTAATACTTCAATATCTCATCCACATTTTACAATCATGGGACCTTCTGTTCGGAATTCAACACAATCAACCACATTCATATAAGCCTTCAGTAGTCAATCAATAGAAAAATTCAAACAAAACAAATAATGAAATGAGACCATCTAGTTCTACTCACAGTATGCTCTAGATTAGCTTTGGCTTCCAAATTCTGAAAATGCCTGAATGCAGACTTTTAACCTGCATAACCCATTTATGCAAGACACATGTTACACTCACATTAATAATGGCACACTTGTAAGCATTTATTCATGCACAGTTGTACATATGGACTAGGTACAATGCATGCTCAATGACAATCCCGGGTACTTTACCAATTTCATATCTTAAGCTCATTTTCATTTTAATTACTCATAATTTCTTTGAATCACAACCTTAATCCTTTGGTACTTTGATATCAATAACTCATTCACTAATTTACCAATATAATCCTACATGTGACTAGT
>JAOQMP010000006.1:34022175-34042749 GCA_027563575.1 Erythroxylum pedicellare
TATCCTTTAGATCCTAATGGTATAGTTAACACTGGTGCACTCAAAAATTCTTTAGCACTCATTAGTCCATCTAAAAGGTACATTCTTCCTTAGAAGCCTTATCAAAGGGGCTAAGATCAGTGAAAACCCCTCAACAAATCTCCTGTAATATCCTACAAACTCGAGAAAACTCTGGATCTTAGACATATTTCTAGGGGCTTCCCACTTCATCACTGCCTCATATTTCTTTGAGTCTACTTGTATGCCCTATCTAGACACTATGTGACCTAAGAATACTACTTGATTAAGCCAAAATTCACACTTATTGAATTTGACATACAATTGCTTCTCTCTCATTATCTGTAGGACTAACCTCAAGTGCTCAGAATGTTCCTCTCTACTTCTCGAGTACACCAAAATATAATTTATGAACACAATCACAAAATGATCTAAATAAGGTTGCAATACCTTATTCATCAATGCCATAAAAGTTGTTGGAGCATTTGTCAACCCAAAAGGCATCACTAAAAAACTCAAAGTGCCTATATTTGGTCCTAATTGGACTCTTAGGTATATTAACTTCTGTTATATTTAACTGATTGCACCCTGATCTCAAATCCAACTTAGTAAACAACCGAGCTCTCTGCAACTGATTAAGTAAATCATCAATCCTCGATAATGGGTACTTATTCTTTACTGTCACCTGATTCAACTGTCTATAGTAAGTACACAATCTCAAAGTCCCGTCCTTCTTCTTTATATGCAATATTGGAGCTCCCTAAGGTGACGCATTGGGTCTAATAAAATCTTTATCCAACAACTTCTACAACTGGGTCTTAAGTTCTTTAAGTTCGAAAAGTGCCATCCTAATGGAGTAATCGATATGGGAACAGTACCTGGAACTAAGTCAATAGTGAATTCTATCTCTCTTTTTGGGGGCAATCCTGGTAACTCATTGGGAAACACATATGGGAAATCCTTGACAATAGGAATATCTTGCACTGTCTGCTCAGTTTGGGTATCAGTTACATAGGCTAGGTATGTCTCACATCCACCTAGAATCATTATGAGAGCATTCATTGAGGAAATCAACCTAGTTGGCACTACTTGACTAACACCTCAAAATATTACCCTTGGTTGATTAGGGGATTCAATAGTCACTCCCTTAGTATAAAAATTGATTATTGCCTTATGAGCAGTAAGACAGTACACACCCAATATGAGATCTATCTCCCTCAACTGTAATACTATCAAATTGGCTTCCAACTCTACTTGATTAATCCGAATACCCTTTACAGACTTTCCCACTCATTGTAGTACTTCCTATAAGAGTACTCACTTCTAAGCCACATTTCATCACCTCTCTCTCACAATGCAATTTAGATGCCAGATACGGTGCAATGAATAAATGTGTGGATCCTGAATCTAATAGTGTAGATGCCTCAAATTGAAAGACATGTAGCACACCTGCAATAACATCTAGGGAGTTCTGTGTCCCCTTTCTGGTGATGGCAAAGACCCTAGCTTGAGACTGTGGCTGGATACTCCGTACCTCAATCCTAACACTAGGAACTACTGACCTGGTTTTACCTTTACCTATACCTTTTTATCCTACTCCACTAGCTCTACTTTGTTAGACAGTAGTCTTAGTCACTGATCCCCCTCTCACTTTAGACTGTGCTCCCAAGGTTGAGGGACAGTCTCTAAGCTGATGCTTATAAGAGCTACAATGTAAACAAGATCCCGTTAACCTCCAACATTCTCCACCATTTTTCTTTCCACAGTACTCACAACTGGGCATCTATTGTGTTTTCCCACCAGATGCTTGACCTCTTCCACTACCAGATTGAACAAAACCACCTCTTGGTCTAAATCCTGATTGTCTCGTTCTAGTCTGTGACTTGAATGATCTATTATGACATTTGATAAATCCCTTTCCAAAATCAGCTTGGGTCTCACCCTTCCTCTTCATTCTATATTCTTGCCTACACTTTCCTTGACCATCTCTCAATAACTGCTCAATTCGAATTGATGCAGTTCTCAGGTCAGTAAAGCTACTTAGATTAGTAATTGCCAACCTCATTCTGATATCCATACTTAATCCATCCTTAAATCTCCTACACTTATCCTCCTCAGTTGGAATCAATGTAATAGCATATCTTGTTAACTCATTAAACCTCACCTCATACTCAGCTACAGTAAGATTCCCCTATTTCAGATCTAAAAACTCTTTCATCTTCCTATCCAGGTAAATCTTGGGCATATAGTTCTCCTTAAAAACATTCAAAAAAATATTCATACTTTAGTCTACAAGGTCGGGCAGAATTGTCAGGAATAGTCTTCCACCAGTGATAAGTTGGGCTTTGCAGTAGTGAGACTACATAGTCAAACCTTTCATCGGACTCACAGTCCATTTGATTAAATACTTGCTCCATTCTTTCCAACCGACCTTCTGCTTCTGCAGGGTCTGTACTTTCATAGAAGTCTACAGCCCCTGCTTTCTAAGCTTATCATACCTCCTTTCCCTTCTCTTAGGAATTCTCAGAGTTATCTATTCAGACTGAGGTACCAGAGACTCTCTATTGGCTCTTATGGACTTAAGGTCAGTTAACTCTACTACTTGATCTCCTATAGGGGATGACCTATAACAAATAATAGTTGTGATCATTATACAAGTATCTCACTATATATTATGTCTAAATGCTTTTATATATCTCTAAGGATGCCAAACCATGACTTTGATACCAAAAATGTAGCACCACACTATCATAGAGCATATACTTGAACATCTAGAGGACATTCAAGAACATACCCTATGAGAATGGCATGTTAGAGCAATCACATTCACTTCACAGGGAATCATAAAGAGTGTAAGTATTTAAAATGTTAACATATCTTATTTCATTAACAAAATATGATTTACATTGTCATTTCATTACAAACCATCCATATAGTTACAATACAAAAACCATCTGTGTTCATACTATTTATACAAAATGTTATACATGAGAAGAGAAACTATACAAAAGCACTCTATCTACTCCTCAGAGGACAGATGACCAGACCTTTGAGCCATATCTTGCTCCTAAAATAGATAATACTGGACACCAACTAGATTACTTTATAAGCAAGGTCTCCTTTTAGTACCTGAAAATCAACGTTGCAATTTTGATGAGTTTTGCAAACTCAATGAGTGAACCATTATCGATGTGTTCACTCAAAACAGATTATATATATCACATGAATAAAACCTAGCTTACATTATACATATTTATGCATCATATATCACATTATTCATCATACTACAACAAGCACCTTAACAATACAATCACTTAATCATTTCATAAGCACCTTCTGAATTCAAAAACTTCATATAATCATCTCAAATATTTCACTCATTTATCACAATTCTTTATATCACCATCAAGTTCATAGGCATCTCACAATGTTATTTCAATATAATTTAACATTCATTTGCAAACAATTTCATAAACACATATAAAGATATAAATGCAAATGCAAATAAGACTCATTTCTATTTTTACTTTTTTGTGACCAAGTGCCTATTTATTGGTTATCGGTCCTGTGTCTGTTGTAGATATCAAGCTCATTTTTAGTATTGTTCTATACCCATTTTGGATACTAGGTTTATTAAACATTGAGCCTGAGGCTTTGTGTGCACATATATGAGCTTAAAGCTCATTTCATATTGGCTTCTTCGATTACAACTCCTTTATGTGAATATGCATATTCATGTAATGAAATGCAACATTTTAACATAATATATCATCAATCACTTTTCAGTTAAGAAACACATCCAATTATCAAAATTCATTGAATTTATGTTCGACATTCAATATATAGCTAAGAATTCATTTTCCTTATTCACATTCAAATCACAAACACTCCCATATAGTCTTGGATATCAAACTCCTCAAACAATCAATTGTCCAGAATCATCAATGTCACAATTATATCAATATCAATTCAATATAGAGAAATCAAGTTTAATCAAATAATATGAACAAAACATATTTCTAATCTAGTTCACACATCTAGGTTACTCACCGTACACTCCTATTAGCTGTTGCCATGACTAATTGGCAATGTATGGATGGTGTCAGTCGATTTATGCCTCTAAATCAAACAAGACATACAGGTACACATCACTACTTGATCAATCAATAAATACTCAAATTTACACATGTATATGTGTCATATTCAATTTATGCTTAATTGATTATCCCGAGTATGTAACCTTATTCACAAATCTTAATCATTTATACATCATGACTTGTAGATCATTCAATTTACAATTAGGCTTATTCTTTAGGTAAGTTTGATTACCCTAAATTCATCAGTCATACATTCATTAATTCTTTCCAAGAATTAAATATTCAAACAATTTCCCAATTCTCATTCAATCATACCTAATTCATTTCTCATATCCTTTGAATTACATTCGCATTCATAAGAACATCTTTATACCATTAACAACTTATACTTCTCAAATTCATAGACATTGATATCAATAATTCCATTCCTTAATTTATAACCTCAATTAACAACTTAAACTTATCAAACACTTAATCAACCAACTTTCTGGGTTCATTTAAAACCCAATTAAGTCCAATTACACCATTATAAAGTGTCTTAACCTTCTATAGTACACAAATTGCCTAAAAACAACCTTTTCTCCTTCCAAAGTACTTCCCACGACTGTGGAAGAAGCCTTATAAATCCCATGATCGTGGGATGAGTGAACCAAAGGTTCACTCACCTATAACCTTCATTTTGCTTCCAATTTTTACTCGTTCATGCTCCTTCCAACTTACCTTCACCAAAGTCCATCAGTTTCACTTTAATTTTATCTTATTCAAGCTTTAATCCCTTATGAAATTCATGTCCAAATCCAATTCGAAAATCATTCATTAGGCAACTAACAATTCATGATCTTCCATGCATTAAAACTAAAACAAAATATATCATTCATTTGATCATACATGTAGTCCTAGTTCTTTCTTATTTCAAGATCACTTTATTAGCACCTTTCGTTAGCATCAATTCACCTTCCTTATACTTAATTCATAAAAACAACCTATAGCATACAGTTCATACATCAAGAACATAATATAACATATTCAAGTTCTTCCATCAAATTCCTGTATGACCTCATCATTAATATAACATACAATCTATCCCCAATTCAAACAACATAAACTTTCTATTATAACAAACCATAAAGAACAATCTTTTACTTACTTATTTAGCTCCAATTTTAGCTTAATTCATCAAGTCAACTTTGCCTTATATGCATGCAAGATTCATCACATGTTTAAAGTAGCAATAAGATGATTTTCGGCTAAAATAAGAGACAATAATAATATGAGTCTTTAACTATCTCGTGAAGGGTAAAAGTTTAGATTATTAATGTATCAATTAGACATAAACATAGCAAAACACAGGGATGTAAAGGTTGAGCGGATTTCGGTGGTGTGTGAGAAGAAGAAAGATGAAGAATGAACATATCTAGGATTACTCCTACAGGAGCTTATCACCTAAGGTGCTAGGTGTCATCAACTTAATTTGACATATGTCTATAGGCATGTTCTCCATTTGTTAAGTATATATGCTTCCATATGTTACTTAATAACTTAGTCCATTTGTCACACAACCATATCTACCATTTGTCAATTAATAACTTATGCCAAATGTCATTCATTCATCTATGACAAATGTCACTTATTTATAAGCTTAACTATCCTAATTTTCCCTGTATCCATTGGTCTTACCATTTGGCATTTTTCCTAGACCAATTGTACATTTTGATTCATCAATTTTCCAATTGTACCAAATTAATTCCAAATTTACTACTTGTAATCAATCAAACTAAAATGAAAGGCATAAATAATACACAATTCACATTATGATCATTTTAACCTTTTCATACCCCAGAATAAGTCAATTGAGTGCATATACATTCTTTTCATCCTCATCATCATCATCACACCTAGTTTGAAATTCGACAATGAAGCTGGGTCTGTGGAGGTCTGATAATATGCAGTCTTACCCTTATATAGTAAAGAGGCTATTTCTGGTAGACCTATATACAGATGAGATATGCAAAGTAATGATGCAGGACATGGAAGAAAAAAAGGAAATAAGTAAAAAAATTAAAAAAACTAACACGCCGAATATTTAAGTAAATAGAATTACAATAAAAGATGAAGACATACCTGATGCATAACCCGATCTATTAGTACCTTACACCTTGTAAAGACCAGTCCGTTTCATCACTAGTCGCATTGAGGTCATCACTGAGCAACCCTGAGGATAAGACAATCCTATGGTTTAGGTGTCCATTGCGGGAATCTTTCCCCAATAGTGGGTTGAGCTTCCTATATGGTACGTGTGTCATTTAACCTTATCCTATTACACTAGACTTTCCTACTTCTAGCAACAACCTCAGTGAGGGCCAACTCTGACATATCTTTCTTGATCACTTCCCTCTAGGTCTTGTAAGGCCTTCCCCTCCTACTCTTGTAGCCACTCAGGTTTATTATCTTACCGCGCCATACCAAAGCATCAGAGGGAATCCTGCGCACATGTCCAAACTACCTAAGCCTTGTCTCTCTCAACTTGTCTACAATACTTGCTACCTGTAGCCTCTCTCTCATTACTCGATTTTGTACCATATCCCTTATGGTAATGCCACACATCCACCTAAGCATACATATTTCTGTGACCACTAACTATCTCGTTTGTCTAAGTTAAGTCGGCCAACATTTTTCCCTATATAGCAAGGTGGAACGAATTGCCATTTTATAAAATCTCCCTTTGAGTTTTACGGGGACCTTTTTCTCACATAAAATACTTGATGCACTCCTCCATTTGATCCACCCAGATCTAATACGATGTAATATATCGTCATCGATATTTCCATCGCTATGAATGATGGATCCGAGGTATTTGAAATTTTATTTCTGTGGTATGATGTCAGTGTCAATCGCTACCTCTGCCTGTACCATCTGGCTACCTGAGAAATTGCATTCTAAATACTCTATCTTGGACCTGCTCATTTTAAAGCCTTTCGACTCTAATGCTTCTCTCCAACATTCTAACTTGGCATTGACCCCCTTCTTGGTCTCATCCACTAGGACAATATCATCAGCAAATAGCATACACCAAGGTACCTCCCCTTGAATATGTTTGGTGAGTTCATCTAACCCTAAAGTGAATAGAAAAGGACTTAGAGCTGAGCCTTGATGTAGGCCAACACCAGTAGAGAATGCTTCTGTGTCACCTCCTACCGTCCTGATGCTAGCCAGTGCTCCTTCATACATATCCCTAATCACTCTGATATACATCGTAGGAATGCCCTTTACCTCTAAACACCACCATATGAGTTTTCTAGGAACCCTATCATACGCCTTCTTGAGATCTACAAAAACTATATGCAAATCCTGTTGTCATTCTCTGTAGCATTCTATTAGTCGCCGAAGCAGATGTATTACTTCTATCATGGACCTACCAGGCATAAACCCGAATTGGTTGGCTAATATCGAAGCAATTCTCTGGATTCTCTTTTCAATTACCTTCTCCCATAGCTTTATGGTATGGCTCAATAGTTTGATGCCTTGATAGTTTTGGCATTGTTGTATGTTTCCTTTGGCCTTATACAAGGGGATTAACCAACTCAATCTCCATTCATCTAGCATCTTGGATGACTCGAGGATCACATTAATAAGTTGAGCTAACCACTCTATACCTACAACACCTACTTGCTTCCATACCTCTATAGGGATGTCATCTGGTCCAATTCCCTTTCCGATCCTCATCCCTTTCAAAACTTTTATAATTTCCCCCCTCGTGATCCTCGCCTAAGAGTACCTGTTTAGACATATTCCCAACCTGGGGGGTTCCCCTAATGCTATGTTGACTAATATGTCTTCGTTATATAATCCATGAAAGTATCTCTTCCACCTCCGCTTGATGGCTTGGGAGTTTGTGAGTACTTGTTCTTCTTTGTCACGTATACAGTAGACTTGGTTGAAGTCCACCATCTTACGTGCCCTATCTCTCGCTATCTTGAAAATTTTTTGTGCTCCTTTGACCGTATCCAAATCCCTGTACATCTTCTCATAAGCTTCTCCTTTAGCCATTGCGATAGTCTTCTTCGCCTTTTGTTTCACTAATTTATACCTTACTCTATTAATAATCCACCTTGCCTCTGTTTCATTTGTCAATAGATCTTTATAAACTCCCTTTTTTGCCTTGACCGCCCCCTGGACCTCATCTGACCACCACCATGGTTCCATTTGCCCCCTCCCCTGTCTTTTAGATACTCTAGTAGTTTATAGGTTGTCTCTCTCACTACAGGGGCTACTCCCTGCCACATCCTATTCACATCCCCACATATAGCCTATGCTGCATTGTTCTTGAACTGAGTCCTAAAAAGCTCCGCCATGTCCCCTTTGAGTCTTGCCCATCTGATTTTGTGGCCTGGCTTGGTAAATTTCTATGCCCTCCATCCTTTGATTTCAAAATCCAAAACTAACAATTTATGTTAGGTTAATAGACAGGCGATAGGGAGTACTTTGCAATCCTTGCACTATGATCTGGCACTTGTCCTGACAAAGAGATAATCAATTTGCATTTTGTTCGTGCTAATATGAAATATCACTAAGTGCATGCCAATTTTCTTAAAGAAGGAATTTACTATAACTAACTCATTTTCTATGGTCATGTCTAATAAATCAACCCCACTATCATTTCTAGTGCTGTATTTGAAGCCCCCATGAATTCCTATATAACCGTCTGAATCCACCCCTATATTCCCATTAAAGTCCCCCTAGAACGATCTGCTCAGTATTAGTGATTTGTAAAAGCACGCCCTCTAGTGTCTCCCAGAATGTGTGCTTTTATTGTTCGTCTGTGCCAGCTTGAGGTGTATACGCACATACTACATTAAAAACCACACTGCTTAAAACAAAATTTGCCACCATTATCCTATCATTGACCCTTGTAATTCCCACTACTCTGTCTATAAGTCTCTTGTCCACTAAGATACCTACCCCATTCTACTTCCGCGTATTTCTCGAGTACTATAGTGTGAACCCCCTATCTCCTTTGCTTTAGCTCTTGCCCATTTCGTCTCCTGGATGCATGCTATTTGTATCCGATACTTGTCTATAATCGTAACTAATTCTAAAGACTTTCCTGTGAGGGTCCCTACGTTCCAAGAGCCTATCTTTAATAAGTTATCTCCATCTTTAATTCTGTAAGGTGCGCGGATCGACCCGCTTGTGCTGATACCATTCACTCGCTCTGAAAGCATCTCTCCTAGCCCGTGCTTCTCACGTTTCTCGCAAGTACTATCCTATGAAAACCTTAAAAGCTAAAACTAAAGGAGCCCATCAAAAGGAGTAAGGATAATATTTAATAATAAACCTAAAAATACTAATAAAACTATGAAATAAAATAAAAATAAAAATAAAATAAGAAAATAATAATAAAACAATAAAAATATAATAAATATAATAAGGGCAAAACCAAAACTAATAAGAAACTCAAATAAAAGGAAAATAATAGTAATAATAAAAATACAATAGTAATAGTAATACTAATAATAATACTAATAACAAAAATAGTAATACAACAAAAATTAGAAACTAGAAAAATTAATAAATACTTAGAGAGTATGAAAAGAAAGAAAATATAATTAGGATAAAAATAAAAAATAAAAATACTAATAGTAAATAGCCAACCGAAAATAAAAGGCAAGCCTAGTAGTAACACCAAAACTAAGACTAATATTAATACTAATAACTAATACCAAATACCAAAACTAAAAAAAAAGTTCCTATAATGAACACTAAGAAACAACAACAAAACTGATAAGGGAGAAAAACAATGAAAAACAGTGAAATAATAATAATAATAATAGGACCAATAAATAATACTACTAAACTGTTAACAAAACTAGTAATATTAGCAAATGGAAGGTAAGGTAAACTAAAATAAAAAAACCAACCGAATAAATCGTGACTGAATTGTGCATGCAAAAATGTTGATAACCACACATTTCAAGGTGTGGGCCAGAATAGCAGTGGTAGAGTATATTACCCACTCTTATCATCCAGAGATATTCTAATAAAGAGGTGAAACAAGAGGTGTGATTTTAATGGAGAAGGCTTTTGTAGAAGGTTGAAGCACTAAATTAGAAAAGAGAAATAATGGACTTGTCCATCATAAAACATCAGGCTAAAAGGCAAGGGACCAATGGATCGCAGTAAGAGGAAGGCTGACAATATCTTAAGTACAATAGCGTCAGGATGCTCAAGAAAGCTTGTGGATACGATGCGTGATGTGCCAGGAGAACCTACTCAACATGTAGGCAAGTGTATCGGTTACCGTGCATGCAACCCTTTATCATCACCCATAAGCTGCATGCATAACATAAATGGTAACCCTGCGGGAGCTAGTTCATGAGCTAGTTCCCATTACGTGTGTTGCTCAAAGGGAAAGACGAGACTCCCAACCTAGGTTATTAGATGTTCATGACCATTACAGCCCCGAGAGCCAGTGATACACAGAATCATATGGACAGAGCAAATAACCTCGACTAAGAAAGGAAATCTATGTTATCCAAACAATACAGAAAACTAGAAAAATGCATAACTAGCCACTCCATACTCAAATCAAAACACAACATGCATTTACATAAATGGAAACACAGAAACAACTAGAGGTAAGAGTGTATTTTTTACATACCTGGTGAGGCGGATTCCCTGGTGAAGGCCAAGGTGATGCACCTAACCACCCACAATGTAGAAAATGTAAAAAGATGTAGAAAACTCTACTTGATGGCCATTATCGCATTTGCAAAGTTGCGTCCTTGCGTTGACGACTCACGTCTGGTTGCCAATATCTGCTACCTCCTCTGAGAGTTGTAACAACTTATGAGGAGCTAGCATTGTCGGCGGCTGGTCTCCTGCGCATCCGACTGAACCACAAGCTCAAGGGCGTTGGAGCCAACGGGATGAGGACCAAACTCTGTCAAGGCCTTGACATGCTTTATCGCTTTCACCTCCAAAAATCCTCATTTTTTAGCCTGCTCAGTCGTGAACGACTGCGACAAGCTTTGGTACTGGTAGTTGTAGACTGCCTAAGACGAGTAGATAATCAAGTCGAAGAACAAGAGCCAAGTGGGTCCTGATTATCGAGAAGTTATCTGTCCTATACTGATCTGTTTATCACTTTGCAAGTTTCATCACAAACAATCTTGCATGAGGTGGTCTCTTAGTTCCTATAATGAGGCTAGTAATGTTAAGAACAGGAATCAGACCTAGAATAGCTTGAGCTGTGTGTTTTCTCTCAAGAAGCATTGTATCTACCGTAACCTTAGAATCGTTACATAAACAGATGTATTTCTGTAGGAGGCTCCTTTTTTATTGTTTTCTTCATTTACATAGCCTCATAGTTGTTCTTTGCTCAGTTTGCTCCTAGATATTCTTCCAACTGGTGTATGAATCGAGGTTAGAGGTGGGAAAGCATAAATGAGGAAAACTCTAGCTCCAGGAGTAACATCGTGATGTAGAGTCCATTTCAGGACTTCCAAGTCATCTTTACCCACAATAACATAAACATCATGGATACTCCTGTCTTTGCTATTATTGAAAGTCCTGTTATCCTCTCCCAACTCCACAATTTTTGTTGACATCATCCTGGTAGTATAGCACTGAAAGGGGCTTGCAGGTACATACTTCTATTCCGCCATCTCTTTTCCTTTGTTTTGGAACATACATAGAAATGGTTTGAACAACAAAATTCAAAGAATATAGATAGAGGATGCTGAGAGTGAAGATGACAAGATATTTTGTAATCAGTTGATGCTCTCAGTACCGTAAAAAAATCAAATGCAAAAAGGGAAAGGAAATTCTCTTTGGTAAAGGTTTAATTCATGTGTGTATGCTATTGATATGCATATGAATGAAATGCAATTTATGAATTTTCAATGTTATAAATTCTATGCAATAGTCTATGGTTTTAATCCAATTATTTGAAAAATTGGCTATTACATTTCTAATTCTAGTTTCCAAAATACTGGCAATGGACACTTTATTCTACAAAATTCAATTCATGGTCAACAACTTCTTACTATGAGCATTTGCTCCTTTAACATTACAAGTTAGAATGTTCATATGATAAACTCCCCTAGGGTGAGCTTTTTTCTCCTATTAGATCTTATTCTAGTAATAGTCTCAAACTCCTGATCATTTTTCCCTCGTTGTTGTTTCTATTTACTAGGAGTTTCATTTAGGTTATTCATTGTTGGAGCTGAAGTCTCCGTTGTAGAAATGTTTGAATTTTCCATATCCTCATTCACCTAGTCTATATTATTAAATGTCTCATTTGTAGTATTATCTATTGCATCAGGAAGAATTGTTACAATATCTTCACTATGATCATTTCTTGGCAATTTCTTGTCTTGAAAATTTGTCTTATTGGTCTCCAAATTTGCTTCCTATCAAGTTGAGGGCTCCAAGTATATGTGACTTTTAACTATTCCTCAATGGGCTCTAGGTTTTTATTTTGTCTTGTGAAAGGTATTGCATTAGGTAAGTGTGTTAGTGAAGTGACTAAGATGCAAATTCTTACATAGTTAATGTGCTTGGTCTCTATTATTGACCGATTCAAGGAAATTGGCTTTCCAATATAACTCATATGATGGATAAGGCCACTAGTAGTACAATATTCAAGAGGAACCTCATGGAGACATATCCAAATGGGATGTTGTCCTACTTAAGCTCCTCCAACTTAAGGCCATATCTCTATAACTATAACAATTGAGGTTTATTGTGGATATGTCATGGTCCAACTTGTACTACTGATTTTGTTTCCTCTAAGCTAGCAAATCAAAATAGAAATACATCATCATTTTTCATAAGAACATTAACCAGATCATATTATTTCCAATTATTGAATGCCCATTATTTCATAACTAGCAGTACTATCCTTTTATTAAGGAAAAAATCAAGCAATGTAGATTTCCACATATTTCTCCAGCCTTCAGAATATTTATTAGAGGTGACACTATTCTCTGCTCAAATGTCTCATTGGGAGGATAACAAGTCAGTTTCAGATTAAGCCTAGCATCTCCAACCACCTGAGTACAAGTTTTGTAGATAAGAGCTATTTTGTTCTAAAGATAGAGTGTTAGCAAAAGTAGAAGCTGGAAGTTCTTCATTGATATTAGAACAAATCAAGTCCAAAGTCAGGAAGTGAGAAGTGTCCATAGGATCAAGCTATGGAATATTGGATAAAAGTGAGACAAATAGGTAATAGAGTGTACATGATTATAGAGAGTGAAATAAGACAGGACAATGCTGGAGAAGAGGTTAGTGAAACAATAAGTAAGAGGAAGAATGTTGTAGTGAGAGTTCAGGATATTAACAATACTTATGATAGGAATGTTAAGAATAAGAAATAGAAGAAGTTGCACAATGATAGAGTGTCATAGTAACAAAGAAAGTAGCAAGCCAGGGGAGTAGAAGCTATAGAAACGGGTGTTAAAGAATGAGTAGTGAGCAATGTTCAGTGATATGTGAGAAAGAAGAAGCCATTGGTATCTTAGTTGCACTAAGCATAACTTACAGTTTTCGAAATGTATGCTAAACTTTATTTTATCCTTTTTAGAAGGTGGCCTCTTATGATTTTCAGTAACTTCTTACAACTAAAAAAGTAAATCCAAGAAGATTACTATTATTTAATCTAAAGTTATAAAGCACATACTGTCTTTTCTTATTAGTTCAAAATATATACCTAAGAAAATAAAATAGATTAACTTGATCTTATCCTTTATGGGAAGGCGTTCTCTTATGATTTTTAGTAATTTCTTATAATGAAAAAAGTAAAATTCATCTAAAATTATAAAGCACATACCCTCTTTTTTATTGGTTTAAAACATATGCTTAAGAAAATAAAATAGATTGTCTTTTCTAAACCCTTTGCAATAATAATAAAGTAAGAATGTGGGAAACTACCTTAGGAGAAAAATTCCAATCCAAAATTTCTCTATTTTATAAGACTAGAATTCCGTAAATTTTTTTTATTATAGCTTCTCCTATCAAAGTAAAAATTGGAAATGAAAACATAAACTCAATGGAAATAAAAATATTATATGCTAAAACAATTATATTAATAACTACTTATATATTGTAGAAAGGGAGCTAGCAAGGATAGAAAAAGGTTTAGAAATTTAAGAAAAAGCTTTAGAAATTTGATTATAATTAATAGAAGAGAATCAATAAGAACCCTTATTTTCAAACCATATAAAGTCTTTAGTAGTAACTTTAACCAATTTACGAAAAAGATAGTGAAGAATTTCTATAAGCCATACAAAACAAACTGAACAAAATAAATGAAAATAATATCTCTAATTTTACTAATTCTTCAACATCATAGACCCTAAGCACTTTAGCTAAAAAAAAAATCAAACTAGAAGTCAAGTTAGGATAAAAACTAGTAACCCTTAAGAAGTAAATTACAAAACTCTTAATATGATTAATTAAAATACTGAATGTTATAGTTTCCAACGTCCCTTGCCTATAGTAAATAAACCTTATTGATAAATAATCTCAATATACTAAGTGATATAAATATTGATAATAACCCTAACATTTTGAAATAAACCAAATACAATGCTACATCTATCTATAAGTGGAATGTAGATGACATGTCCAAATATAATTTGTTAAACACACTACAATAGATGGAAATGGTGCAAATGCTGATAAAAAAAATAGTAACTTCAGATGATGCTATAATAGAATTATTAATAGTAGGGTTTTGTAGACAATTAAAAGGATGGTGAGATTATCATTTAACTATTTCTCAAAGATATGACATACTAAAAACTATTCTAGTAGAAGATGAAATATAAACTATACTAAATGAAAGTAATGAATCCATGTACGACACAGTTCTAACCTTGATATTAATAATCTATTTACATTTTATAAGTGACTCATCTCACTTAGAAAAGAATTATTATCTAACCTAAGAAGTAAAAGACTTTAAGACTTTAAATGGTATAAAGGCATTGTTTAGTAAGAGTAATGTTTAGAGAATATTTAAGCCAACCCTTTTAGAAGAAGTTTCTTGTAAGAATTTCCCCTCTATTAGGAGAAAAAATTAGGAATAAAATTAAGGAAAACTACAATGGCCAAATACCCTGTAATAACTTAACATATTGAGAACTAATTAGCTACACCCAAAAAGATGGTTTCAAATTATTTCAAAGCATGAAAAAAAAGAAATACTTAAAACTAAGAAATAATTAGGGTTATCTTAATCACGAGCACTCTATTTTAGAAAGTCTTCTCTTTTTAATAACCAATTGCTTACTACTCTTCGTGAGCAATTGTTGTTGCTACTAATAATCTTCTATTTTGGGTAGGTTATATGGATGCCTCTAATGGAGGCAACTCAAAGCTTTCTTTGAAATATTCTTCACCTCAAGAGGGATTAGAGAAGAGTACACTTATGATCAAGATTAACCCTTTTCCATCTCTTTTGGAATTTATGAAAGCTAACTACTAAAGAAAACATTTAATAATATATCGAAAGGAAGTGGATAAGTCTTGGAGAAATATGGTGGTTATAGACATTATGGTTAATGACATTGATAGGTGGAGTTTGTATCGTGTTTTTGTGGGTAGTTTAAAGTGTGTTTAATTGTTAATTTGATTGTTTAGCATGTGTTTAGGTTAGAATTGTGTTAGTTAGCAAATATTTATGTTTTAAGTGTTTTGTAGGTTGGAACATAATGTTGAGCTTCAATTTTATATTTATGAGGTGCCTTGATGTGTTTGTTAGTGTTTCAGAGCAATTAGAGGAGATTCGAAAAAGACCCGAAAAAAAACTTAGGGCCATGATCGTGGCAAGATAATAGCAAGAGCAAGGAGCAACGATTATGGGGAGTATGCCATGATCGTGATAGAAGGTAGTGTAGGGAGCCACGATTATGCCATTATGAGCTATGATTGTGATAGAAGCAAAAACTCCTAACCACGATTATGCCACTAAGGGCCACAATCGTGGCTTGCATGATAGGTATGCAGACAACAATCCTGACTTGAGTTTTTAAGAGATTTTTGGGACCTTTTAGACACGAAAAGACCCTAGGATTGCCCTAATTGGAAATAATATATAAGACTTAATGATGCAACCCTAAAGTAGGAGCTTCTACATTTTGCGACTTTTGGAAAGTTTAAGAGAGAGAAAAAAGAACAGAGAGAGAGAGAAGAGAAAGAGGAAGAAGAAGTGGGTCCTGACCCTATTGCTTCTTGGATTAGGTGGTCTCTCAATGCTGCTGACTTCCTAGATTGTCCGATCCAAGTTCTATTTCCTTTCCATTTCATTTTTGTTCATTTAATGTATAAAATTGAAATGGATTGTAAGATGTGGGTTTTGGATTGTTGACGATGTTCTATATAGCACCCCACTCCCATAAGACACGAACCCGACAATGATGGTGATGTTCGAGCTCGTGCCCCACGAGGGTGGCGTGCTAGGACACTCAATCATTCATCAACTTACAAAATTTTGATTTGCTTAAAACAATGTACTCATAAGCGGAAATCATTAATCAAAACTGGCCCACTTTATTGAAAAACATTTTTACATTCACAGATACAAATATTACAAACATTAATATTCAACAGCCATTTGGACCCATTTCAAAAATAAACAAATTACTAACATTCACAAAGTCTTTACATTTTGATACAACACTTAAGACTACACTTTCAATACAACATAAAGAATACATATGCAGACGCATACTGATCCTGACCCGAAACTCTTACTCAAAGCTTTTCTGGAGACCTTTATAAAACCTAAAAAGCCATGTTGCAATTTTGATGAGTTTTGCGAACTCAGTGGAGTGAACCATCATTGATGATTTCATTGGATCACATACACATATCACATAAATCACAAATATTCATTTAGATTATTCATTTTTATAATGCTATATGTATGAGACTCATATTCGTTCTTATTGTTGTGACTGAGTGCCTATCACCTATACAAATACTGGCTTATAGGGAGCAGTCAGAACAGAATCACGGAGCATAGCTCTATGTGTAGAATCAGAAATCACAGAGCAAAGCTCTACATGGAAGCGCTTCATATAGGCAACTCAAGTGACAACACGTTTATTTTGAACATGCATTTTATGAAATGAATCCAATACATATATGTCATATATCACAATCACATATGATGCACAGTCAGAAATCTCATAATCGTCAGATCTAAATCTGGCATTCAACTTTCGTTGAGAATTCATATAGCGTAATACACAAACAAAATCTTATAGTCTTCATACCTAAGTCCGGCATTCATGAATAACTCACAATCAATTAATAATTGAAAGTTATACAAAGTCAATCAATGCTAGGAAATTCATCTAGTTGACTCACCGTATGCTCCAATAAAGCATTTGCTTCTAAATTTTGGAGACGCTGGAATGCAGACACTTGACTTGTTTGAAGCTCTAAAGTCTTCAACCATCACAAAACCCTAACTTTCATGCAACTGATGTACCTCATATGGAAGGTTGAATATTTGTTGAAAGCTCTGGGTTGTAGGAACTCTAAAGAAAGAAGTTTTTTGAAGGATAAGGATCAGGACGGTAGCTAGCCTTTTAAGGCAATAAAAATCTTATCTTTAGTTAGGACACCTGTCCATTTCTTATCCACTTCCCTTTATTAAGACTCACTTAAGTATAATTTATACTTAAGTTTATGACTTAATAAAACCTACTGTAATCACAAATCATAACCTCTTACTCACGTTCATATTTTTTCTCAAAACACATCATTTTGGGTCAACTTTACATGTTCTTCTTGACCTCGACACTAAAGTCCTTTTAAAACACTTTCTTCTAGAACATGTTCCTCTATGTCTTATGTCTCTAGTTTACTCCAAATCAAAATCATCTTATTTGGGATCCTATAGATCTGGATATCATCAAAATATAGGAACATGTTCGGTAAAATATCTAGTTCATGCTCTTCCAACCGATACCCTTACTTTTATTAGATCAATCCTTTTCGAGTCAAAACTAAAAGCTATAATTTCTATAGAGAGACATAATATGTTAAGAAACTATCGGTTCAAGAATCATTTCATTTTCAGGTCGGATTACAAGGTTATGGCCAAAAGAATCAAATAAAGGTTTTATCCCCAAACATATTGAACATTTCTCGGGACAAATGACATAACTCTCTCTACAGATGTCGAATCAAAGTTGTTGGATCCCGTTTTCAGAGCCCAACATCAAAATTGGAATCATGCAGATCGAGCATGGAGGGAGGCTTAGAAGTTGGAAATTTCTTCGAAAGTAAAGGCAGGCTTCGCCGCGGCGAACATATGCTAGAATCCCTTGGAACCCTCGAGAATTTTACGCCGCAGCGAGCGATTTAACTTTCATTGCAGCAAACCTGCAATTGCATTTTCACCACGATGAACTCACCATGCCATCGAAAACAAAAGAACAAAAAAAAAAGAAGCCTCAAGTTAATTTAGCCGTGACGAACTCTTGGCTTCGCCGCGGCGAAATCCCCAGAAGCAGAACCAAACCCAAAATCAAGATACCTCATTTAATGCAACTTACACTTCTTTAACTACTCAAACCCAACATTAACTCCACTAAATGCAACCATAAAGTTCCCAACAACCATCCTCAATTCAAACCCAAACAAAATGAACTTATACATAAACACATGTAATTTCCAAAATCCAAATACTTTGTGAAAACATGAAAAATAATAGACAACTACAATCATACATTTCATTAATATTTAAAAGTAGAGTTTTACAAAGCTTTAATGGGCATTTCAAGCCACATTACATTATAATCCCAAAAATGCATCATTTGTAAAAGTAAAAATTTCTTGAAATGCAACTAAAGCCTTTTTTTTTAATAAAACTAACTTCAAAAGCAAAATAAGCCTAGTCGGAGTGTTGCCTTGACTCTTGACTACTCGATCTCTTACTCCTTACCTGAAGATGGGACAGAAATGGGGGAGTGAGCTTAAAGCTCGTGGGTAACAATTTTATAACCAGTAACAAGAAAATCCATTGAAAACTTATTTTCCATTGTAACAAAAATTCACATTAAATCACAAAGCAGATATTTCTCAAATTCTCAATCAAATTAGTAATAATGCAAATCAGGTATGCATCAATCTTGTCAATGTATCATGAGCACATATGCAAATCAAAATGTTCTGGAAGGTCTATAAACAGAACGAACTAACACATTGCTATATAATGGTCCTATGAAGTCGTGAACAGAACGAACTAACACAATCTCACATAGTAGTTTTGTGTAGTCGTAAACATGAGGGGGTCTAGGAAGGAGCTCTATGCCATTAGCGGGCAGGTGGGAGAAGCCTTTAGTCAAAGTGCACTTGAAAACAAAATGGACCAAACCAAACCTACATAATATGTCTTTCATAATCTTGTAAGCTTATTGCCCAAAATGGCACATTTTTTAAACTTGAATTTTCAAACATAGTATCTTTTCAAAAATCATTTTCATGTTCTTTTCACAAATCATCAACACAATAATCTCATACCAAACACATAACACTTTTTCAAATCATTCAAAGAGTTATAATGTATATTCACAAAGTAGTTGAAATCACTTATTTCCATCATTTGAAAGAAAACATTAATGGCCTATTATTTAATTATTAAATTGTAACCCACCTTAGAATCCTTGCTTATGAAATTGGATTAGGGATATATTTCCTCTTGATCATCTTGCCTCTCTTTATCCCCTTCTTGATTTCCTTTACCAAAAGCCAAAATTTCATTTAGTTTGGTTCAATAATTGGAAAGTTACTACCTAAACAATTTCGGACTGTCCTTTTGCATGAAACAAAATTCTATGCTCAACTTCCGTCCCAAAATTGAAATTTTTATATACTGAATTTAGACTCCATTCTTGAATAACATTTGTATCCATATGTCTCTAGTTTACACCAAATCAAAAATCACTTCATTTCGACATCTACAGAAATAGTTATCATCAAAATACCAAAACATGTCTATGCAGGAAAAATAGAGTTCACCGCGGCGAACTTTTCCAGAAACCTATTCCGAAGACATTTTTTTCATCTCTTCACTTCCCCCCTTTCATATATAACCCCTCTTAACACTAAACTATCTCTTCTTCTTCTTCATTTTCAACTTCATTTCAAACCAAAATCATTCACAATAAATTAATAAAATACATTTGGTCATCAATCCAAACGATAACACATTTTCATAAATCATTCATTAACAACCCTAACTATAATTTGTCCTACAATCAATAAGGGTTAATGCTTAAACTTACTTTTTTTAGCCTCAAAGCCTCCAAGTTCTTCAAGAATCTGTAAAACCCTAGCTTTTCTCTCTTTTCTTCCTCTCTTCTCCCTCACTCACGATTCTTTCTTCAATTTAAAGCAAGACAACAACTTCTTTCACTTATACCCTAAATGGATGAGCAATGACCACTATGCCCTTCCATTATGC
>JAOQMP010000006.1:34042849-34074072 GCA_027563575.1 Erythroxylum pedicellare
ATCTTTCATGAAGACATTGGAGACAAATTCTATCGCCTGAAGGGTCAAAGATGGACCAGACGATAGCATCAGACGAACAGTGTATAGAAGAAGAAGTTTCGGTCACATAAGCAGAAAGCAGACGAAGCAATAAGTAGACGAAGTAGAAAGCAGACGAACCTAAAAAGCAGAGGAAGTAAAAAGCAGACGAAGCAATAAGCAGACGAAGTAGAAAGCATACAAAGACAAAAAGCAGACGAAGGGAAAAGCAGACAAAGTAGAAAGCAGACGAATCTAAAAAGTAGATGAAGCGAAAAGCAGACAAATCAATAAGCAGACGAAGTAGAAAGCAGACAAAGCCAAAAAACATACGAAGCGAAAAGCAAATGAAGCAATAAGCAAATGAAGCAAAAAGGGTAAACGAAACAAAATTCAACTTAAGACGACGTAAAGTCAAATTAAGACGATGCAACTCTTAAGACGAAGCAAAGTCAACTTAAGACGATGCAACTCTTAAGACGAAGCGGAGTCAACTTAAGTCGAAGCAAAGTCAACTTAAGATGATATAACTCTTAAGATGAAGCAGAGTCAACGTAAGACGAAGCAAAGTCAACTTAAGACAATGCAACTCTTAAGACAATATAACGTCATCACAGACGATGTGATGTCATCACAGACGATACATCTTTATAGATGATTCATCTTTACAGACGAAATGACATCATCACAAACGATGTGACGTCATCACAGACGATACATCCTTATAGACGATACTATTTATACTCCTGAACATCTCCACTCATAAGGATCATAACTTTCTACTCCACCATCCGAACTTCCATACTAGAATTCTCAGTAAACTTCTCCAACATATTTTTCTTCATTAAATCTAACACTTAAATTTTATTTCTAGTCTTTCTACTCCCTTTCATTCTACTCATTCACTATAACCATAATCCTCAATCTATCCCATTACTATTCAATATACCCAAAATGTCAATGAGTGCATGTATAATTTTTTTCATGTGTGCAAAGATTCAAATTCACATGCATGTATGCTGACATTCTGCTGACCATGAAATGCAAATTTTTGTAACTCTCATATTGCTATTGCCTCCATTATTGAAATCTGGGTTCTAACCCTTAATATAGGGACAGGATGTTACATTTTTCTCTATTTTTATGATATTTACCCCCTTTTGAACCAAAAAAATTACTCAACAACACAATCATTAATGACACTAGACATCTATAACATTATCATTCTCTATAATACACATATTTTTTCATTCTAAATTTCATACATCAACTTACATTAAAATCAAATTTCATACATCAAAGTACAAAAATCAGAATATAAGTGTAAAGTTTAGATAGTTACAAGTTTCTCTATATGCTCTTGGTGGGTCATAGATTCTCTAGTGTGTACAAGTAGACTCTCTCCCTCCGGTCCTCCATGTTTATTTGTAGAATTGTGCTCTGAACTGGACATTGCCTCTTGATGCCCAATAATGCTGCCAACGAGTCCATATTTTTTCATATATGTAAGGAGGTCGCACACCATTCTTGTGTATTGAACTAAGAAATTCTCTATAACATGCACGAGCGAAGCCCTCCCATA
The DNA here is from genome assembly GCA_027563575.1 of Erythroxylum pedicellare. Taxonomy (NCBI): domain Eukaryota; kingdom Viridiplantae; phylum Streptophyta; class Magnoliopsida; order Malpighiales; family Erythroxylaceae; genus Erythroxylum; species Erythroxylum pedicellare. The sequence goes on from JAOQMP010000006.1 coordinate 34,044,450, forward strand.
CGTTATAAATTACAGTATCAAATTTTAAATCCCAAAAAAATTCTTTCTAAAAAAGAAAAGCATATTATAAGTACTTATAAAATACAATATTTACCTAATTAATATATAAAATTAGATAAAATAAAAAAGATTAAAGAACATATTTTTTGCACCTTAAACTCCTGATAATAAAAATCTTTTATCGCCCAAGAGATATTCTCCCATATATAACCCACAAGATCTATCTTCTCCTTGAACTAGGATGAGATATTTCTGAAGCATGTTCCAGACGAAACCAAATTAATATATAAGATATTTTAGATTTTTTAAAATTAAAACCTATAATTTCAGTATAAATATATGGTATTATTATGTATTATAAATTTTTAAAAAATTCTCTCACAAATTGTTGACAATTGTAATGTAAGTTCTTCCATTAACTCCCTTAGCTCCACGATGGAGGCCACCTCCTTCATCCGCAACGTTTTACCCCCTGATATCTATGTCAGTATAGGAGTGGTGGATGGTGTAGCAGCAGGTATAAAAGGTGATTGTACAGGGAGTGTAGGTCAAGAAGGTGATACCTTATCTGGATGTGCAATAGCTAGACTTACAACACCTGATTCTGTAGCATCTGGAGAATGTGATCCTTCACTTAAACTTGTACTAACTTGTCCAAATGGTGGTAACATCGCGCCACATCATTTCCTGTTTTATCTTTTGTGGCATATTTTTAACATGAAATTCACATTTTATTGAATATTCCAGTAATAGAACAATATAAATTAAATATATGACAATATATTATTGATGCAATAATAGATTTATTCATATAATATTCCATTACAAACACAAATTAATTGTTATCATCACTTAATTGCAAATCAAAATCATCATCATTATCTTTTTCTGATGAATTAGAATCAAACTCAGGCTTCTCTTAAGATTTCTCACCCTCCTCGTCCTCTGCAGATAAAATTTCAACATATTTATTATTTGGATCGTCCAAAGGTTCATTCTTGTCATATCTGTACATATGCAATGATTCATAAATATCTTCCTGAAATGTTTCACTTTCAATTATCTTATTTTCCCTTTTTCCATATAATTCAAAAACACCTATAAGTTTTACTTTGCAAACGACCAACCAATCTTGTCGTAGGCTGAGAAAAGGGACATAATATACCTAGATCGCTTACATCGCCAACATGAAAGGTTCAAATTGTCTAAATCTTCTTCGCTGGTTGATTTCAACTAGATTGTATCGACTGTTCACTTTTGTTCTAACATTAGCAGTTGGATTAAACCATTCACACTTAAATATCACACTTTGTTTTATTGGCAATGCAAGTACTCATTTTCAAGTATCTCAAACCCCACTATTTACTATTGTCATCCTATGATCATGAGATTTTGTATAAAATTTGTATCTATTAACAAAATAAATCGAATACAATTTAAAATTTTGCAAAGGTCTTTTCTCAAAATGAAATGTGAACTTGTTCTCTGTTGAATTTTTCAAGGCCTACATAAAAATCACATTAAATAGTATAATGTCATTTAAACACTTTGATTTGATAATTCAACAATTTTAATTATTGCAAGTGAAAACTTACATATTTCTCGAACCATCGAGGAAAGTGTCTTTCAACTTCTTTATTAATATCATCCTGTGTTTTTTCAAGCATTAGCTCATGTAACAATTTCTCGTATAATTTAAAAGCATTATTATGTATTTTAGATGTGAAGAACACTAACTTCGAATCGAGAAATAATCAATTTCAAAATCAATGTAAACTTACTACATGAAAGGTTGAAGCTCTTAACAATTCAATAAAATGTAACCATGGCCAGCCTCTATTTTTTCTTCTGTTAACATTCTTTTTATTAATCGTCCATATGTTCGTTCAGGATATGTGAAACTAGATAAGGTACCATCAACATCACCCGTTTCTCCCCCATTGTCATTACAAGGAACTTTTCTTTCTCTTGTATGTACATATGGCTCAAAATAATGTGAACAAAATGTACTTGCTTCCTCCATTAAATAAACATTACATATCGAACCTTCGACTTTAACCTTGTTTTTGATATTTTTCTTCAAGTGATGCAAATACCAACGTTACAGATAGGGTTATTATAATTCCGTGATTAAAACATGCTATAAGTTTTATTTAAATATTAACTATAATTACTTCTCAAATAGATACATCCATCAATATTAAACTGGACCTGCAAGTTTATCCTCGTATGCTAAATGTACAGGTAGATGCTCCATACAGTCAAATAAACTTAAAGGAAAAATGCCTTTTAATTTACACAAGATAACTGGAATTTTCTTTTTTAGTTTTTCGTTTCAACTAACTTTATTTCAGATGATGTTTAGCTTTTGAAAAACAAACCTAATTCTATTATAGCTTCCCAAACCTTATTGGGTAACAACTCTTGAAATGCAGTTGGAATTAACCTTTGCATAAACACATGAAAATCATGACTTTTTATCCCAAATAATTTATACTTCCTCATGTTCACACACCTTGCCAAGTTCGAAACATAACCATTGGGAAACTTTATAATTTTCAACCATTCACACAAAATTTCCTTTTGCTTTTTGTCCAAAATGTAACATGTTTTTGGATATTTACCCATGCGAAGATCTTTATTTAACTCATTCCTTCTAAAAAAAGTTTCAAATCAGCTCGTGATTTTACGTTGTCCTTTTTCCTCCTTCAATGTTCATTATGGTGTTGAACAGATTTTCAAAAATATTTTTTCAATATGCATCACATCTAGATTATGACGTATCAAATTAGTTTTCCAATATGACAAATCCTAAAAGATACTTTGTTTTCTCCAACCAAAGTTTTTACTAATGCTTCTATTAACTTCTTCAACTTTAAGTTTTATAACTTTCAACAAATCCTAATTCATCAATCTCCTGCAAAATCTCTTCGTCAACTTTGTGAGGGGGAGTAGGTATTTGTACCATCCTATTCTTAATGAACTTTTGTTTATTGCATCTAAATGGATGATCTGGAAGAAGAAATTTCTTATGGTTTTCAAAATAAGATTTTTTACATCGCTAGGAAGATAAAACACATTAAAATGATTGTCACAGTAAGGATAAACCAATTTCCCTGCTATGTTCTATCTAGACAACAAAACATACACAAGGAAATCACTAATAGTCCACATTAAAGCTGCTCTCAACAACAAAAAAATGTTTAACAGACACATTATGTGTCTCCACACCAAATTCCCAAAGATGATGTTATTCAAATACTAATGGTTGTAAAGATACATCGATTTTATCCTTTGAATTTTTAGGTTTTGGTATAATCACTGTCTAAAACATATATGCATCATTCATACACGTCCATGGAGGAAAAAAATAAGGATAATTATGATTGGCCATAATGAATATTATTGGTTGGATTAACCAAAAGGTTGGAATCCATCAGTCGACAATCCCAACCTAATATCTCGACTTTCTGCTGCAAACTCAGAATAGGTATTATTGAACTGTTTCTATGCAAGTGCATCCAATAGGTGGCTCATTATTCCATCTTCCTGTTCATGTTCATTATGCCATCTCATGTGATATGCAATAACATCAGAGGCATACAATCTTTGAAGTCTCAAAGTTAGCGGTAAATAATGCATCCACTTCTAGGGTACTAATTTCTGTTTTATAGTACACTTTCTAGGTTTGAACCTAGATTGAACACAAAATTTGCACTCTCGTAATTCCACATCATCTCCCCAAAACAACATATATCCCAAATTGCAACAATCAATTTTTTCAGCTGGCAAACCAAGACTCCTAATAAGTTTCTTCATATTGTAAAAATTATCAACCATTATATGATTAGGAGGCAATGATTCATTATATCAAGCAAGAATTTTATCCAAACTTTGATAAAAGATATGGCCTTCAGAATTTATGTTCAATATTTGAGCAATTGAAGATAATTAAGTCATGGTCTCACAATTTGTCCATAATTCTTGGTAAGCTGATTTTAGTAAGTAAAAAAATTGCATTTGGGTTTGGTTCTTGTTTAATATTTTCTATATTTTCCTAAAAGGTATAACCAGATGCATCATGAATCATTTTAGTGTAAGGATTTTCAGTTGTACCTATATTATTTGTTATAAATCCAATCCCCCAATCAAACTCATCCACAATTTTTGACAAGTTTACTTCATTACCTCCTGACGTGCTACAAATTAATGGCTTCCTATGTCGTGTCTACTCAAAATAATTTGGAACAAACCATTTTCTTAATAAATACAGATTCACTTCATTAATAGGAACAAAATGAATATGTTTGCACTTTTTACATGGATATATGATCTTTGTACTATCCATTTATGCAGGTTAAGAATAGCTAGTCAACAAAAACTTAAACTCCCTTAGCAAACTTAGGATTAATGAAACCATCAAGTGTTAATCATCTATACATCCAAGATCTATACTGTTATTTAAAAAGTGATTTCATACTTAGATATAATAATCATTATGATAGTATCTATATTAATCTTACAGAACATTTAATTTTTACTTTACACATCATTAGATCCTTCATTTCACCTAAGTTTTTATATGTCTCTGACCATTTCCCCTCTAAATTGAAGCCAACCTATCCCACCATATGATTTCACAATAAGAAAACTCATTAACAATTAATTCCATCTTAGTAATTGGACAATCACCACATTCTAAGTCATAACAACCTTAAAACTTCATAGAAGAATTTTTTAGGAAAGATAAGGCTTTGATCTTTATTATCCTTAATATATCTTACTACCCTATAAGCAACCTACAAATGAACTGTACTTGGCTTATCGATATATTGACTTAATTCATGGACAACATATATGAGTATCAGTCAAATAAAGCAATTTACCAACCAATATCCTATAAGAAGTGACATTAAGAAGTAAAAAAAAGCACCTACATATTATTTTTCTAACTTTATATTAGAATAAAAAAATTGGAAATTAGTTTACAATATAAAAAATCAGTTTCCTTAAAAAGATCAAAAGCATATTTTTTGCTTACATATATTAATTCCAATGCTAGATCGAGAAATCACATTAAAGTTCAAGTCTTTATGTTTGAATTAATCACCTAAAAGTTTATTTCCAAAGTTTGATTTTTAAGAAGCACTATGATGCGTGACATTGTTTGACCAGATGAATCAAGAAAGCAAGTTCTCACTGTGACTCCTAGACTCGTGGAATTTTTCACCAATAAGCCTCATGGGAGTTGCATCATAGGTTTCTAGCCTATATACCATCCTAGGGGTTTATTATGCAAAGAATTGTCATCTCAATTACGTGAATTTCTTATGTTAATACTAAGTTTGAACTAATCACATTGAAGTTCAAGTCTTTATGTTTCAATTTAAACAATGCCTAAACACAAATACTTAGACTATTAGACCCCAACCTAAATACTCACCAATCATTTTTAGAGCTAAAATTGCAAAGAACAACACAAAATCGGTCACACTATAAACATTACTTAGTTGAACGACTTACCTTGATAAATGGACAATTGCAAACTACAAAGAAGACAGATAGGGTTGGATAATTATCGACATACTTCAACACAAAACATGGCCTAAAGGGAAGACAATAAACAATTAGCTAATTTTTGATAAGTTTTTAATTGAGCATAGGTACAGATAAGTAAGAGTTTTAAGTTATGTATTGAATATTTTTTTTCCTTCTATTAATGTCTTCATATCCAACAACTTATAATATTGCTTAAGTCATTGAAGCCTCGATCTCTACTTGGAAAAGAACAATTAACTTCAATTTGATCATAACCATTTTTTGCAATATCACATATGGACAAAGACAACGTATAAATTTTTCACAAGATCATAACCATTATTATGCAAAAAAAATTATTATACAAAACCATTATTATGCACAAAGACAACAATTAACTTTATTTGGGCTTTTTTCATAAACATTTTTCCATACACATTAAGTGTTTATTTTTTAAACCTCCTGTTAGATATGGAATTGGTTTCATGCATATCAAGTGTTTATTTTTTAGCTCAAAAAAACTTTAATGATAGCTACGGAATTAGTTTCACTTAAAGAATTACGTTAAAGAATGCCTAGAGTATTTTTACAAGGGCCAAGCAATTATATGATGACATTATATCTGAATCTTCACATGATCATATTGCATTTTTTAAATGTTTATAAAATAATGTGCCCATCTATCATCCTTTAAGCCCCAAGCAAAAGGAAATTCGTGTATGGATCACATTCTAAACCTAGAGGGTATAATACTCAAGGTAAAAATAGGCACAATTTATATGCAAGGTCATCTTAAAAGAACTTACAACCTCCTTCTCATTCATATAAGCCTCTTTCTCATTAAAATGGTATGAAACAAACTCACAACTATTATAGGTATCTTTATAAGCATAAAGGCATGATACTTGCTCCCATTTAATATCAATCCTTATGAGAAACAAAAAAGCATCGCATTTTCTCTAAATCACCATAGGTCATATTTCATGAAAAGAGTATATCAATCATTTATTAGGCTCCACTGTCACACAAAGAGAACTCCAAATCCCATTTAATATGGACCTTATAAGAAACAAAGAAGCATGACATTTTCTCTAAATAACCATAGGCCATATTTTCATTAAAAGAGCATAGCTTATTATTGATTGCAAAACCAATTACTTGTTTTACGTTAAAAATTGTAATTATACAGATCATTACTTGTAGTAAAAAGTAGATATCATCTCACAGAGATTGTGCTTAGGCACCACTTAATTCAGGTTGTGTTTTGTTTAAAACTCAAATTCGAATATTGAACTGAAAAGTAAACTAAATTAAAAAAAACTAGCAACAATCGAATAATATAACAATGGAAATCTGTCAAGAGAATTAATCAAGTTACGAGAAAGGGGATTTTATCTATCATTAATGTTAATTTGGCCTTTTATGAGTTTATGGGGCCTCGGTTCTAGACGATCGTAGGGTTGATTACTCTCTCTCTCGAGTTATAATCATTCCCTAAATTGTGAATCATAATCAAATTATAGACTTGCAATCTCTCAATTCACAAATTACTCACAATTCTAGTTCGTTCTAAAGATCTCTAATAAAAAATCGGGTCTCACATAAGATCTCTCCCCATGAAATTACCGACTAGATTGATTAAGTGGTCAATTAGATCGTCTAACTCTTGTTAATCCAATCTAGTAATTTTTATCCACTTTACCCTCTCGATTTATTATCAAAATATGCAAATATATTAATCAATCACAACATTCAAATCAAGTAAACACAATTCAACTAGACTAACAGTAAATATAAGCAAACGCCCGAAGGTAAAGTTAGAGCATATTAATAACTCAAAATCCATAACCATACAACTCATCTCAGTCTTACATATTAAATGAATAAAAAAGTGAATGGGGAGGAAATGAAACTCAAATTAGATGATTTAAGAAAGTAGCAGCATCGGGAGATTACCTATTCCGGGAAGCTTTGGCGTCAGAACCATCCTCTTCTTCCTCTTTTTCTTTTCTCTCTTTTTTCTCTCTTTTTTAGGTTTCCAAATGTAGGCAGAATGTAGACTCCTTTCTAGGGTTCCCCCATTATCCTTTTATAGTCTTTTCCAATTAAGGTAATCCCAATGTCTTTCCGGGGTCCGAAATATCCCTCGAAAACTCGAATTCGAAAATGACTCCGTGTCTGTCAGCACGTAGGTCATGATCGTGACCCTTAGTGCATGATCATGGCCGATTCATCTACTCTTTATCATGATCATGGCAAATTCCCCACTATTGTGGCCCTATGCTCAAGCTTTTGCTAACACGATCGTGGGACTGTGTTTTGGTTCGATTCTCCTATGAAACCCCTCTGAATATCCTGAAACATTAACAAACTCATCACGGCACCTCATATATATAAAATCGAAGCTCAAAAACATGTTCACCCAAAGAGCACTTAAAACAAAAATGTTTATGAACTAACACAATTCTTAACCTAAGCACACACTAAACAATCAAATTAACTACTAAACACATATCAAATTACCTATAAAAATGCACTGCAATCTACACCTATCATTATCCCCATACTTAAACTTTTTCTTGTCTTCAAGCAAAGATCAAATACAACCAATAAAATTCTATCACTGCATTTTCACAAAAATTAAAGCATGCAATCCTTCACGCTATCATAGGTTTGCTGATACACTAACTCTCCTCCACATTGATTACATGCTAAGATAGATCAAAAGGGCTTTGTTTCGGGTTGTAATGTGACTAGGGTTAAGGTGGATTAAACAGGTTTTAGGAGTTTATCACAAGCATTTATAAACTATTAAGTGTACAAAGGGATGACAAAGATAAACTTCTAAGATATGCAATACTTCTTTGCACTTATTAAAGCTACTACATTTTTCTTTTCTTTTCTCTTTTTTTCATTTTATTTTGTTCTTTTCTGTTTTTCTTCTCTTCCTTTTTTTCATAATAAAGAAACAATGAACAGAAAATAACAACTCTATGCCATGTGCTCTTAACTTGTGATTCCACACTCAAGTATCACTTAGCACTCTATTAACTTATGATTGGGTAAGCTAATGGGTTTTGTAGGTTTTAAAAATGGGTGATTTCAAGAAATAAAAGGTTAAAGGCTCAATGGGGCTAGCAAAGGATAATAAAAGGGTAGGTCATTTAAGCCAAAGTTTAAAGTAAAAAGGACTTAATCATTTCTATCTAGCATGCATCTAGTAGATTTAAACCAATTTAAAGCAAGTTCTGAAAGTAATTGCCAAAAAAAGCATCACACAAACAAGGAAATGAAATGACTATAGAATGGAGTCATAAAGGCTCAATTCCTCACATAGGCTTAAATGAAAATCCATTATGCTTCTTTACATTACCTCATTGTTCTGAGTAAGCTTATGCTACTAACTACTGCCATCACTCTGTATGGTTCAATTTTCACTCAAGTAGCCTAATTTAAGTTCATGCCTGCATTTAATCTCATTTTAACTAGTATGATAGAATCTCATGGCAATACATTCATCACAAAGATTCAAATGTAAGGGAAATGACACACCTAATACTAACAACTTAACATACATCCTTAATAATATGCGAAAATGCAAACATAAATGCAAGGACTACCTCCCCACACTTGAACCATTCATTTTCCTCAATGTGAAAAGGAGAACACCCGAAATCAACAAACATCACAATGAAAACTAAAACATAAGAAACACAAGAAGAATAATAGAAGAGATTAAGGGCAAGATGGGCTCAAGGTGGTGGGGTCGGTGGAGGTGGCGTGTTTAAAAATGTATATCTCAGGTGGGAAGGTAAGGGTTTTAGTTCTACAATAAGAGGTTTTACAATGGAGGGTGGTGTGGGTGCATCCACTCTCTCTAACTTCTCTTTCCCACCCTCCTCACATAATTCCTTTTCGCTCACCCTCTCATCCCTATGCACTTCAACAACTTCCTCAACTTCCTTCTCAACTTCCTTCACACAATCATCCACAACATCAATCTTCATACAAGCACTTCCATCAATCGGCTTCTTTAAAGATTTAGTTATATTGAATTCAACCTACTCATCACTAACTCTCAAAACCAGTTTTCCTTTATGCACATCAACTAATGCCCTACCAGTATTTATAAAGGCCTACCTAAAATTAATGAACAATTGCTATCTTCTTTAAAATCCAACACAACAAAATCAACAGGAATTATAAATTTATCCAATTTTACCAGAACGTCTTCTGCTACCCCAAATGGCCTCTTGATGGATTGATCCGTAAGTTAGATAAGCATGGATGTTGGCTTGACATCTCTTAGCCCCGATTTCCTGAAAATAGACAAAGGCATCAAGTTAATACTTGCACCTAAATCACATAATCATTTAGAAAATTCAAAATCACCAACAATACATGGAATAGTAAAACTCCCTGGATCTTGTAGTTTTGACGGTATTGTGCTTGTGATGATCAAACTACAGTTCTCCATCGAGGTCACTGTCTGATTGTCTTCTTAAGTGTGTTTGTGTGTCAATATGTCCTTAAGAAACTTCACATACTTAGGCATACACTCCAATACTTCCAACAAAGGTAAATTAATCTGAAACTTCTTCAACTTCTCCAAAATTTTGGAGAATTGAGTGTTGACTTGATGTTGTCTCACCCTCTACAAATATGAACTCTTAGGCTTATAGGGTGGTGATGATACATATGGCTTCTCTTCTTATTTATCTTCTACCTTTTTCTTTTGTTGGCTATCTTTTTGCACACTTAGCTCCTCCAATTGCTTACCACTCTTAAGTGTGATCGTGTTAAGTTAGTCCTTTGGATTGGCCCTAATGTTGCTTGGTAAGTTTCCTGCATTCCTAGAAGAGAAATCATTAGCAAGTTGACCTACTTGTACCTCCAAGTTATAGATAGATGAAGCGTGGTTCTTCACAATCTGGTCAAACTTTGAATTTACTAACAGAATAGAGTTTCCATAGGTAATTTCACCACGAAAATTTTTCCCATCTATAAACTTCATTGCTTATTTTTACCGCAAATCATTACCACCTATTTTTACAACGACTTTTACTATTTTGTCGCTAAATTCTAATTGACAAAATTTCATAGATAAATTCCCTCCACCTTTATCGACAGATTTTTTTCCGTCGCAAAATACCTTTTCTTTCCATCGATAATTTACTACAAAAAAATTTCATCGGTAATTTTTAATTTTTTTCTAGTGATTACATATAATAATATGGATTTAAAAAGTCACCAATAATTATAATTGACATGATATAATATTTAGGTATAATGTGTACTAAAAATTTCAAAACGTAGTTAAAAACATTTGGCTACGTTTTTAAAAATGTAGCTAATTTTTGGCTACGTTTTTTAAAACATTCATAATAAGTTTTGACTGCACTTTTCTTTCATATCTAAAAGTTATTAGTTATGATTTTGAAAATGTATTTAATAACTTTTAGCTACGTTTTCAGAAATTTAGTTGATAGCTTTTAACGGTCAAAGCAAAGCTTAGTGAAAAGTTATAGCCGATGATTTAGTAAAACGACGTCTATACCTTTTTCACTATAAAAACTAATCGTAGCGAACGCTAATTAGCAACGATTCATTCATCCATAGTTTTTTTTGCAGGAATTTTGCGATGATTTTTGCAATGAAAATACTAATTAGTATTAGCAAAGATTTTTGGACTTTTAGCAACAAAATATTTTGTTGCTAAAAATCTCTATGACATGCAATGTCGTTCATGACATTTTATAGACTATAGGCAAAGTTATAAATAAAAAAAATCTTATTTTATCTCTTTTTATTTTTTATGAGGGTCACGACCCCCTCATAAAGAACAAAAAGAAGTAAAATAAAAACCTTTTTGTTGCTTTTTATAAGGGTAAAGAGTAAACTCATAACTCTTATAAAAAAAAGGGATAACTGTTTTATTGCCTATTTTATTTTGCACGAGCATGGGTTAGGGGAAGGTACCTGTAAGAATATACTTTGTATTGTTTAAGGGTCCTCCTACATAATGAAGTATAGTAAAGGTGCTACATAATCAAAGCCAGGTGACAAAAACATTGCATTCGTGATGTGATGCAGAACTTCTGATAAAGTTAAACGGTGCATGGTGCATGAAAATTGACGTTTGACAAAAAGCTTTTCCAGGTTCTATAAATGTAGACTTGGCCAACCAGAGCATATTCAATGTAGCTTTTCCAGTGACAAGATTATATACACGTAGGGACGGTCAATATAAAGCTGCGTATTAAACAAATCTCTCCAAATTTTCCATTTTAATGAGATCATATTCTTTATTTTAGTTAATTAGATTTAACTTTATTTTATTAAATTTTATTTACACATTTATATAAAATTTATATGGATTAGATTATACGGAACAAGTTTAAAGACTCTAAATAAAACATGGTACTTCAACCCTATTTTAACGGAGTGTCACTGAATGTTGTTATTTAATGACGACGGTCAGCACTCACGCACAAGCACGCTCCTCCTACTGCAACAACAGAGCAATGCGCACCCAATTAACTGAATAACCGATCACTGTCACAGAGTGCAAAAGTAATTGAGTACACGTATTGATAAGTTTTCTTCTGGCATCAAAAACATCACTTCCGAGGATCTTCTAGTCAATTCTTAAACACGTATTAACTGTTCTTTGTCAAGTCTAATCCGACTTTTTAATCCACGAGAAATAGGGATGATCAATTAGTGTTGTACTCATTTTGTCCATGCGTTACACTATCTACATGGGACCAGATCCTCTTGTCCAGGTGCTCTGGTCCTATCCTGTATCAGAGGATCTGGACCATCCATTTAAATGGGGTCACTTAAATGGATGGTCCAGATCCTCTGGCACAGGATAGGGCCAGAGCATTTGGGTCACTTAAATAAATAGTCTAGATCCTTTAACACAGGATAGGGCCAAAGCACCTGAACTAGAAGATCTGAAGGGCTATCTATATACGTGTTCTGAACTGCTGTTTCCTATCTACATTATTTGACTGTGACAGTATTGATCGCTGCCACCAATATTAACGTTTGCCTCTGATGGTGGATGAGAAAGTAATGATGAAATGATATTGAAATGGTTAGCTTCTATTTGCTTAGCTTTATTGTCAAAGTACGCAACAAGAAGTGACCCGACTTTGTTAGACTTTTATCATTGAAGAAAAATAGAATATGATTGCGACGAGCACGTTCCTTTGCAGCCAGAACCTAGTTAATCAACATGAAAACTCTTGATTCGCGAGCTTGTTTAATTGCTTACTGGTCATTTCATCCGTTGGAGCAATAATTGCTATCATGTATATCTTGCTTTTCCACATATGATCAAATATAATATATAAATATAATAAAACTCTACATCGTTTATGCCATTAACCTTTTATTTGTTTTCTTGTACGTTGATCCTTTTGATGATGTGAGATATCATCTCTGAAACTTCTTCCCATGCAAAAACTCGATGCATGATTCATACCTGTTGTTAATTATTTGAAAGGAGAATTATATCATACATTCTAAATCGAAATTATCATAATATCATAACAAAGACTTTGCTATTAAATTGAAAGGAAAGCTATAACCTCAAATAAACTTAGACATAAACCAGCAATTATCAAATCAAAATTAGGTAATAAACTTATTATTTGACTCATTTAAATCATGTCGTGTTGAAAATTTTTAATAGAATATGAGATATGGTTGATTCTAAAATAATTAAAGATTCCATTTTTAGGAAATCGTAATAAACACCTTCTTTTGTGTTATTACAAGAGTTATATATCTTGATCGAATGAATGAGTCCTCAACAAATTAAGAAGAAAATGAAATGGTTGATGTTTAGATGGCAGGATAATATAATTGACACCAAACCATACAACTTTGGGAAATGCCTGGTGAATCCTAAAGTTTCCTTTGGAACTTGGAAGTCTTTGCAGTGGAGGTGTGGTTGAATAATTATTCATCTAAATTTTATCTAAAGGAAACCAACCATCACATGATAAGGTAATAAATGTGAATGTCAGTATTTGCTATAGACACGTTTTGCAGTTGCCAATTGCATGTATATATTATTAGGCTGTTTCAAACTGATGGAAAATCTTAGAAGAAACTAATAAAAAAATCAACTTTATCATGGTAGAGAGTGGACTTTGAAAAGTTGAAGTGTGACTTTTCAAATCATGCGTAATGATAACCTCTCAGTTCAACAATTATTTTCTTAACCCGGGATTATTCGAGGAAGAAATTGATCAATAAGTGTAATTAATTCAGCATCTTACATTAGACTTATTGAGAAACATAATGATTAAGCAATTTAAAAACATAAATCCCTGCATATATCATCCTTTTCGTTGGTTAAAAAAAATCAATTAGTTGAAATATGTATAAATTAATCCCCATATTACAACTAAAAAGGTCCCTAATTCTTTAAAAATATTTATTTTAAGATTTTATTTTTGTAGGATTTTGTAAGAGAATTGAACCAAATTAATAAGGAAATAAATGTAAACAAAAGTAGCATAGGGCAATTGCTTAAAGTTGACCCAAAAAAAAGAAAAAATTTTAATTAGAGTATTAGTACATCAACTGAAAGATGTCTTACTACAAATTGAAATACTTATACTCCAGGAAGAGAGAGCCCACAACATCCGACAATCCAAAATTGATAGTAGTCGAAAAGAGTGAGAATTCTAGCCGAAGTAAATACTAAATCCTATCTCGATGCTTGTAAAGGAAACACAATAAATGGGCAAGTGTGCATCGTTTCTAAAGATAACTTCTTGGAGAGTGGATTGGGAGGTGAACGATGGCTTGACATAACTATTAACCGAGGATAAGCCTAATTCTCTTAAGCCACACGATATTAGCTATTAGTGTAACAATATAGAACCGAAATTACTAAACATAAAATGTTAGATAGAGCACTTGTACATTTTCCGTGCTGTAAGGTACTTGCGAAGAGTTAACAGAAGTAGAAAAGGCATTTTAGTTAGATAATCCCCTTGTTTAATTTAAGAACTCTTATTATCATTTAATTAAACCAAAGCCCCTTTTGTAAAGGTAATTAGAATTAATAATTCATTAATTAAGCTATTATTAATATTTTTTCATGATAAATTGTGAAAATTTTATGCAATGAATGCCAGTGATTTATGCATAAATTTATGTGTTTTAACTTTAAATATAGAACCTCTTGGATTTTTATTTTTCAAGTTTTTTTAGCTGAACACGTTATTAATTTTTATTTGGATGATCTAAAATTTTAAAGTGTCGCAACTGAAGGTGTATTCTCGTTCAAGTAGGCCACATTCCAAAAGTTCTTACAAAGTCTTAAGTCTAATAAGAACCACTGTTTATTTCAAAAGTGTCTCTCTTATATTGATTATATTTATATCAAAGAAATGACTGTGAGCACTTGGCACCCAAAGTTGGAAAATGGGGTAATCTGATCAGATCAAAGAGTCATAATTTGTGAACAAAAGAAACATGTTTTAATGTACTTATAGTGAATCACAGCCTCCCATGTCCTCTTCGGGGCCCAGGTGTGGAGTGAGACACGTGGCAAAGTCGGTGAAGCTGACAAAAAGTCGATTTCCGTGGGGCACCTGTTTAGAGGGGTAACGCAGCATACAACCTGAACCGCGTGTCGCAAAGTCGGATTGCGTGTCGACCGTTAGAGACGCCTAACTCTGTTCGGACCCCGATCTCATTATTTTGTTGGCCACACACATTCATCGTTGCGTTAAAGCTAGTCCGGTGAGTCGCCCCTTTACATTTATTTCACTACTATCCCTTCTTTAGCATTAGTGCTGATGTTCAATTTCGTAAATGATTAGTATTGACCTTTGGGACAATATTAAAGCCAGCTTGAGAAGGAAGATCGATAAACATGGGACACTGTCGGAAACTTTTGTTAATCAAAGTCAAAACTCTTTACTTTCCTAATATTGTTAAGGATCATGCCGTATAGCACTCTTAAAACCTGTTAAAAAGAGGATGGGGGCTAAGGTTGGCCAGATTTTATCATGTGCCAAAAACTGAAGCCACCACATGCTTCAAAAAGAGAGAGGACCGAAGAAACCAGGGTGTCATGCCTCAAAAGTTTACAGCTTTCACCAAAATATATACAGATGAAACAGGAAAACAATATTGATCCGTACTGAATTACTGAATGTACAATGTGAAACAAAACAAAACAAAAAATTTATGTAATCCTGGTAAGCTAGATGTTCATGTGTAGAAAAAGGACCAAGTATCGTCTATACACCTTATGGCATTCTTTATTTTTTTTTCTTCCGATAATTATAATATCGGGTAACTTATTTGTCTACGCCACTACTTTCCGATGTACAAAGAAGAAATATACATGTACACGTCGTTCTTATCTCTCTTTTGTAATTGATATAGGTATTAAGTGTAATATTATCGAGGTCTTCACGAGGATTTGATAACGCCAACAGTTAACTTCTTAAATCCAAGAGAATACCAGTTGCTTGACATTTGCATGGCTAGCGATTAATTTCTAGCCTTATTCAAAATTAGTGGTTACTTATCCTAATTAGCGATCAATTATACATGGGTAGTGACAAAAGGAATTAGTTCTTGGATGCGGTAGAAGACACTTTCTTGAAGGCGTAATTTTACTCTTCAATCAAATTAGTACTTAGTCCAAAAAGGCAGAAACAAATGGATCACTAATCCAAGAATATCAAAATGAAGTTGACAGCTTGATTGTCTTGGATAAATTACAGAAATTGGAACGTTCTTTCTATGCTAGCTATCATCTATGCCTTGTGGAAGAACCTTTTACCATAACACTTTGGAATGGATTAGAGATACAATCATATCGAATGTGGATACCAACTCAACATCCCATATAATGGATGTTATTGCTGACTCTCGGATGAGACTCCATGCTTAAAGTCTTTAGTAACCCAAAAAAAAAAAAAAGTCAACGTATTCATCATATGCGGCACAAGAATCGGCTCCCAAAAAACATAAACATAAAAGAAAGATAAGGAAAGAGAATTGTGTATTAAAATACAGAGAGGAGTCCCCCCTAAAAGAAAATAGTAGCATATTCGATTGAGTCCCACGTTCTGATATGCAAAATCCACTACAAAAACAAATGACATATCAGAATGGGACTTGAACCTTATTGTTGCTCCAAGCTCGCCCTCAGCCTGAGTCTTTTCTGGGGAAGCACAAATAAGAACATTAAGCCACCAACTGAATCTCATGTATCACAAACAATTTGTAGCCATAGCAATTTTGACAATACCATAACACTTCTGTATCAATTTCTGCGAGATCACGGTGAAAATTTTTACTTGATAATGTAAAAATCTTACAGTAAATAAGACTTTTCACAGTAGTTTCTTACAATAGCAACATATTTAACATATGTTTGACTAGAGGAAAAATAAAACAGTTTAAATTTTTTCAACCTCCCCCGCTGGATTCAAGAAATCTATACACAGACAACATACTATATCTTGAAAACAATAAACAGTGATTGAAGTTCCTTGTTTTAGTCTTCTCCCTCAACTTCTATCTTCTAAATGCAACAGTCTCACTTTCAATAATTCCAAAAACCATCAAGGTCCAATGGTCCAGCTGAACCTGAAGGTGTTTCTTCATCATCAAATGCCCTCTTTCCCATTTCAAAATTTGATATAACAGAAGAGATTTCCGTGTTCATGTCAGCACTCAGGCCCGTTTCTTGTGAGACACTAATCATTTCCCTCTCTTTTTCCAAACCCAGTTCCATATTTGATCCTTGGTTTTCAATTAAGGCCCGTAAAATTGAGCGATCTTGGATTAAAGGGTATTGAAGGTTTGCTGAAAGTGGTCCAGATTGAGTAGAATAGAACGAATTTGCAAGAGAAATTCTATTGAAAACATTGGAAGGGTTTGAAGAAAATGTTAGGAGATTGTTGTTGAAGTTGTCGATCGGGGTTTGCTGGTTTCTATCAAAGTCAATGGGATTGGAGAAGCAGGGCACGTAGGCCGATTCGGCCACAGGCTTGGTCTTGCTGACACTATAATGAGAAGAATCCATCAATGGTGGTAAACCAGAAGCACCCATTTCATTACCAACAGAGCCTATCCTCAGAAGCCCTGAGATATGAGTTTTCTTCCCTCCAGAGCTCTTTTGGAACACTCTGCTGATTACCCACTCATTCTACAAAACCAAGAACAAAACTTTCATTAGCATAACATAGACCATAAACAAGAGGGGGGAAAAAAAGTAAACACGGAAAAGTAGGTCAATAAGCGAAAAGTTTATACCTTCGCAGTTTTTGGTAGATTGTGAACAGAGAATTTACCGTCCAATCTGTACTCGTGCATGACCCAGTTGGTTTTCTCTCCTTTAGGAGCTCTACCCTTGTAGAACACAAGTGTTTTCTTCATTCCAACCAAAGATTTTCCTCTGTTGATCTCCTTATCTTTTCCTGTGGCTTTCCAGTAACCGGCTTCAGTTGCTCTGTTTGTTCTGAGCCCAGTTGGATACTTTCTGTCTCTGACACAGAAAAAGTACCACTCTTTCTCTCCCATTTTCGCTTTCCCTGCATCCAGAAAACAATTAGAACATGCCCACCTTGGAAAAAAAAAAAGTACAAAGACTCTGCCTTTAAAGAACTTACATGGCAGTTCCCAAGGTTCAGACTTGTTCAAATCCACATCCCCAATAACTCTAGTAGAGAAGTTTGTGTCAAGAACCTTCTTGTACAAGTAGTGAGAAATGAGCTCCTCATCAGTAGGATGAAACCTGAATCCAGGAGGCAAATCCAGTTGATCATCCTCATTCATGAGTCCTGACACGTTCTCCATGTCCCTCACAAAAAGCTATTATTCCGTTCTAGTTGGACGTGAAAACCTTGGTATCACAAACTGGATTGTTCTTAATAAACAAACTGTAGAAAATAACCGAAAATTCAGGTTCAATTCCTTCACACTTAAGGCCACTAGATATAAAATGGACACCCAACAAACTGGCTATAATCCACTCTGCATGTTCGGGGAACCTTATAAAGAACAAAAAGGCAGAGAGAATTAGAATTGGAAAGAGAAGTGGTGAGAGTGCTAAAGGGCGAAGAAAAGGTAACTATAAAGGTATGGAAAGTTAGGAAGAAAGTGAGAGATTGAGAGACAAAAAAGAAAGAGAAGCCATAAACTGAAAAAGGTTTGTAAACCCGAACGATGGATGGATGTTTTTAAGACAAAAGTCAGTGAGAAAGAAGAGAAAGGCCCTAATATACTGGTGTTATTGGACACCAAGAAACGTGGCATGTAAGGCAACTATTGTGGGTTATTTTCATCTCTCTCTTACATTAATGATGTAATAAAAGAAAATGACATATTTGCTAGAATTGACCAAATACAACTCACCTCAATCTCATGCATGTCAATTTTAATGAAAACGTTATAATAGTACTTGAAATAATTTTTCTCTTTTGAGGGGGGAAAAAAGGACAATATCAAAGAAAAGGTTAGTGTTGGAAGGTAAAGAATTGTAATTACGAGAAGGGAAAAAATGAGGATATGATCTGCAACTACATTGTTTGTTTTTCTCTGCTCTGCGTACCAGAAATCTTCAAATTGCAAAATTGGAAGTTAAAAAGAATAGGGTCTGTTTGGTGATGCCCAATAAAAGGGGCTTTTTCCCTAAAACAATTCATCTTTATCCCCGGAACTGGAAGTGGTAGCTGCTGTGTGAATGCAGAGAAGATCACAGTTTCAGCTCTCCAAGTTTGGCAGAGTCGTTATATTCAAGTCAAAAAAAATGACCCATATGAGAGCCAATGAAATTTAGTCATAGGAAATTATTGAATTTTTAGCTTAAATTTCTATTATTATATTTTATTTGATCTGAACTTTTACATTGTAAAATAAAGTACTAATGGTGAAAATTCATTGGCTCTTAGTAACTAAATTACTTTGAGAGACACAAAGTCTTGACTCCTGGTGGATATAACTGGTGGAGTGGGATTTAGCATTCTAGTTTTAATAATGCGAGTTACAATCGCGGCATTAGGGCAAAATCATTTGTTGAGATTGTGTTATATTGTTCTCCCTCTTTTGAGGCCCTTTTTCATCCGGCTGATTGAAACATGTTGGAATATAAAAACAATTGATCATAACCGGAGTTGACGAAAGCTTGTATTATTTGATTACAATATGAGCTATGAATTTGTCCTCGCATGAAAAAGTTATCTCAACTATGCCATAACCGGACAAGATTAACAGGTCCATCATTAATTCATCTACTTGCTTACTTTTTAACCATATGCGTGCTTTTGGAGCTGGAGGGTCACCAATTAATAAACCTGCTGCAATCTTTTAACCAAGGGTGATGTATCGAATTGTAAGAAAGTGGTTTTAAACAGGTTAGGTAAGGGAATGTTCAGAAACTTTAATACAAGGGTGGATTGGAACCTAATAAATTGTCTGCTCCTACGTATTTTCATCATTCAAGCGGTCAAATGTTGCTTCATAAATCAGAACCAATAACGTTTGTCTCACTACATCATCATTCAACTTCTTTTTGCTAAATCACAGATTTTAGATTGATATCAACTTTTCGTACATAGAGATGTTTATTCATTTGGTAAGAAATGAAGAATTATCATTTCTACATACTATTCGAAATTTTGTGACTTTTACTCTCATTTGAACCTATGTTAGCAGATAACCAGCTAAAAGATATGTCTATAGATTCTTGCAGTTTTAACTACAAAATTCACTTCTGGATGATAGAAATGTCAGAGAGGGTACCAGTACGTAATTTACTCATTCTATTATCGTGAATTTACATGTGATCTTAGAATAATTCCCATAATTAGGAGGCAAAGACAAATCGGTGCAATTATAAATTTGCAATTCCCCCCAAAGAAAAGGCAATAGTTGCTTATGAGAACAATTAGTCTTGCCACTTATACTAATTCTTTATTCTAGATCTTTGATTTCCATTTTTCCATTTTTACTCTTTACCTATTTAGATATATCGGCCAATTAATGGTCACCAAAGAATAGAAATCCTTTTATATTCTCTTAGTTACGTAACTTTATCCGATACAAGTAAAAAAAAATAAAAATAATAAACGTATTGCAGTGACTAACTTAAATAGAGAAAAATTAACAAAAAGAAACAGAGAAATCAATAAAATGCTAAAAGTTATTACATAACACACGGAGAGTAGGAAGTCATTTGTTGCCTGAACCGGATGTACGCTAACAAATTCCAAGCTCTTAATCCACCACTAACCAAAACCTAACAATTAAAATTTCTAACACTTTTGTTTTCATACAATAATCAAATTTGTCTGAGAACCAAAAGAAGACACATCAATTATTTCATTTTCCTCATTTACATTTATATTGAAGATTGGATCCAAAACTGGGGACAAAATGGTACTTGCAGTCGCTTTCCCTCGCCCATATGTCAGTCATCGTTCTATCCAACTAGGGGAAGCATCGGCCGCCAGTACTATGTATTGACCAAAGTACCCTTTCTAGTTCAGGCAATGAGATCAATTATAGGCTTATGCTTTAAGTTAGTTTCTCCGTAACCTCGGAAACATCATCTCATCACTTGGCAGCTCTTAATTGGTTCTTTTGCTGAGGTTGAATTGGGAGTGGGTTAATAAAACCCGCGTAATAACCCGCCCTTGTGTGAGGCTGAGCTGGCTCTGGTGGGCCCCTGTTTCCTTTGCTCGTACACAAACGAACCTACGTGGCGTCGGACTACTGGCTTAGAAACCCGCGGAGGCGAAGCTAGTGTCTTGACTCTTGAGGATTTAGGGAATCCGGCAAAAGTACATAGCTTGAAGTAACTAAGACTTTGAGAATCTTCACTAACACTTTTAGTTGCCAAAGTAAAGATTTGACCATTTCATGTGCCTTACTTGTAGAATTATGGTATTATGACCGTAATGCTAAAGCTAATTTGTTTTCAAAATTTTAATTAAAACAACTAGGCTCATGATCATCACCATCCGTGTAGCCTTAGATCATTCTATTCCATGATTCACAGTGAGCCACGTCATATTGGTTTCCAGTTCTTTTTCTGAACTTTATTTTTGACTTCAATTTAATAAGTTGAAGCAAAGTACTCCTTAAGGTAACCATTTTATCATTACATAGTCCATGATTTAATTGTTTCGCAGATCAACTACAAGAGTAAAGTTATAATAACTTCGACATGTTTCATTCCAGACATGAGACTATGTTAGTTAGCTACAAAGTTTAGCACATGATAACAAAGGAAATGAATTGCTCCTCAATATTTTTCTTAATTCTTGTACGTATTACAACTTTAGATCCTGTCAAGTGGGAAAAGATAATATCAACCTCTATAACTAAAACATTTATTACGTAAATCTAATAGTGATTGATAGTTGTTGTCAGTGACGTCAATTTTCCAGGAAATCTGCATGGACGGGTCCAACCAAATCTACATTAAGCAACTTCCCTGCAATTTCATTCTTCCAAAGACTGTTTTTTCTTTCTGTGATAAATCTTCCATAAGTTAGTTCATCAGATATGAAACGTGTTCCTACGTGTTATCGTTCCTTTTCCTGCGGCGTAGCAATTCACTTATTCTTATGATGACAATTGAAATGGCCCAAGTTTGTGGGACAAAATGTCACGATAATAGTAAACTGATTAGGTAAATTGGGGAATTGCAATCAGTATGTATCTGGGTAAGGAATATCGGGAATCAAGCTTTGTTGTGGTGCTTGGTTTGCAACATGTATTGCTCTTAACTCTTGTAAGTCGTGTTTGAAAGGCACAAATAAGTGATCCCCAATCAGAATTTACGACTGGCTTAAACAAGTAACTATATTATTTGCTACCTGCTATCAGTTTATCAAATACCTACACGCAAGGCTTGAAGATAGAATTATAAAAACTCAAATACCTACACGCAAGGCTTGAAGATAGAATTATAAAAATTCGGGGGCATTTTTTCAATTCAATATCCTCTTAAATTGCAGACCTAGACTTTCCATAGCTTTATATTCTTGAAATCTTTTTAATATATTATAAGAGGAGGAGAAATTTTCCTATCGGGAGTACCACTAGATGGAACGAAGGGTTATATTCTAGCCACCAAGTACAATAGTGTGATTGCTTGCAGATACAAGAATGACTTATTTTCTTAACGCGGCCTCGTGGCCACATAAAAAAAACCAAGGAGCAATATTGCATGTCAATTTCAACTGTTTATAGAGGGGCAAATCAGTCTATGAAACGGACAGCATAGCTACCGATTAATTCCCCCAAACTTTTATTTCATCACGGGAATTGCCCTTTCCATTTGTCCATATACGTGTATATATAATATCATATAGAAATTGACCGTATGACTATCTTTTAAACTCCATGCCCAAAAAATGAAAATCAAATTCAACGTTATTTGGAGTACGCTACTATTTGGTTGAACTAGTTACAATGCAGCTAATACTCGATGCAATACCTACATAGAATTCTATTCATTCATTGATATGATTTCAGTAGACTTAAACATAACAATTCAAAATATTATATTTAATTATTAAAGCGTGACTTCTTTAATTAACTTCACTACTAACATACTTTGTTGAAACTGAATGATAATACAAAAAGATCTCAGTATGATTAAACCTGACTAATAGGGGACATTATAAATTTTATTCTACCTTATAACTAAGGCCTCCAACCGTGCGACTAGGAACAATAAAGAATTTCCTAACACCTATCTGTGAACTCTTGTTGTTGTTGGCTAAATCAATAATTGAGACCATTATGTATATTTATAAGATATTTTCAAATGTTGCAATAATTGACAACTAATAGATTCATAATCCTAACTAAGGTTTGCATTTCAAGGTATACTAGTAACATTCCTTATCTATCGGTATTGACATAGGAGATACGGATATGTAAAGTAGGAGAAGGTAGATGCATGAAAATGATAGTTGCATAATCAAAAGGACTATGCCCCATCAATCAATAGATTAGCAACCCAGTACCTAACAGTGGTGGCTAGGTCATTGGGCTGAGGATTTGAAATGTCAGAAAGCTCACTCTATATACATATTCTTAATCTGTTAGCAGCCATTTTTCCCAGATTATGATCCCTCTGGTCTAGCTATGGTTTTTTTCTTTATTAATTTTTCTCTTAGCAATATCCTTCAATCTATTTAAATATTGAATCCGTGATGTGAGATGATTTAAATTTGAATTGACTTAGAGCTGGAAAACATAAAAGAAGAGGCAGTAACATATAACATAAATTGATGCAACGAGTGACTTGGGGTAGTTGTATCAACCAAAACTCAGGAATGAGTTCTCTGTCTTTACCGTGGAATTGAACTATCAATCTAAAATTGTATTGAAAAAGCGACATATATTTTGCCACAATAACTTCTTGTTCGCTAGCCTTTTGGAACTCCTAAGGTTGGTAATTGAGAAAGAACACAGCTATGGAAATGCTGCTTTATTAAAACGTGAGGCGGCTCAAATGATTAGATGAACAACCATTACCTATAAAATAAAGTTATCTGATTTGACTATTTTCTTTTATAATTAAGGAACGCAATTGCTATATTTTGGGTGTGTGATCTAAGTAAATCACGAAGTCAATTATACACAGTGAAAGTATAAGTCAATTCCTTTTACCACAACATTTAAAAACACATTTCATTGAAAGTTTAGACAATACAAGTTAGAAGAGGTAATTCTATTTTTTCTAATACTAAGAGAACTCATTATTATTATCTTTCAATTGTTTATTAAATAAATTCTTGAATAAATATAATAAATTATAATTATATATTCAAATAAATTAGCAAATCAAAATTTAATGATAAATTTATCAAATCATCGTTGGAGTGCCTGATTTGGAAGGAAAATTACAAAAATGACTCGTACTAAATGTAACAAGCATGTATCACAATTTAATAAGTATCTAGCTTATTTAGATTAGTAATGGCATATAACATATAACATATAACATATAACAATTATAAATTATAATGAGATGGATCTCCAAAGTTATTATCTGAATGTTTCAACTGATTAAACTATTTAGCATATAAAATTATTGTATATAATGAATGTCTCAATTAATAGAATTGCCTACTATGCAAGACAATTGTGTAGAATAATTATCTCAATTGATATAATTACCTAATATGCAATATAAAGCAATATATGTAAGTTGTACTCACTACCTCCTCATGAGATTATAAATAAAGACATTAGGTGGCTTGTTTTGATATAAAAAATAAGAGTAAGAAGTTCTGTTTGCCTATTTTTGTTTTTATTCTTTAGTTACTTTCTCAATTGTTCAATGTTGTCATTTCTTGATCTTATTTTGCTCAAATTTTCACATGTTATCAATATGAAGGAAGAAAATGTACATATTCTTCTTGTCCTGATATATCCAATCTTATCAAATTTGAATATTATGCTCTTGATATTTAAAAAAAAAACTAATTTTCTTGTATTCCAGATGTTGAAATATATATTAAAGCTACGAGTTTGGTAACCACAATAATGGAGGGGCAATATCATGTCTTAAGAAGATTGAGCCAACGCCTTGGTTTTTCTTAGGCTCTATATTTATGATGTTAGCTCAAGGTTTATAATTAACGATTTTGATGATAACTGTATAATATTTCAAAATTCAAATCGGATTTATTTTCTTATATAGGTATCAATATTTTCTCATAAGGAAATAAAATCATGAAATAAATGCTTCTTTTTTTGCAGAAACCTTCTTTTATGAACTTACCTTATTTAGTTTACAATATCTGAAAGGATCCTACTAATCTTATCTTTCATCAATCAATTTTGAGACATTGCCATATATTTCTTAAAGGTTGAATATTGAAGATTCCAACAAAGATGATATGAAAGATACAAAGTCAACCTACAACAAAAATGATGCGATGACTAGTTGAAAGAAATGCCTACTTAAGGAAGAACCAATACATTTGCGAACATACAAGACTTGCAAAATATCTTAGAGCATCAATATTCTTGAAAGTTATATCAAACTCTTTGTGCTTTAGAAAGTGATATCATTCTATTAAGAAAGACTGTAAAATCTTTCATATAAATTTTGAAATCCTTGTAGAGGCTAGCAAAATATTACTACTATGGAAGGTTAAAGAATCTTGAAAAATATACACTTATGAGTTTGAAGAGACTTGTCAAATTGCTACTTGGTTTTTATAGTGAAATACTCAAGTTGGATAGTTGGAGACTAGATGTAGGCTTCATTATAAGCTGAACCAGTATAACTCTACTATGTCATTTTCTCTCTCTTAATTTTAAATTTTCGCATTATAAGTTGATATTTTCAAAGGCTCCTTTAGTTTTACAATAGGCTATTTCTATTTTTATATCGCAAGAGGTTCCTTTCTTTTTAAGCTCTATTATGCTCCTATTGATTAAACAAGCTGATATCTTTTGAGTGATAACAGGCTCCTTTCATATTAACAGCCTCCTTTCTTTTTCAACATTAACATGGTCCTTTTGAAAGTTTATAGGATTTTGCTCCTTTCATATTAACAGTCTCCTTTCTTTTTCAACATTAACATGATCCTTTTGAAAGTTTATAGGACCTTTCTATTTATAAATTTATTCTATTAAGCAGGATCTTATTGATTTGAAAGTATCTTGAATTTTTTATTACACACAAATCACCCCCTTTTGCGTGTATTTACTTTATTATTTGGTATCAAAGCAAGGTTTCACATTTATTGTGTTTTATAACACGTGATAAATCATGACAAACAATTTAAGAAGCCATGAAGGACAATCTGTCTCAAAACCTCCTTACTTTAATGGAAACAACTACTCATAATGGAAAGAGAGAATGAAAATCTATCTCTAATCTGTAGATATTGAAGCCTAGCAAGCCATCAGAGTTAGAGCTACACTTTTCTCTATAGAAAATCTAGAAGTATGGTATGATGTTGACAGAAGAAATTCATAGATAAACGCTAAAGAAAAACATCATATGATTTATTTACCACCTTCAGAAAAATATGAGAAGATATCTTACTACTCTACAGCAAAAAAATGTGGGATAAACTACAAGTCATCTTTGAAGGAATACACGAGGTAAAGATATATAGAATAAGCCTTTAAGTGCATCCATACAAAACTATTGGCATGAAACAGGGAGAAACCATAGATGAATTCTTCGAACGATTCAGCAATATCATCATGGCCTTAAAAAACTTGGAAAAGATATATCCAAATTGTAATAATCCGTTTTCATATTGAGGATTAGAACTTTAGCTTGTTATTAGAATTAATGAATTGCATATCATTAACATACACACACATAAATTATGATTTTGTGCACATCACAAAGATAGAATAAGCACTTAATTGATTCATTCCAGGGTATGAAAAGTTTAAAATATTTATGATGTGAATTGTGAAATATTGATATCTTGCATTTTGGTTTGGATAATCACAAGCAGTAAATTTGGAATTAATTGGTATAACCAAAAAATTAAGGGATTAAGATGTACATTTGGACTAGGAAAAACGTCAAGTGATAAGATAAATTGATACATGAAAAATTTGGATGATTTATCCTATAATTGAGTGACATTTAGCATGGATTATTGTGTGACAAATGGGTTGGTAAGTTAATGACAAATGGCATAGTTGATTAATGGACAAGTAGCAACTGTAATACATGACATGTGACCTAGCTTTAATGGTGACATATGGCAGCATATATACTTGATACATGTTGAACATGCCTTTAGACATATGGTCATTCCATCAAATGACACCTAACACCTTAGGTGTAACATTCAGCAGGAGCAAACTTGGTTCAACTCATTTTTTGTTCTTTCTTCTCTCACTCACACCACCAACCTCTTTTCTTTCACGTCCCTGAACTTGCTTAGGGTTATGCCTAATTGTTGTAAAAATAATCCATGTTTTAGCCTCACAAAGTTAAGTAAAAGATCAGCTTGAAGTTGCCTTACTAAACCTAGCTAAAATGCATCTAAGTTTTACCTTGAATGTGTGATGTTTCTGCTTACTTGGAGTACTGGATTGGCTTTATCTTTTGAGCTATAATTGGAGTTAAACATGTAAGTAAATGATTAGTGACTATAGCATGTTATGATAGATAATTGATGATGATGAATTAGGATGAATTACATATGATGTTAATGATTGATTATGCTAGAAATTTCTACATAAACTTCGGTACTTTTCTGTTTTGTTTTTTCATGTACAAAAATAGTTAGTTAAGGATTGTTATATGGATTATTTAAGTTAGGATTCTAGGTATAATTGATGAAGAATTCATGATAAAGATAAGTGTTATGGAAGTGTTCTTGAATATCGAAAATTAGAGTTGTAGGTCGAAATTCT
Organism: Erythroxylum pedicellare; assembly: GCA_027563575.1. Taxonomy (NCBI): domain Eukaryota; kingdom Viridiplantae; phylum Streptophyta; class Magnoliopsida; order Malpighiales; family Erythroxylaceae; genus Erythroxylum; species Erythroxylum pedicellare. Next base: position 34,072,404 of record JAOQMP010000006.1, read on the forward strand.
GGTTTCAATTTCATCTTCCTCGTCTGATCTATTTTATATATCTTTAAAGAATGAATTTGAAGAAACTCAAAGAATGAAAATTGTATATATAGGTATTAGCTTGACCACTGTGAAAGTGGCTTGATAAAATAGTGACTAGAGCTTGAGTTAATCTTATTTCCCTAAAAATAGTTATTGATGTCTTATTAATACTTCTATAAAACATTTTGGCTAGAAGATATCTTGATAAGTTTATGTAATAAATTGAACATATCTTGATAAGTTTATGTAATAAATTGAAGTTATAAAGAATGGACTGTTTTGATGTAGTTGAGTTCAAATATGAAAATTATGATTTGTTTAAGTAATAATTAAGTTCTTTTAATGCAAACATAATCTTCATAATACGAGAAATGTGTATTAGGTATGGATAAATGAGAATTGAATAACTTTAGGTAATTATGAATGAGAATTGGGTAAATGTATAAATATATATTGCTGGAAAAAATTTGGTGAATGTATAAATCTAGCTTACTAAAATTCCAGATTTAAAACAACAATTGTATGTGTGTTATATGAGGCCTTTGATCATGAAAAATGTTCAAGGATAAGTGTAAATTATGAATTGATAATGATATAAAGATGTTCTCATGAATGTAATGTGATTCAAAGTATGTAAGCGATGAATTGGGAATGGTTGAGTGAGAACTAGGAAATTGTGTGAGTGTATAATCCTAGGAAAAACAATGATAAATGTTTGAGTGATGAATTGAAAGTGACAAAGTGTATTAAGGCATAAACCTAATTGCAAACTACATGATGCACAAACTATGATGAACGTATAAGTATGATTTGTGAATAAGACTTCATACCTGGAATAATCAATTAAGCATGCATTAAACATGACACATATATATGTGTAACTTTGAGCATTCATTTGATTGATCAATTAGTAATGTGTACATATGTGTGTTGTTTGATTTAGAGTCACACATCGACCGACACCATCTAGACATTGTCATCACGTCGAGGCAATAGTTAACTAGAGTGTACTGTGAATTAACCTAGTTGTGTAAACTCAAATATTTATGCTTTTGTTTGAATTATATGTATAGTGGGTAACCTAGATGTGAGATTTTGATTAGTAATATGTTTTGTTCAAATTGTGTTGGTTAAACTTAATTCCTCTCTATTGAATTGATATTGATATGATTGTGATATTACTGATTCCGGATAGTTGATTTTCGAGAAATTCAATATTTAGGAATGTAATGAGAGTGTTTGTGATTTAAATGTGAATAAGGAAATTAAATGCTCAACTATTTGTTGAATGCCGGACTTAGATCTTATGAACTGTGAAAATTGAATGTGCTCATTGACTGAAAGTGACTGATGATATATTATTTGAACTATTATATTCCATTACATGATGCATGTTCATATAAAGCAGTTGTGATAGAGTAGCCAACGTGAAAAGAGCTTTAAGTTCAGTTGTACGCATCAGAGCCTCAGGCTCAACGTTTAATGAGCTCGGTATCCACAACAGATACGGGACAGTACTGAAAAGATCCCAATATCTACAACAAATACAGGACAGTGAAATAGGCACTCGGTCACAACAAAGTTAAAATGGAATGAGTCTCATTTGCATTTGTATCTTTAAATGTGTTCATGATATTGATTGCAAATG
>JAOQMP010000006.1:34093397-34114015 GCA_027563575.1 Erythroxylum pedicellare
AAACAAAATTATCGTAAAATCGGTTAAAAATAAATTAATTAATAAATTTGAAACTATTAAATAAAAAATAATTAATTTATCAATTTATAAAACTGATCGATAAATTAATAAATATGTCGATTTTTAACAACAAAAATTATTAAAATAAATCAAATTAAAAATTAAAACAAAAAATTAACCCATTTAAAACTTTGAAGATCGAATTAATCTAATTTTTTAATCATTATAGCAATCCGACGGTCCAAAAGAAGTAATTAAATTATCTTTCGGTGTTGAATTTGCTCGAATTAATCCAAATATTAATAAAAGTTTTCTTTTATAATTAAGATTAAAAATAACCATTTCATTCTTTATTCAACCAAACGACTTATTAAGAGTGTGCCGTTTGAGGTTTAAACAAAAGGTTAACTTGAGCCGTTACTGTCCGTTATCCGATAGGGTTTACAAAAAGCCTGGAAGAAACGTGTAAAGCATTAGATTTGGAAGCTCTCAAGTAACGGCGGTTAACGGCGACAGTCGGCGCTAATGTATTCGTTACATATGAATCGACCGTCGCTCTGTACGTTATATTTATTTTCTTCTTCTCTCTCTGTTTCAACGGGCGAGAATTTTCGAAGCTAAAGCACTTCGCTTTCGTGTGAATTCTGGAAAAACGCTTTGTTTTTCTGTTTTTTGGCTCAAAAGGTTGTTTGTTTCTGCTCTTTTTCGATGAGCTCGACTTCAATTTCCGCCACTTCCGTACAAATAGAGGTAAGTTTGTGTCGACTTTCAGAGATAGAAAGTCGTGGTTTTCTCAGAGAAAGTTGCACCAGTCTTATGCTTGTTATGCGTTTAAACTGATTTGATCATGGAACCCTTGTTTTATTGAGCCTTAAGTAGCTCTGATTTGGTCAAGATTTCAGCTTTATTGGTCATAAACCCTAGGATTATCTCTCGTTTTCTGATTTAGTGGGGGTTTTTTTTTTATCTAGTTGTTGATTTTAAGATCTGGGTTTTGTTTGTTTTTCCCTTGTTTGTTTACGAATCGATGTATGTGTCAAAAAAGTTGTGGTCTTAGGGTTACAACGGTCACTTACTCATTTGGTTGTATTGATTTGTTTGTTTGATTTATTTGTATTCCTTTGTTGATTAGGATTTTGGTTTTTGGAGATGACTGTAGAAGGAGGAGATGGATGAGGTGAAGATAGAGGAACGTTGCCTTGAAAATAAGCAGCTGACGGCTGCCTCAAGCTCTTCTATATCTGAAGGTAGTAGCAGCGCAATTGTCAAGTCTCCAGGTGTATCTAGTCCAGCCACAGCATCACCAACTAATAGGTTGCTATCAGTTAAAAATTTTCACACTTTGAACAGTTAGTGCTGTATAGATATACCTTTATTTTGTTTATGGTTTGGCATTTATCAAACTTGTACTGGATTTTAATATGCCATCGATACTTTTTCTTTCTTATGCATCATGCATGATGTTACCTTATATGGTTTTTGTTTGAGATAAATATACAATTGGGTTTTGCAGGAGAACCACTGGACCAATTAGGCGTGCAAAAGGTGGTTGGACTCCTGAGGAGGTTAGTGGTTTAAAACGGAGATCCTCAATCATTTATTGCTTTCTAACACGAGAGAAGCTTTTCTTTTACGCTCACCTGTTACTCACTGGTTTATTTGAATCAAGCTTGATCCACCCCATTCTCATTTGATGTTATGCGAAATATGTTGATTTTTTAAAAATGTTGTTTGTCCTTGAGATTAAAAACTATATATTCCACAATTATGTGGATCAACAATAATTTGAAAATTTTCTTTGTATACACATGACATTTCTGTAATATTAAGGCACTTATGTTCATCTGTTCTCATTGGCTGCTGCTATTAAGTTAATCTGATTTTTGTTACTAAAATCTCATTTATTCCATTACAGGATGAAACATTGAGAAATGCAGTTGCAACTTTTAAGGGGAAGAGTTGGAAGAAAATAGGTTTCTCTTTTTCATCTAAAGTGCATTTTCTATTATTTTGTAACTTTGCTTTAGTTGTTGGATCGTGGAGATGAATCTTTTGAAACATGTAACTTGGAGACGACTTTGTTTGTGAACTATATAAGTCTAATTCACGACTTTTAGCAAGTCTTTTCTGGTTTGGTGCTTCTTGTTAGTTGAAGAGATTAGTACCATTTATTTGGAGGGAAAATCGTCAACTCGTGATGCTACATAAGGTGTAGCTCCAATGCACAGAGTATGATGAAGATTTTGACCATTTCTCCCCTAAGATATATTTTGTTTGGTAATATGCTATGGCAAATTATGATGTTTCCATATCATGTGCATTCGTGTCTCTACATCTGGTGGAAAATATAGTTAAAAGCTCACTTTAGGAGCATAATTAAATGACGAACAAGAAATCTGACTTTTAGGTTTAGGAGTGCAAAGTTATCTCGCATCTGGTAGAAGAGAATACTGTGTTTATCTTAAATAAGAAAATATATTGCAACATATCCATGGGATGATTTAGAAGATGCATGTTTTTTTTTGTGTCAGCAATATTAATTAACTTTTGTTTTCTTGTAAATATATTACCATAAACATTTGGTTGATCTTAAATTTGTCGTGCATGTATGCAGCTGAGTTTTTTCCTGATAGATCAGAAGTGCAATGTCTGCATCGATGGCAGAAGGTTCTTAATCCTGAACTTGTTAAAGGACCATGGACTCAAGAGGTTGGTGCCTTGTCCCAGCCCTTTAATGTAAATCTTTATTTACTTAGGCTACGTTTAAAATTGAAAACTGAGTTGTTGCTTGATCTTCAGGAGGATGATAAAATAATTGGACTAGTGGCAAAGTATGGACCCACAAAATGGTCTGTTATTGCAAAATCTTTGCCTGGTCGCATAGGGAAACAATGCCGAGAGAGGTAATTTTATAAATAAATATGATATTTTCCTTTCTATGAAAATTATTCTATTCACTGAACATTATCCTTCTTCTGTTCCTTAGTTGATATGGTTCTAGAACTGTTGAAAATTTTGTGGAACTGATAATTCTTCTTTTTGCCTTATGTAGGTGGCACAATCATTTGAATCCAGATATAAAGAAAGAGGCCTGGACATTAGAGGAGGAATTGTTACTCATGAATGCCCATCGGATACACGGAAATAAATGGGCTGAAATAGCTAAGGCCTTACCTGGAAGGTACTCAAATTGCATAATCTGTCTTTAAGGAATTTGGTTTCTAAACTGGGTTATCATACAAGATCTCAACTTGGATTTTCTATCGTTATTGAAATTCTGATTTCGGAACTGTCTTGGCTGTTGCAATCGAGTTAACTTTGCTAAGTAAGGAGAGATTTCTGTTGCTTTTTCCTGGAAGCTAAATTTGAATTTGACTGATCTTTTTCTTTGCACAGGACTGATAACTCCATAAAGAATCATTGGAATAGTTCCTTGAAGAAAAAATTGGACTTCTATTTAGCAACTGGAAAGCTTCCTCCCGTTCCCAAAAATGGTATCCAAAATGGTATCCAAAATGGGAAAAAGGATGTGGTTAAACCTGCCTTGATGAAAACAAGTAGAGAATCAGATTCTGCTGCACAAGCTTCATCTGGAACTACTGATGGTTATAAGCTAGAAAATGATGTCAAAGATTCAACTCAGCTGCCAGATATGGCAGCTTCATCAAGTGGACTTCCAAATGAGTCTGCTGATTCTGAAGGGACTGAATGTAAAGCTTGGTCATCTCCTGTGGGTCCTTGCTACTGCCAATCAGAATTGCTGCAAAAATGTCAAAATTGTGAAGACAGTCATGAGATTGGTGAAGGCAAAGTCATGTCTGGACAGCACCTAGAGACTCCACCTTATGGGTCATTATGTTACGAGCCACCACAATTAGAAACTTGTGTAGCACCAACATTACATCATTCAAATGGCTATCCTGCTCAGAGTGAGTGCAACTCTACACCAGTTTCATCTCCTGTTAGTTTCTACACTCCACCTTGTAGGAAGATTAGTAATTTAAATGCGCAAAGCCCAGAATCCATATTAAGATTAGCAGCTAAAAGCTATCCCAACACTCCTTCCATATTTCGGAAGAGAAGGAGTGTACCTGAAGTGCCTGATATTCCAAGTAAGATCGGAAAAGTCGGTCAACAAATGGTTGAGGACAGCTTTCATGTTTCTGATGACAATGAAAGGCCCCAGAAAGCTTCAAACAGAACTGGGGTTCAAGATCAAAGTTTTGATGAGGTACCTAACAGCAAGGCGTTCAATGCGTCTCCTCCCTATCGATTAAGATCGAAAAGAACTGCTGTCTTCAAGTCTGTGGAGAGGCAACTTGCTTTTACTATAGACAAGGAGAAGCATAATGGTACTAAACCGGAAGGAACATCGTTGAAGCAGCTTCTTGTTGTTGATAATCAGAGATAACAACAGTCTGGGAGATGCTCTTTTTGATCCTTTGGGTTGGGTTGACTAAATTTACTGTCTTCCATTCCAAAGGGACTTGCACACCCCTTGTTTTCTTTTTATCATCATACAATAATCAGCGAGAAGCCATTGCAAATTGGCTTTCTGGTGCGTTCGTGTAGAATAAATAGATCTTAGACAACTGAGTGCTTGTTGAGAAAAATATCAAGTGTAAAAACTTTTGTACAGAGAGAATTTCTTAGAAGTCTTTATAGTCGGAGAAAAGCAATAGCAATGTTACATATATTGTATTAATAATAAGAATGTAAACATAGATTAAGGCAACACAACAACAGCTAATCACATTCTTGACGAAATGTGAAGGTCTAATAATACGTCAGTTAGCTTTAATCCTACATAATAAAGAGGTGGTTTTTGATACATCCACATATGGTGCAAATTAAGACAATGGACTTGGCCAGGTTACATAATCAACCAGGCACAGGTCATATGTTACATACTCGAGCAAGACTCTCTAGCTTCTTGTTCATCTCTAAGCTAGAGATTACAACACTGGTCGAATTGATTTATGTTTAAGTATGAACTTTTTAGTGGGAGGCATTTATATTTATGACGGAACATGGCAATGTGGAACATCTCGATGCTTATTTGATCTGTAAAAATCTTTTTGTTGCTTTCATCCCATATGTGTGTGACTAAGCCAGTCAGTGCAATATTGAAGATCCATGCATCGCCTTCTTTTTTGTGCTTGATTTCCAGGCACCAAGTTACTATTTCAGGATAGTTATCAGAAGCATGGGTAACGCTAAAACATGCTTTCTACTAATTGTTGTGAACTTTGGAATCTTTTCAAACTCTAGTATCAACAAGACTTTTATCGAGATGTTGCTGTTGATTGATTAGATGGATGGGATACATCGCAACGTTTAAGCAAGACATTCCATGTTGTTTTGGTCAGATAGTAGATGTTTGATTGATTCCAGGGAAAGAACTTTGGAGCTCCAATTATTAATCCTGATTTGAATCTTGTCTATCAGAAGTTTAAAGTCCCCGAGTGATGGTATGGTTTAGTAGACAAGACAGGAACGCCAAGATAGGCTACGTGAAGGTGAACATGCTTGAAGCCTGTGAGATTGGAACTAGAACTAAAATTTTCAATTCTATCTATTAAAATTAACATCAAAATAATTTTTAGACTATTTTAATAAGCATCTTTACATTTTAAAAAATCTAATCCTTTAACTTTTTAAATTTACAAATTTAACTAAATATGTCTGTGTACTATCCTATTATCGAATTGAATACAAAATAATAATAATAAGAAATAATACGAAATAACCCCAAAAGTTCCTCCCTATCCTCCAAAACTAAAAATAAAAAGTAAAATCCAAAAACTGCTACATTTATAGGGATGAGATATATACAACATTTACATTATTAAAAATTCAAAATGTTTACCAATTCCCTTTAACCCAACGCATGGCAAGGGAAGCACAGTCCAGAGAAGAGAAAATCAACAACAAACAGATAATGAATCAAAGAAGAAGACAAAAGGTCAAAAAAAAGATTTTCTTTTAGACTGCTCTTGTCTTTGCATCGTCATTTCAATGACCGAAGCAGCAATACCAAAGCTTGAAAGTTGTCCATGACCAAGACCCCGTCTACAGTATTAGCTTAAGGAGAGGATAAAAACAAGCTCCCTGCAAAAGTGTCGTTACAAATGGGGTCAGTTTCTTGTTATATTTGGGTTAAAAAGCATATGTTTTCATAAGTCAAATACTGGTCAAGGGCTCCATGTGTCCCATCTGTTTTAACACACTGTTACGTTTATACTAATGAAGCTTCCTGCAAGTAAGTAAAATACAAACTAAGGAACCTACAGGTCTGTAACTTTAATTGTTCTACAGATACCTTTTCAGGTCGATATCGATTCTGCTATTCTGCAAGTAAAATACAAACTAAGGAACCTACAAGTCTGTAACTTTAATTGTTCTACAGAGACCTTTTCAGGTCGATGAATTCTGTTATTTATTACGTGTGACTAATCATGTTGAGCAAAGTACTTGCCTTTACCCTTGACATCGCAATTCGCACGTTCTAAATTTGGCTTTTGGAGACCATCATACACCCAGATAACAAAAGAGAAGTAACGAACCCGAACAAGCTTCTTAACCCACTACGATAAATCCACACCTTACTTCTGGATCCTTAGTGGCTCCCACCTGTTTCAAGTAAGAACAGTTGGAGAATAACCGAAGCATCCGCGCCTTATTTACCATTCTGCTTGATAATCCATCACTGTCTAAGAAAAATAAAAGTTCATATGAATTATTTGGCAATATACTCTTAAATGATAAAATACAAGCTCATGGAACGTTTACAGAACTTAACAATCACCTACTCAATTACATCAAGAAAACTGGTCCAACAGTTGTTTGTCCAAGAACCTTAGAGCTTCGATCTAGCCCGTGAGAAGCAACCTAACATGAACAGTTGCTATGTTAAAAATGGTGAAACATAATAAAACTTTAGACAGAGACCATAAAATTTATGCAAGTGGCACAATCTCAATTGCAACAGCTAATCTTTTTTCCATTAGCATAGGTCCCCTGCTAAGCACTCCATACATTTACTTGTTATTCAATTTATCTCTATTGTTCAGGGAAAACAAATGGTTACCAGAAAGAGAAAACAAAGTTCAGTCTAAAGAAACCAGAATCATGGATCTTTATCTTCCTTGTAGTTCTCTTTAGGGAAATAGTTTCTGATTGCCGTGACACTAAACATGTAATACTTGTACAACATGCAGAAAGCAAGGCTGTGAAGCATTATCTCTCACCATGTAAGTTAGTGCAGCATAGCGCTCCTCATTAAGGTACAGTGGTTTTCCTCTATGAATTTCATGATCCTGTGAAAAATAACACATTATATATATACATTTATATCCATGCAGTCACGACAAGAAACAATCCATCTTGCAATATCGCCAGCAAGAACAAAAAAATCAATCAGTGCATGTCTGTAGGGAGACTTTGAGCAATAATTGAGACAAACACAAAAGGACAGTAGCTAAACAATGGCATTATAAAGGAAATATCTCTATTCTCAGTTGGCTGAGTTCATAAAATGACATCCTTGAAATTCTTAACCTCAGTATAGGAGCACCAAAAGCAAAAAAAGTGATAACGTGAATGCATGCCATATTGCATCAGAAGTATCATTTCTTTAGGAAGCCTAAATTACCAGGACAGATTAAATAGAAAAGACTTATCATATTCCTCTCGGAGGATCAGAAAGGAATTTACCTCTTCACCAAATGCATCCAGGTATAGCGATGGCCAAGGAGCTTGGCGTGCACATCTTTGTAACAGAATTGTAGTTCTCTGCAAGAGGCAGAAATAAAATGTATAGTCCACCCGGCAACAAGAAAATGATAGCTAGAAACACAATGGATTATACCTTGATCAACAGAAATACACCAGTTCCAGCACCACAGACCATTGCATGACTTTGGCACCCATTATCCCTTTGAACAAAAGCAAATGAGAGGATGTCAAACTACACAAAAGATTTTGTTAAAAGAAATGTAGTACACCTAGAACAGATGTGCATATCTTGATGTGTGCTTGTAATAGGAATGAAAATGGCAGATATGAACCTGCAGCATAACCTCCAGCCAGAACACAATCTACCACAGAGTAGGCACAGAGCAGGGTCATCAAGAACTGTATCACAGTCAACACAATGCTGTTTTATGTACCTGAAAAAAGTAAGTCTCCATAACTGTCATATCCAATGTCAAGTAGAAATATTTGTAACGTAAATGAAGAACAGCCTCCATGACAAACCTCTGCAGTAGATCCTGGTAAAGGTGAGGTAGCCGCATTAACATGAATGGGACTGCAGGTGTCGAATGCAAAGCACCATGAAAACTATACATTTCATACTCTCTGCAGAAATGTTTGAACCAGCCATTCGCTACAGATCGAAGCACTTGATCCTTTAGAATGAAATCTAATGGAGGAATCTTGAACATCTTTTCAAGCTCTTGAATTTCATTCAACTCGATTAGATCACAGGCATTATATAATTTGTCATTGAAGGCACTGGAAATATGATCCGGATCACAAAATGGTGCGGCGACTGAACTGCTCAGTAACTTCCAAAGTAATGCACACCTCCTCAAATAAGGGAAACTCAGTCTACGAATCATATCCTTCATATTAGAAGAGGGATCAACATAGTTTGAAACAAAATATTGTTTGATCCACTCAGATTCACCCAAAATTTTGGAGATGTCAGCAACTAGGGAATCATGAAAACCTAGTTGTTTAATTTCATGCTGCTGTTTTGCAAGAGTAGTGATAGTAGCCTGCATCCAACATAAAGGATTAGGAACCAGGCGATGTAGGTTTTTAAGTTAAAAGTAAAGAAATAACAGAAAAAAGCAGAGCAAGTAACCCATATCACACCTGAATTATGCAAATAGCATAGAACAAATGAATCAGGGACAATAATGATTCCTGGCATGATAAAAAGAGTTCTGGAAGACAAAAGAGAATCCACATCAATGATGAAAAGGCATCATGAGCGAGGATGGGATCAGCTGCTCGATTCCAAAATTGAGTGTCAGGATATGATGGGTCCTTCTCAGCATGTTTCCAAATAGATGACATGTTACCTAGCAAGCATATACACAGAGAATGTCAGAATCTGAGGAAAACTATTCAAATTCAAGACAACCTCCTTATAATCCTATAATTTTCCTTGACAATTACAAACACTCATTTCAAAAGTGTTCTCCTCATGAATGTTAGACGAATAGCAGTTATAGGAAACAAATTAGCAGTTGAAGTCTTCGAGATTCGGAATGTCAACATGTTTAATGCACAAGTTGTTTGTGAATGGAATGGTATCTAAAAGCTAAAGCCCTCAGAAAACAGCAAAGACCACAAGAAGAAACCACTGTGGGAGTCAACTCACCTCCATGTCCATCTATGCTGCCAGTATAATTCATAGAATATCCTGTGCAAAGAGAGCCAGTAAAGAGCTCAATCCCTCTAAATCTCTGAAGCAGATGAAGGACATTTTTACCCCTCACACTTCGTACTATTTTTAGCAACAAAGATAAAATAAATCCACTAGATGATTTGAGTTCCTCATACAGAGCACTAAGGCTATAGTTTGGCGTCATCTGAAAGCGTCCACACCTTGCAGCAATCTCCGTTGATACAAGGGAATACTTAAATGTATCCCACATAATCATGGCAAGATTAACCCGTGAAGATCCCGAGAACTCATCCCATGTGTTTGGAAAATACATTTTAAGGAGCACGCGACAAACTGACTCAAGATTTCGCTCCGTCTTTCCATTAGTTTGCTGGGAAAGTCTTTTCAAGACATCACTTTTTTTAATCATTCTTGCTGCAGATTCCAAGATAGCCAGTCCTTGTTGAACCCAGACAGAATTATATTCTTCACATGGTACACTTGAAGCTCCAGCGAGACGTGCTGAAGAAACAACTGACATCATGGGCTGTTTGGAAACCTTCCGGAAATCCCCAGACAAAGAAGGCAAGGTAGAATTTGCCAGCCGGCGACATACAGGACAAAGAAATTCTCCCTAGTAAAAACACAGAAAAAAGGAGCAAGAAAGAGAATTAAGAACAAAAATATTCTTCAAGATTGAAAAACAAAATGTGAACAGCATGAAATAACCAAACAAAAGGCACCTGATCTGGGTCAACGATATGCACGCCTTCGAAAACAAGTCTTCTTACATGTCTGCATCAGTACATTGTGAAAAGCCACTTTATAAACAAAAGTACCAACAAACACCAAAGCACTGGATCATGTTAAGTCAAGTCAAATATTCATATAGATAACAGGTACGTCAACAACGTAGGAAAGGAATGTTCAGGATATGCTGAATGTCTGATCCAGCTCAATCTTGCCGATATTTATTTCACTCAACAACTATCAGCAGCATAGGACATAGTGAGACAAATTGTTAATGGCTCAGTAGTACGTCCCACAAGGATGTTTGAATGGTCATAAAAACGTTCAAGTAATGTCGTGCAAAAAACAGTTAAAGCACATTTTTATAAAAATGGTTGTCAACACAGCATGTAGATCCAAGTATAGCAAAAGAAACTAATCATTATGCACTCAGACAAGAAAATTTGCTGCAAAAGATACCCAAAGTTTATTAGAGACATGCTTCAGTATTTATGTCGGCCCATTACCTTTCTCTCAATGATGACAAATAGCGATCTAGACATCTCTGATGCACAGCATGACCACAGGAGGATAGATGGATGCCATCACAATTCATAGGACCAAATCCATCATATGGGATCTGTGAGGTTGATTCTGTTGATACCTTGTCGACAGAAGTACTGGCAGAAGCTGAAGTGAGTTCTGCTGACACTCTAGAAAGGGTTGCTATATATTTTCCAAGCAATACAGATTCCAAAGCTCCATTCTCTGGGACACCTACTACAGCTTTACATTTCTTATTCTGCTCTCTGCAATCACTAATTAGCAAATTCTTTTGCATCTCCTTCCGAATAGTAAAGTACATATCTTCTTCCAAAGTATCAAAAGAATGTACAGTTGTCACATTGTCATCCTTATGTGCACAAAATTGTGTATTCTTTAATGAAGGAAATCGAGCCCGAAGAAATTCAATAACAGCATTTACTTCTCCTTCTTGAGCATAATTAGAAAACTCATCAACCGCATTTTGTGCCAACAGTGCCAATTGAGTAGGAGATATCCCTCCCAAACCAGCTGGAGTAGGGATCATTCCAACTGCCTTGTTTTTTGGTACAGAAATATGATCCTCACTAAACTGTTGAGATTTATCCCAAGATGGAGGAATGCTGTCAATGAGCCTCAAAATCCTTGATTTCTTGAAGAGCAGCAAAAAGATATTTATCGAATTCAGTATATAAGCTGTTATAATCCAACAATAGAACCTATCAATTACCTCAAACAAAAGCAGACACAAAAAGCACTTGTACCTGTAGAAGAATTAAGAAAGACACGGGATTTTTGGAATTTGGATTATGGCAGAGAGAACAAACATCTTGCACAGTCTCTTCCAAATCCTGCTCATCATCAGAATTACTTTCCTCCAATTCATTTTTTGAATCAACTTCTGAAACGGAGTTGATGCTTGACAAAAATTTGGACTGTTCAGCTTTCATTTTAGCCTGCATTTGTGAACAAGTAAACCCAATCACATTCAAATTCACTACTGCAAACGTTCCATTCACCTTGTTTTCAGTTAGGCAATAAATTGTGGTAAAATAGGACCAACAGGAATCTAATGTGAAATTACATGTAGCTAATTGTAAGAGAACATAAATGTCAACCAACAATTATCCTTCAGCAGGAAGCAAGCATATATTACTTCATTGTCGAAAAAAATCAAATCCTATATGCAATAAAATCTCACCAAAATAGCAGCTTGTCTCTCACGAGCCTTGGCCTTGCGTATCTCACCATCAGATGCTGAACCTGATGCATTTTTTTCACCCGTATGATTGGATTGTGATATATGAATAACTACTTCAGGAGCAAGTTCCTGCAGTTTCATCATGCATTGAGAATCTAGCTCCCCAAACTTCTTCAATAAACTTTCAATTAAAGAAGAAAGGTCACAATTTCCAGCTTCCACAAAGTTTTCTAGGCTTTCCTTCCTGTGTATTCTCATTAGAGAGACCAGGAGTGAAAGCAAACTCTGCTCACCAGCCCCATAACTTAACCCCTCATGAATTTCTTCAACAGCAAAAGCAAGCATGGCAGAACAACCTCCATCATAAAATGCAAAATCACCAGATTCCCTGTGCTGAAAACATATATCTAATGCCAACGAGAGCAAGTGCAATGAAGTTAGAAGAACAACATCAGGAACCCATGCCTCAGTCAACTTATCAGAGAAAATCGCGTAGAATAACACAGATCGTATAAATTTAAGGACCGTTTTACAAGTTGCTAGTCCAGCTAGGGCCTTGAGAGGAGAATAGATCTTTGTCCACCTGGGCACCTGAGTGGTCAACGCTGAGACACCACAGTACCGTGTATATCTTTCTTCAGCAACTTGCAAGTCCCTTGAGTGCCAACGAGGATGATAAAGGTCCAACTCTTTCCAGCATATCCATCGTAGGGAGTACATGCCCTGCAGGGAGCACATAAGGTCAACTTAAGAAAAAACAAAAAGGGAACAAAAATTCAAGCCATAAAACAAACCTGTGTGAAGCCAGATGGATTAGAGTATATGGCAACAGCATCCAAAATTTCCTGAAGCTTATCAAGCTTTGCCAGGTCACGAGGTATAGATTTCACCAGCTGACTGCGAGTGGCATCTCCAATAGACAGCTTATGGATCAACTCTCTTCTCAAATTTTCAGCAGCTGTTAGGCCAGAAAATCGCCTTTCTTGGACAATTTGTATGATGAGGGTCAGCATTTCCTGCACCAAAATTGGCTCATACCTGAAAAAACAGATTGTATGCTATGTCTTCAGTAGAACACAATCATACTGATACCCAGCAACTTTAAAAAGCCTACAATTACAAAGCGGATTGTGAGAATCTAGAAACTTTGAACCATGAAATTAATTCAATCAAGTAAAATAAGAGTAATTTAGTGCATTTAGAGATTGAAGCAGAAGTAGCATCTGCAAATAGTCACAACCTGACACATGAATACCAGGAAGCTTAGTGCACTCCAGAGTTTTCCCAGAAATTAGACGATGAAGCAAGTATTTTCCAAAGATGAAGCACGATTCCTATGTGCATATCTTAAAATTCAAAAATGCCACAACTAGTAGAAGTAAGATCTCAAGTCGCCATTGAATTTATGAATCAAGACTTGAAAAACATCACTTTCTTTCAGGCATCTAACCAGAAACTGTCACCCTCAACAAAAAAGTAGTACCAGAAACTCATAATAAAATGCACACGAGTAACGGATATGAATGCAACTAAAGCAGAAGTAGTAGTTTTCTGGAATGCAATATCAACAACCTAACGTGAGGGGTGAAAAAAAAAGCAATATCAAGTGTATGTTCATTTACTCGTTGGATCTTTCAGGCTTCAGAGACATATAGTCAGCTAGGGCAAAGCGTTCTATGATTCTATTAACATAGAAGTCTGCTGGAGCCAACGCCGCACAACATTGCAAAAGAAAAAGATCCAGTTCTAAACCCTGTTCAGACCTGCAAAAGGGCACAATAGGAAAACATTGAGAACCAACAAGTATGCACCCTTCGTCCCCCAACCCTAAAGGACAAACCAAATACAAAGCATGAATACTAACCATCTTACAGTACGGTACCACTCAGACGACATAATTGCAGCATCACCATTCTTCTTCCACATGCCAGCATGCACTTGGGCACAGAATACCCTGTTGCGCAAAGGATGCTCCATAACAAAACCAGAAAACCCACAAGGATGGAAGCTCCCAAGGATATGTGCAAAGAAATCATAATTTGTTGAAGATGGAATTGGATTGCCAACAGTATTCATATTGGGCAACTCACTGTAACACCTTTTCATTGTTTTTTGAATAAGCAACGAAAGTAATCGATGCAAGGTAATATGTACAGATACATCCTGTGAACTAACATCGTAAATTATATTCGGCCACTCAGACCAACTTAACAATCTTAAAGTATCTACTTCAGCAGAACCTACTACTTCCATCAAATTGTCATCAGAACTTGCAGAATTAGTCTCACTAGGGACCATTGCCATATGATCCTGCCCTATACCCTTTGAATTATCAATTTCAAAATCCATATGAGGTCCACCATGTGGTAATGAAGAACACTCTTTTTTCTGATCCTCACTTGTGCTAGTGAGTCCACAAAAACCTTTCCTAATCAGGGCATATGTTTTCTTTAAATCTAAAAAGTTGCTAACAGCACTGCCACTAGTAGTTGAAGATGATAGAACTCTAGATGCATTATCAACTTCAAGGGAATTTTCAATGGCCCTCAAGCATTCATATGTCAACCATTTAACTGATGAAGGAATCATATCTGACTGAACTTCAACAACAGAAGCAGAAATAGATCCAGTACTCCTTGCTGCCGCACTACCTACAGAGCTTTCCTGTGTAAGCCGTCCTACTTTTGCATGTCTGGCATTATCTCCTTCATCGACATCTTGCTCATGATTGTTAAGGAAAACATCACTGCCTATTTCTGCACTTGCAGAAAATGCTCCATCTACCAAAAGGGAATGAATATTTGCCACAGAGTGACTTAAAACGAAAGGGTAATTGGTGTTTTCATTTTCTTCTTCTATGTGGAGGCCAGTTTCTCTTTTAAGGGGACTCATCCCCTGCAGAAAAGACAAAAGCTTCATCCAAGTTCTCAAAATATCTCTCCGCTCATTGATTATATATTTTGGCACCACAGCGTGGCTCATAGCAAACCTGATATCTTCAACAACACGAATAGTTGTTTCATAAATATTTCCCCACTTGTTAACCTGTAAAGACAATAACCAGAATTACCATATATTCTAGAGATTAAACAGTCATAAGCCTCAACATTGTAAAGATACTACTAAAATTAGCACCCCAGTTACCATCTCCTTACCTAAAAAATTATTATACACTTAAAAAGAAGAGAGGCAATTTGAACAAAGTCAGATGCCAACAACCGTGATCACAGCTCGATTCAAAATCATCAGCTATACTGATCACAAAAATTATGAAACTTTAAAGAGTAACTTCAATATTGAATATTATTTAGAAGGGAAGAGAACAAAAATTATTTGGTTATTACAAAGTATTTGTCCGGTTGAGAGGACAAACGTAAATCTCCCAACAACTTTGATATCAGGTGAATCCAGTATTGAATTTCTAGTCCAAACAGAACAAAACAAAGAAGGAAGTACTGGAATAAAAGTAATTCATCAACAATCCTTATGTCGGTATCCAATTCAAATTGATGGGCAACCCTAAATGCACAGAATTAGGAGCCATACTTTGTGTGAAGGAACATTAAGGCTGAGCTTCGTAAAACCAGAATTTAGGAATAAACAAGCCAATGGTCAAAGATCAAAAGGGCATGGGACAAAATACAAAGGAAACAAGGTTACGTAAGACTGCTGGATTTTGACTGGATGGAACTCCTTTCAAGGTGAAGTTGGTAAAAATATCTTTGAATTCCTTTTCAGTTATGATCCAATAGAGCTTACATGTATAACTCTTTGCTAGAGGTCTCATATTTCCTTCTAGTCAGGAAAAAAGCAAACACTGAGATCCATCAAGTAGTAAAAAGTAGATTAATCAACAGAAAGTTCATCTCAGATATTGCCCAAGCCTTCAGAATATAATCAACGGGTGATTGAAGTAAGTTAACAACAATGAGAACAAAATCATCACACATCATCTTTTATATAGCGGGCAGGTTTAACTAGGACATTAAAAACTACTTCGACATGCTATGGGAACAAGGCAAAACCTATGCAGGCAATCTTGTGATCTTTGTAAGCTGAGGAATATTATGAGACAAGTGCTTTCTGATTACGGAGCAAAAGAATATTTTTTCCACTCTTTTCAACAACATGATGCAGATATTTATCAGGTTAATGAAACAGTGAAATTAATGTATAGAACTATATAAGTTAGAGAAGGTATAGGGCATTGAAGAAATGTATCAAGACTATAGAGTAGACATGAATGCAAAATCCTGTAACCAGGAGATACCATCATGAAAGAGTAACTAATAAACTATATTGTAAAATCAATAGAAGTCAAAAAATGTTACCTGCAAACGACCATCATCTCCAGCACAATAAACAAATATACCTTCCAAGCACCCCAATAGCACAGCCAAAAGATTCATCTCCTTCACAAGTCGAGGGGTCAAAGTGGGCACTGTGAAGATCTGCACAGAGAATGTAGATAGTAACGGGTGCTTCTTCAGAGCATCTTCAGTCCCTTCTTTTAAGATATCATGTACAACCAACGGATAGTAACTTAAAAACACTTTAGCAAATTCATACTTGAACGTAGGTTCTCCAAGCAATTTGAGGAGCAGCTCATGTAGCTTCTTTGTAACATGCCCACTCAAGAAACCCTCACCTTTAACCAGAATTTCCAACAAACCAACTGAAGAAATCACACCCCTAGAAACAAAACTAAGCAAACTTTCACTATCCTTGCAAAACTCTAAAAGCATTTCAATAACCACAAAAGAAAGCTCATTTGCGACCTTCTTCTGCACTGAGGCCGTTGGCCTCAAATTTTCCTGACAGATACTTTCTGCCAGCACCAGTTTACTTTTCCAACAATGTAACATGGCATCAAGAACAGGACCCACAGACTTCACATACTCTTCTGGAAGGGGCTGTATTTGTTCAGCGCCTTGATGCTTTGAACAAAACCCCTCCCGTTTCCATGCAGTCACATCCCCACAATCACAGCAACCCCCACCAGTGTAAATGATTGAATAGTCATGATCCTTATGGTTCCCATCCTGGAAACACGGAACGCAAATAGCACAGGTTGGATCATGCTCGCAAGTCCTGCACCGATATGCAATATCATTATGGCCCCAAACAGCACCACAAACGCCACGTCTAGAACTCATGTTCGACAGATGATCCCTAGCACCAACTGGCTCACCCAAAAACATCAACCACTGCAACCATAACACCGATTCCTCAAACCAACTCCTTACAGTCCGCTCCGTATGCGCTCTCAACTCCGACTTTGATTCTAAAACCACCTCTGCAACTTCCTCATGACTAGGCAATATAGCAGACACCAATTCAGGTATCCAAGACCTATTCTCCTTGACAAAAGCCACCAATCCCTCATAAGGCACCTCAAGATATTCCTCAGAAACTCCTAACTCACCAAGTCTCTGCACATAACACAAAAATAAAAAACCAAACAGCTAACCAGATAAACAAGCAACAATCACCCAAACAAACACACACACAATAGAAATTGAAAAATCTTTACCCGTATGACGCGATCACGAGGCTCTGGAGGGCTAGGGTACGGTGGCGAATCGATGTCCATGAGATTAGCACTAATGGTGTTGTTGTTGTCCATTGAACAACGCCAAAGTCGCAACACCCAATCGGCGCAACACAGACCCAAACACCGCCTGATTCTGGAACTTTCGCTCCCCAGCTTTCTTTATTCTCTTCAATCACAAACTCTTTTCAATCAGAGAAATGAACTCGGTAGGCGCCGTCGTCTTCTTCCTCCTAATCGCTCCTCCGTCGAGTGGCGGTTTCATTTACTATCTGGAAGACTCCATTTAGAAATCTAGAGAGAAACCACTTGCTTGTTTATATAGATAACGTCTCTGGGGAGGTAAATAAGAAATTTTTACTGCGACCTTTCCTTTTAGTGTGTTTGGTTCTTCAGTTCAACCGGTTAGGGGTTAGGTGTGACTTGAGAGGCAGTGCTTGCTCGGTATTGTCATAATTGAATAGCCTTTTTTTTTTTTTTTTAAGAAGGAAGTCATACATTAAAGATATACAACTAGTCTAGGGAAACAAATTCCCGACAAATTCTCTAGTAGGATAAGATGACACTCAATCGGTGAATAATGAAAGTACATAACTCCCACAGCAAAATGACTGGCATAGTTAGCTAGTCAGTCGGCGCATCTGTTGCTCTCTCGATACACATGTCGATGAACAACAGTCCAGTTCTGAGAGAACAGCTCATGTATATTTCAGACAAGAAGGTTAAGTATCAGAAATCACCGATCGGACAAGGCAAGAAGATCAGACACCATTTTAGAATCAACTTTCAATTCTACCTGGCGATGACCTAGATTTCAAGCTAGTATCAGCCCAAGTTCCAAGCCTTTGAGGAGAAATAGTGTTTAAAAATTGTGAGGGAACGAAAGCAAGGAAGGAATTGAATAGTCCTTTAAGTAAAGTGATATTTCTTTTTTATATATACTTTACTTTTTCTTAGAGTTAGACTAGCATTTCATTCTCTTTTTTAGTATTAACAACAATAACAATAATATCCAACAGAAATTTCACTGGCGTGTAAGATTTGAGATATTTAATAGTATATATTCTTATTTTTAATTAAAAAATAGACTATTTATAAATAACTCACATAAAAAAAAATAATAAATAACTTCATTCTTTTTTTGGTCGCTTCTTAAATTCTTTTCTAAAAGAACATCGTTAAATGTGTGAGAAAAAAAAGGAGAGGATAAATTATTTCAAATATGAACTTTTAATAAATTTATTAATTATATCTTAACTTTTATTTCATAACATTAGATACTAAAAATATATATATTAGTGTATCTCAGTATAATACCATTCATGATAAAGTTTAACAGTGTTAAAATAGAATTAATTGCCATATTCAACAACTTTTTTGTGTCTTT
Source organism: Erythroxylum pedicellare (assembly GCA_027563575.1). Classification (NCBI taxonomy): domain Eukaryota; kingdom Viridiplantae; phylum Streptophyta; class Magnoliopsida; order Malpighiales; family Erythroxylaceae; genus Erythroxylum; species Erythroxylum pedicellare. Next base: position 34,112,209 of record JAOQMP010000006.1, read on the forward strand.
CCAAATTTTAGCAATATTAGGATCTCTTTTTATTTTTATTTTTTATTTTATCTTTTATAATACTTAACATCTGTACAAATTTGCAAATTAAGTTACATATGTTTAGTTTGTTATAGAAATCTTAGGTCCACTCAATTAAATCATTACGTGAGATACACAAGTATATATTGTTTTACTGATCGTGTAAAATTTTAAATAATATAAGAAATATTCAAGGTCGTAAGAATGAATATGAGGCCTCTTCTAATACAAGGGAATGTAAATTTTTATTTAAAAAAGAATATATATGTATATATATAATCATTAATTTTTAGATATATATATTAAAAACTTTTAAAACAACTGAAGTAATTTATCAATTACAAGTCGATTAATAGCGAGTTATATCTAATCATAATAGATTAGGTACAAAATGTCCCCGCGCCAACTAACGTCAGACTTGTAGAAGGTGTAACTTGTCAGTGGTATTGGTCAAATGCAAGAATTCGAGCTTTGAACTGACTTGGTCTATCTTGATGACTCAAGGCTGGTGCTTATGAACAGAAAAAGAATATGGTTGCAAGTGATAAATGCTGTTATTTATTATTAGAAGAGAAAATTTGATACAGACAGGGACGTTTACAAGGAACCAGACCCCAAGAAAAACAGCTAAACCCAAAGGCACAGCACAGGAAAAACAGAATAAAAAAAGACAGCCAAATGACAAGGTCATGATGGAATGATTCCAAAAACAGAATACTTATAATATGATGAGTATTGTGTATGATTTTAAATAGTTATTCCATGTATATGCAATTGAATCAAACCACAAACTTACAAAATATTAAACTTTTTAATAATATTTAACACATGATATAAAAATAAAAGAGATATTTGATAGTTGTTTAAGACCTAAATTTTTATTTAACACATTTTATATATTAATTTATATTTATTCTACAAATATATAAAAATACCTTCACAATGTATGATTAATTATATGTATGCTATATTCACAAGTTCGCATATATTGATAAATATTCTTATAGACTCACATATAATTATATTCTTCATGCCAAAAATAGTGACTAATTATAATTTATGTAAACTTCTTTGTTTTAAATATGAATATAATTATTTGGGTTAATAAAAAAATTCAAACTTTTGTCTCGAACATTAAAAAGTAGCAATAAAATATCTAAACATTCAATTTTTTCAATTATAACCTAAATTTCAAAAAGTGACAATAAAATGCTTAAATTTTTAAAATTTAACCCGACGTTATATGTTGTTCTTTTGATGCCCTCAATCCTTTGTTTTCTGTTTATTCTTCTGACGCCTCAAATTGCTCTCGCATTACAATGTATTACACCAGTAAACTGTTCGTTTTTAGTTCATTCTCCTAATATCTTTGGCCTGAGGGCATCTGGGATGCGTAATCTGAAAACCAAAGAGTGAGGATGTCAAGAGAACCAACGAATAGTTTACTGCGTAATCTGATTTAAGTCATTTTTAAACAATAATGTCGTTTTATCGCATAATTAAAACGACGTCGTTGTTTAAAAATAACATAAATCAGATTACATAGCCCCAACAATCTTATGCTACGACGTTGTTTCATTAATCTTCATTTGTTGTGTTAATTTTGGCTTACGTGTATTGATATTTAAGGTTTCTGAAATATGTGATAAGTCACGTCAACAAACTTAATGAAAACACTAATATCGGACTAAAATTGAAAAAAATTAAAAATTTGAGCATTTTATTACTACTTTTTGAAGTTCGAGCTAGAATAAAAAAATTGAAAGTTTGGGATTTTATTGCTACT
>JAOQMP010000006.1:34118413-34137212 GCA_027563575.1 Erythroxylum pedicellare
CGCATGCATGTATGTATGTATGCATGCATGCATGTATGTATGTATGTATGTATGCATGCATGTATGTATGTATGTATGTATGTATTATTATTATTATTATTATTATCTTTTATTTTTATTTTTATTTTTGTTTTAACTTTTTAACTTTTTTTAAATTAAAAGGAATATTTATTAAACTATAGCAAAAGCTAATCCCCAATCCTATGCAAAGATCATACATTTACAAACTAAAGAGCCTACTCTACTCTGAATATACAAAATTTACATCATATTAACCACATTTCTCTAATATCCTGGCTAATAGAGCATTGCTTCCCATTGGTTAAGATAACCTCTGTAATAAGTTTATACTTATGTTATTCCTCATTATTGTAAAGTATTATGTTCGTTTCTCTCCAGATGCTATAAATTACCATATGAAATGAAGTCTTGATGAGCATACCATTCCTCTGTCCTGTAATGGTGCACCTAATGATCGTGTTCAATGTCTCCTACCATCCAAAGTTGAAGTTAGGGATTTGTATTGTTGGATCACGTTTTTGGAGTCCAACTTCAAAGTCATAAAACGTGAGCGTATTACCCTGTAGGGTTATTTCAATGAACTCACATTAGCCATCATCGGTTAATCTTCAAGCTCTAATACCAAACAATGTTGGACCCTACTTTCGGAGTCCAACTATTGCTTTGATACCATAAGATGTTGGTATAACATCTCATTACCCATGTTAAGGCTAAAATTGTAAATGTGAGAGATTCACAGAGAGATTAGAAATGTGTTCATGCTCATGAATTATGTGATATGTTCATGCACATGAATATTGAATCGTTGCACATGAAAATGACTATATATGCATTCATTGACATTCCAGGTAGAATTGTTTATAAATGTGAGTATATTGAGAAATGTTGGCCCCCAAAATTTTCTTCTTAATGAATAAGTATGATTTACAGTAATTATAAGGTCTTTATGAAATTTTGTGGAAATTAATTATTATGTTGATGCTAGAAAGATTATATGATCTAGGTTGATTGAATTAAAGTGTAAAGGTTATAAGAATGTTCATGTTTTTAGCATGACACTTAAGGTTAAAAGAACATAAGCCTATAAGGAAGGGTAAAGGCGACTTTTAGGCTCATTAAGGGTATAAATGGAAGAAAGAAATGTAGTCTTGCTTTTTGAGAAGGGGGAAACGTGAATTGAAGAGGAAAAGAGAGAGTGTTATAAAGAAGAGAGAGAAAGAAGAGAAAATAAGCTAGGGTTTCAATTTTCTTAGCCTTTAAGAGAGATTTTGAGGTTGTTCAATAAGGGGAAAAGGAAGAGGAAGAGAAGAGCTTCTATTTGAGCTAAAGATCTCTTCATTTGGTAAAGAATCAAGGTAAAATCGTTTGAATATTTTTCATTTTTTGGAAAGGCTTTAGTTCATGGAGTTAGAAAATACATTGGGTTTAAGTATTCTAGAACCAATTTTAATGATTATGCTTCATGGGATTTTAAATTTGAAAACCCTATTAAGTTAAGATTTTAGAGTTTAATGAAGTCAATTTGGTAGCTGAATGGTTATGCTCAAGCCATTCCAAGTTTGCACTGCGCAAATTTCAAGTCTTCCTTAAGGGAAAATTTCGTGTTCTGACTTTTGGAGAAAAATTGTATTGATTTAGGCTAAACTAGACAAAGTTTCTTCTAGAAAGTTGTAGCTTATCTTTCTAACTTTCCAACGGTAGATAGTATGTAATTTTTGGACAATGAAGTCGAAAGTTATGATCCTTATAAGAGGAGATGCTCAGGAGTATAGATTGTATCTTCTATGATGACGTGTATCTTCTAGTGATGACATATATCTTCTGGGTATTATTCATCTTACATCTTTTGGTCAAATTTTAACCCTTTAGATGATAGAATCTATCTTGAAGATCTCATAAAAGTTGTAGATCTTAAAGTCCTCTTTCAAAGAATCTAAGAATAACCTTAATCCGATATCTCTAGAGAAAGTTACACCAATTATTCTAAATAGGTCTTAGATTGAAACTTCTTATAGTCACTGTTTATCTTACATCGTCTGTTCCAATTTTGACCCTGTATATGATAGAATCTATCTTTAAGGTCTTCATGAAAGTTATAGATCTTGAAGTCTTATTTGAAACCATATAAGAATAACCTTGTTCTGATATCTCTAGAGAAATTTATGCTAATTGTAAAATATCTTCTATGCACTGTTCATCAACTTCTTCTAGTCACTATTCATCTTACATCGTCTGGTCCAATTTGGACCCTCTAGATGATAGAATCTTTCTTCAAGGTCTTCATGACAGTTGTATATATTGAATTCTTCTTTTAAACCATCTAATAATGACCTTGATCCGATATTTCTAGATAAATTATTCCAATTGTAAAACATCTCCTAAGCATTGTTCATAAACTTCTTCTGGTCACTATTCATCTTACATCGTCTGGTCCAATTTGGACCATCTAGATGATAGAATCTTTCTTCAAGGTCTACATGAAAGTTGTAAATCTTGAAGTATTCTTTCAAAAAATCTAAGAATGAACTTGATATGATATCTCTAGAGAAGTTATACTAATTGTAAAACATCTTCTTTGCACTATTCATAAACTTCTTCTGGTCATTGTTCATCTTACATCGTCTAGTCCAATTTTGACCCTTTAGATGATAGAATATTTCTTCAAGGTCTTCATGAAAGTTATATATATTGAAGTCTTATTTCAAACCATATAAGAATTACCTTGATCAGATATCTCTAGATAAAGTTATGCTAATTGTAAAACATCTTCTATGTATTGTTCATAAACTTCTTCTGGTCACTGTTCATCTTACATCTTCTGGTCCAATTTGGACACTCTAGATGATAGAATATTTCTTCAAGGTCTTCATGAAAGTTGTATATCTTGAAATTTTATTTCAAATCATATAAGAATGACCTTGATACGATATCTTTATAGAAAGTTATGCTAATTATAAAACATCTTATGTGCATTGTTCATAAACTTCTTCTGGTCACTGTTCATCTTACATTGTTTGGTCCAATTTTTTCCATCTATATGATAGAATATTTTTCAAGGTATTCATCAAATTCGGAGATATTGAAGTCCTCTTCCAAACTGTCTAAGAATGGCCTTGATCTGATACCTATAGATAAAGATATGCTAAATGTCCCGAAATAGGTTCAATATGATTGAGGACAAAACCTTGTTTCATTCTTTCAAGCCTAACCTTGTTATCTAACCTCCAAATGACTTAATTCTTGAGCCAATAGATTCCTAACACATTATTATATCTCTCCAAAATAAATTGGAAGCATTATGAATTGATCAGAAAAAGTTTGATTGAAGGAAAGTGAGGGAATCTGTTGGAATAGTATGAGTTGGTGTTATTTTACAGAACTTACTTCGGCATTTTGAATACACCTGGATCTATAGGGTTTCGATTGAGATGATTTTTAATATAGACTAAACTAAATACATAGGCTTACAAATTTTATACGGAATTCGAATTCTGACTCAGCCTCTAAGATTTTCTATTTCTGGATGGAAGTTGTGCATAGTATTATGTTTTAGAATGAGAATAGTATGAAAATGTTTGAAGTGTAAATTTCAAATTACTGAACCAAATTGAATGATTGTGGTGTCATCAGAAACTTAAGAAAATAGGGAATACTTATCTAGTAGAAAGTGTTACCAAATTATTTCATTTACTAATCAGAATGATCATGGAAAAATCAACCCAAAGGTTTAGATTTTTGGAAGTGATATAGGATTGAAATGAGAATTGGAAAATTGTTTGGTCTTGTAATGCTAGAATTACATTAATGAGTGAATTGTTAGTATTAAAGTACCGAAGACATGTGTAAAATGGAGATGAAGTGATTCATTTGATTAAAATTGTGATTCGAAGAAGAGGAGTAAAGTGTATCTAGTTTAAATGAATGAGAATTTGATAATAAGAGCAAGTAATGCTAGAAAAGAAATGATAAGTGATTTAATTATGAGATGCGAATAAGCATAAGATATGAAATTTGATAATATTCCTGGGATTGTCATTGAGCATGCATTGTACATTACTCATATGCATATGTGTAAAACCGAATGTTTATGTGATTGTGCAGTTATTAATGTGTATGCAATGTGCGTATTGCATAATTGTGACGTGCAAGTTAAATGTTCGCATTCAGACGTTTCTAGATCATGGAAGCTAATGCTAATCTGGAGCGTACTGTGAGGAGACCTAGATAATCTTACTTTATTGTTTGTTTGTTTACATGATGTATTAAATGATTATGAATGTGATTTGATAAATGTGTTCTGAATGTACATTTACATATGAATGAAAATGTGAATTCTCAACTTTAATGTTGAATATCGGACTAAGGTCTTATGATATGCGAATAAGATTGAATGAGAATATGCAAATGTGATTGATGCATTTCATTTCATGAATGCATGAAACATAAAGGCAGTTGTGACCAGAGTAGCCAACGTGAAAAGAGCTTTAAGCTCAGTTATGCGCATCAGAGCCTCAAGCTCAACGTTTTATGAGCCCGGTATCTCCAACAGATATGGGAAAGTTTATCAATGAGCCTGATATCCACAATAGATATGGGACAATTTAGGCACTCGGTCACAACAAAGCAATATGAAAGTGAGTCTCACGTGCATTGCATATGAAAATTGATATGTATGTTTTAAAATGAACAAAATGAACTGTATGATTACTCTGAATGTGAATTGTGAAATAAGTTATTAAAATGATATGTGATGCAATGTGATTACTAGATAAATGATGTGAATTATGTGTTATGTGACTAGGTAAGCGATCGAGGATGGTCACTCACTGAGTTCACAAAACTCACCCAAAATTTACAAATATTTTTCAGGCTCAGAAGAGTACCTCGTTAGATAAACGGGAGTATACCTACTGCATTCAAGTAAGAGGTAGAGGTTGGGATCAGTTGGTGTCTACATTAGTACTTTTTTATTTATGTATTCCATAACTTTTGTGTAATGTGTAATTGAATACATTTCTTCATGTAGTAACTTCCCATATGAGAAAGGTTTGTAAATGAGAATGAATTGGAGTTTAGTGTTAACTAATGTGATTTTTTTTATGTTATGAAAGAAAAGATTGGGACGATTTTGATTACTGATTTCTATATATGCTTATATTATTTTTAAAAAAAGAGATTTGGTATTGAGTTCTGAGTGTTTGGCTGGTATAGCATGCCATCCTTGCAGGGCATGGACTTGGGCATCCCTCCAGATGTCGGGTACGTGTCTTAAGAGGGTGGGGTGCTACAGTTGGACACCCCACCAGGCATCCTACATGACATCTAAACACGCATCCCACAAGGGCAACGTGCTCACACCAATCAGTCACCAAAATCACAAATTAAACTTCTTGATAACAATTGTAGCTCCATGTCTCTAGTTTTTTTTGCAATAAGAATCATCTCATTTGGAACTCTATAGCTTAAGATATTATAAAAAAGCCAAAGTATGTCCATAATCAATTCATGCTCTTCAAACTCATTCCCTCACTTTCTTGTCATCAATCTTTTTCAAATAAATACCATAGGCTACCAATTTTTACGAGAGATATAGAAATGTGTTTGGAATCCAACGCTTCAAGAATCAAGTCATTTGGAGGTCGGATGACAAAGTTATGGCCAAAAGAATCAACCATATTCAAAGCTGGAAAACAAAGGTGTGTCACGAGGATAAGGGTGCGATCGCATCAAATGACGACGCGATTGTAAAGAATAAGGTGCAATCACGAGGAATGATAGTGCGATCGTGACCGAGGTTGTCCTGCATAAATATCCTATGCAACATCACTAACTTATCAACTCCGATATCCAAAAATTTCAAACTTTATATCGTTGGAAAGCTAGAAAAATAAGCTACAACTTTTGTGCAGACAGCTATGTCTAATTCTGCCTAGATCAACACAATTTTTTTAAATTTAGAACATAAATTTTACCCTTATGAAAGACTTGAAAAGGCAATGGACCACTTGGAAGGTTATGAGCAAAACACAATCATATTTCATTAATAAATGCAAACAGAGTTTATACAAGCTTCACTTACATATCAGCACACATATCACTAACTTAAAACAAAATACATGACGATGCTTAATGTTTGATATGCCTATAAAGCTATCCAAAAAGGTCACTAACTTAGTACAATAGATCTCTAACTATCTTGGAGTTTCTGAAGCCTTGCAAAGTTCAACAATTTTCTTGTTCTGCACTTGAGAAGGGAAAAATATAGGTTAGCCTACAAAGCTTAATGGCTAATATATTTATAGTCATCGGTAATTGGCCACAAATTCAAACATATGCATAAATGTCTATCAATATATATCTCATTTTTATCTAGAACCTTAATCATCCAAAATTTAAACTCATAACTCATATTTAAGCAATTATCATCACAAAATCAACTCATGAATATTCAACCATCCATATATAGCACAAAATTGTTCATCATGCTCAACAAATCCAATCCAATGCACAAGCCAATGGCTCGAGGGTTCCATGGAACCAAATGGCGAAACCGAAGTTTATACCATGAACAAAATGAGTCCATTTTTTAGAGCTCATATGCCTCAAACGGGCAGCCGGGAGAAGGCTCTTGTCAACGTGCACGTGACGAACGAAAAGGTTCCTCTCTTGCCCACACAAAAGTACATATTCATGCTCAATTCATTTCATCATATGCTCATACGTTCATGCTTTTTCCTCTTTTCATTTAATTTGAAATGTCATAACCTTTTTCAAGGTATAACGTAGTCATAATTCATCGTGCATTTTCAAACATTCACAACAATTCAATTCATGCAATTCACACTTAGGCAAGAATTTGCCCATTACACAAATAACTATAAATACATTACCCACCTATTTGCTTGAAAATCCCCTAAGTTCAAATTTGCCCATCCTCTTGATCTTGGGTAAGGTTCTCTTGGTTTCCTAAAACAAACCAAGTTTTCATTCACACAATATTCCAACGAAAAATTCATAAACTTCAATAATCACAAAAATAGAGATAAATAACAAAATGGGCTTAGACTTAACCTACCCATAGTCTATCTAAACTAATAAAACCAAAACCTTAATTCAAAACCCACGAAAATCAAAATGGGTTCTCTTTCTCTTCTTCATTTCTGACATAACCCCTATTTCTCTAATTCCTTTTTCTTGAAAGTACGAAGAAGAATGGACTTACCTTAAGCTTAGTCAAACTCTTCTTCTTCTTTCCTAGTTTCTCCGATTTCTTCCTCTTTTATTCTTTCTCTACGTTTTTCTTCTCTTTTTCTCTCTTCCCTGATTCTGTCTTCTTTCTCACTTATTCAAGACTCAATTTTTCTCTTATCTTCCAAAATTACCCTTCTCTTTGTTTGTCTTTCCAATTATGCCCTTCATTTTAATCAAAAGACTACTAACTCTTTGGTCCATTTAAAATACCATACTACACTCTAATTTAATTTTAACATTTCCATTCAAAATTCTAATTTCAACTTAGGCTCACCAAATTAATGGACTCAATTCTAAAATAATTAAACAAATAAAATCTATAATAATAAAAAAATTCAGGGCCTATAATTCTCCCCCTTAAAAAATTTTGTCCTCGAAATTCTTACGTGAGTCATTGAAGAGGTGTGGGTACTTCTCCTTCATTGCTTCTAAACGCTCCCATGTTGCCTCCTCTCTTGTATGGTTCCTTTATAAAACTTTAACCAGCTTCACTGTCCTGTTCCTCAAGACCTTTTCCTTCAAATTTAGAATCTCCACTGGTTGTTCTTCATAAGTCAAATCCTCCCTTAATTGAACCTCTGAAGGTTGAACTATATGTGAAGGATCGGATCGATAATTTCTCAACATCGATACATAGAAGACATCATGAATCTTAGACAATTTCGATGGCAAAGGTAACTTATAAGCTAAAGGTCCAATCTTCTCAATGATCTCATAAGGGCCTATATATCTTGGACTAAGCTTGCCTTTCTTACCAAATCTCAAGACTCCTATCTATGGAAAGGCTCTAAGAAACACTTTGTCCCTAACTTCGAATTCCATCTCCCTTCTATGTATATCCGTATAGCTCTTCATTCTATCTTGAGCTACTTTGAGTCTCTGTTTCACTAATTTAAACTTATCAATTGTAACTTGTACCAACTTGATTCCAAAAAGTCTCCTTTCATCTTCCTCATTCCAACAAATAGGAGTTCTGCATCTCCTACTATACAAAGCTTCATAAGGTGCCATCTGAATTCCTAAGTGATAGGAATTATTGTAAGCAAATTCAATCAAAGACAAATGATCATCCCATGAGCCTTTGAAATCTATAGCATAAGCACTTAACATTGCCTCCAAAGTCCGTATTGCCTCTTTGATTGACCATCAGTCTGTGTATGGAAAGATGTACTAAAATGCAACTTAGTTCCTAAAGCCTCTTATAAGCTTCCCCAAAATTTAGAGGTGAACCTGGGATCTCTATCAGAAACTATAGAGTTCGAAACTCCATAAGTCTGATTATTTCATCTATATATTTCTTGGCCAAAGTATTCAAAGAATTTGTCTGTTTAATAGGCAAGAAATGTGCTGACTTGGTTAGCCTATCGACAATCACCCATATTGTATCATACCTCCTGTTGGTTCTTAGCAATCCCATCAAGAAATCCATCATAATCTCTTCCCATTTCCATTCAGGAATCAACAAAGGTTTACGTTTACTGATAGGTGCTCGGTGTTCTGCTTTAACTTGCTGACACACTATGCATTTTCTAGCATACTCTACAACATCTTTCTTCATTCCTCTCTACCAAAAGTGCTCTTTCAAATCTCTATACATTCTTGTACTCGTCGGGTGCATTGCATAGGGAGTATTGTGTGCCTCATCAAGAATCTCATCCTTCAATTCTAACACAACTGCAATGCACAATTTGTTACTAATCACCATCAATCCATCTTCTCTTATCTTTATTTCAGAATTGAGATTTGAAACCCATAGCACAAGCTCTTAACATTGCCTCAAAAGTTCATATTGTCCTCTTTGATTGATCATCAGTCTATGTAAAGTTGTACTAAAATGCAACTTAGCTCTCAAAGCCTCTTGTAAGCTTTCATAGAATTTGGAGGTGAACCTGGGATCTCTATCAGAAACTATAGAGTTCGGAACTATATAAGTCTGATTATTTCATCCATATATATTCTTGGCCAAAGCATTCAAAGAATCAGTCTATTTAATAGGCAAGAAATGTGTTGACTTAGTTAGCCTATCGACAATCACCCATATTGCATCATACTTCCTGTTGGTTCTTAGCAATCCCATTAAGAAATCCATCATAATCTTTTCCCATTTCTATTCAGGAATCGACAAAGGTTTAAGTTTACCGATAGGTGCTTGGTGTTCTGCTTTAACTTGTTGACACATTATGCATTTTCTAGCATACTCTACAAAATCTTTCTTTATTCCTCTCCACAAAAAGTTCTCTTTCAAATCTCTACACATTATCGTAGTTCCTGGGTGCATTGCATAGGGAGCATTGTATGTCTTATGAAGAATCTCTTCCTTCAATTCTAACACATTTGGAATACACAATCTGTTACCTATCACCATTAATCCATCTTCTCTTATCTCTATTTCAAAAGGATTACCACTTTTAATCTCTTCTTTGAGCCTGCTCAAATACTCATGTTGCTCCTGCAATTCCTTAATCTTCTCATTCAACACTAGCCTCACTCTAAAATTAGCTAATACACAATCAGATTCAACTTATCTCAATGCCACTTTAATTTTGGCTAATTCCTCTAACAAAGGAAGATACATTGTCTCCACATGTGCCATAGTGGACTTCCTACTCAGTGCATTTGCTACCACATTAGCTTTCCCCGGGTGGTAGTCTATCATTAAGTCACAGTCTTTCAACAACTCTAACCACCTTCTTTGTCTCAAATTCAACTCCTTTTGGCTCATCAGACACTTATGACTCTTGTGGGTTGTAAATACCTTGGTGGTGACTCCATATAAGTAGTGTCTCTATATTTTTAATACAAAGATTATGGAAGCTAACTTCAAGTCATGCGTAGATAATTCATCTCATAAGGTTTCAATTACCTAGAAGCATAGGCAATCATTTTATTTCCTTGCATCAACACACACCCCAATCCCTTCCTTGAATCATCACTATACACTATATACCCATCACTGCTAGAAGGCAAAGTCAAAATTGGTGCAGTTGTAAGCCTATTCTTCAATTCCTCAAAACCTTTTTGGCACTCCTTTATCCACACAAACTTTTGATTCTTCCTTGTCAATTTAGCAAGTGGGGTCACTATAATGGAAAAGCCCTCTACAAATCTTCTATAATAACTAGCCAAACCCAAGAAACTCCTCACTTCTGCTACATTCTTAGGTGCTTCCCATTTCACCACAGCTTCTATCTTCCTCGGATTCACATATACCCCTTTTTTAGAAATTACATGTCCAAGAAACATCACTTCCCTTAGCCAAAAATCACATTTATCGAATTTGGCATACAATTCTTTCTTCTTTAATGTCTCCAAGGCAATCCTCAAATGTTCCTCACGCTCCTTGTCACTTTTGGAATAAACCAAAATATCATCAATAAAGACAATGATAAATCGGTCTAACAAAGGATTAAAGACTCTATTCATTAATTCCGTGAAAGCTACAAAAGCATTCGTTAATCCAAAAGGCATAACTAAGAACTCAAAATGCCCATATCGTGTTTTGAAAGCAGTCTTTAACACATCGGACTCCTTTATCCTCAACTGGTGATAACCCGATCTCAAGTCTATCTTATTGCCCCTTGCAATTGGTCAAACAAATCGTTTATGCGTGGAAGCAGATATCTATTCTTGATAGTGACATGGTTAAGCTTCCGTTAGTCCACACACATTCTCAATGATCCATCTTTCTTCTTCACGAAAAGAACTGGAGCTCCCCAAGGCGAAGAGCTCGACCTAATATACCCTTTTCCAACAGTTCTTCTAACTACTCTTTAAGCTCCTTCAATTCCACTAGATCCAATCTATAAGGCGAAATTGAGATCGGTGTAGTACCTAGAAGAAGTTCAATGGGAAACTCAATTTTCCTAAGGAATGGTAGTCCTCGAAATTTCTCAGGAAAGACATCCAGTAATTCTATGACTATAGGAAGTTCTTCTAACTTCCCTCTATCTGCTTTCGTGTCTACTACATAGGCCAAAAATGCTTCATACCCTTTCCTCATCATCTTCGCTGCTGTTAGAGCCGAAATAATTCTAGGCAGACTTGCCTTCCTGTCCCCCATAAACACTACTTTCCTTCCGTTGTCCAACTCGAACTCCACTATCTTCTATTTACAATCTAAATTGGCATTATACCTTACTATCGTATCCATGCCCAATATCACATCTAGTCCTCCCATCTTCAATGGAATCAAATCCACCATTAATTTTTCTGCTCCAATATATATCTCACAATCTCTAAAAACTTGACTAATAATAATATACTGACCTATTAGAGTACTCACCATCAAAGGAGCATCCAATGGGCTCAAATTTCTACCATGCACAATTTTATCTGACGAAACAAATGAATGGGTAGACCCCAAATCAATCAAAGCAATAACATCATCATTAAGCAATTTAACCATACCAGTCACCACTTCTGGAGTTGTCCCTGCGTCCTCTCTCTTTATTGCAAACACTCTCACTAGTGCTTGCCCCTTATGTCTCCTTGGAGGATTCACTCTTTTAGCTGCATCGGAACTACCCACTTCAGTTACAGTCTTATGCTCCACAATATCAGCCATCTTCAAAGCTTGCATCTGAGTTCACTCTCTTCTTGCATACTGTGGACACTCTCTAGCCACGTGTCCTTTCTCTCCACAATTGAAACAAGCACCCGTCAATTGATAACATTCCCCTTTATGGAACTTCCCGTAATGATCACATTTGGGAATGGGTAGCTTATCCCCCTCTCCCCTTCTACTGCCTTCAATCGTTGAGGCTTGATGAGAAATAGTCCTCATCTATCTGGACTTGTTTGCACCACTGCTCCTCTCCTCAGACTACACAGGGAAGGTCTCGACACTCGTCTCTGGCATAGGAGTACCACCTCCCCTCTTGAACTATTCTCTCCCTTTTCTCTTTTTGTTCACGATGCTCTTTATGTTTTCCACGTCCCCTTAATGCCGCTTCAACCAGTTGAAAGTCACCAAAATTCTGTGCCACCACTTTTTTCCTGATGGCTAAATGCAACCACGATTCAAACCTACAGCACTTAGCCACCTCACTCATCATCATCTCAGTTGCATACTGAGACAATCATGTATATCTACGTTCATACTCGCTCACCGTCGTCTCCCTCTAGGTGAGACTTAGAAATTTCCTCTGCTTCTGTTGAATGTACACCTCAGACAAATACTTCTTCTTATATGCAGGTAAGAAGTCCTTCCATGCCAACACTAACGATTTCATCTGACTTCTTGGCACAATTTCCCATCAATGCAAAGCATCTCCCTGTAATAAGCTTGCTTCATACTCAACTTTCTCATCATCTTCACAATCCATTTTCTCCAGTATCCTTTCGGTCTTCCTCAACTAGGTTTCAGCCTCTTCTGGATCCATCATCACATAGAAATCTACTACTCTATACTTTTTGAGCTTATCAAACTGTTTTCCCTTCTTAACTGGGGTCGGAACAGAAGTCTGCAGCATTTGGCCCATAACCTAGACAAATGCCTGAGAAAATGCCTGGAACATCCTCAGATCCAACAGAGTAGGCACTTGCTCCTACTAAAGAGGTGACTCCCATGTTTGTTATTGAACAGGCTCACTATCTTGCCCTATAGAAGCCTTAGCATTTCTTGGGGCTCTAGACCCATCCATACCCTCCTTTCGAGTCGGAGAGTCATATGCAATAGATCCTTGCAAAACTCCTCGTGTCCTTCTACGAGGTAGCATCTTACTCCTTCAATTTAAACACTAACGATTAGCTTATGTTTCATTATAACCTTATTTCCTATATGTATCCATGATATGCATGTCACTTAATACAGTCAATCAAATCATCAATGCAAACATTTAGTCACACGTCATAATAATGCATAGCCTAACGTACTATAAACCTAGGACTCTTTAAAGCCTAAGCTCTGATATTAAACAATGTTGGACCCCGTTTCTGGAGTCTAGCTCCGGATTCATAAAATGTGAGCATATTACCTTGTAGGGTTATTTCAATGAACTCACATTAGGCATCATCGGTTCATCTTCAAGCTCTGATACCAAACAATGGTGGACCCCGCTTTTGGAGTCAAACTATCACTCTAATACCATAAGATGTTGGACACCCTACCGGGCATCCTGTGTGACATCTGAAAACGCATCCCACAAGAACGACATGCTCATACCAATCAATCACCAAAATCACAAATTAAACTTCTTTATAAAAATTGTAGCTCTATTTCTCTAGTTTATTTTGCAATAAGAATCATCTCATTCGGAACTCTATATCTCAAGCTATGATCAAAAAGCCAAAGTATGTCCATAACTAATTCATGCTCTTCCAACTCATTCCCTCACTTTCTTGTCATCAATTGTTTTTCAAATCAACACAAAAGGCTACCAATTTTTATGGATAGATATAAAAATGTGTTAGGAATCCTATGCTTCAATAACCAAGTCATTTGGAGGTTGGATGACAAAGTTATGGCCAAAAGAATCAAACATGTTCAGAGTTGGAAAACCCTTCGAGTGTGATCGCAAGGATAAGGATGCGATCGCGAGAAATGACGGCACGATCATGAGGAATAAGGTGCGATCACGAGGAATGATGCTACAATTGTGAGAGTGCCTAGTACGATAGCGAGAGTGCCTAGTGGGATCGCAATTGCAAGGTTGTCCTGCATAAACATCCTATGCAGCATCATTAACTTATAATGATCATATCTCTCAACTCCGATATCCAAAAATTTCAAACTTTATATCGTTGGAAAGATAGAAAAATAAGATACAACTTTCATGAAGACAACTTTGTCTAATTATTCCTAGATCAATACATTTTTTTCCTTTGAATTCAAGACACAAATTTACCCCTATGAAAGACTTGAAAAGGCAATGTACCACTTGGAAGGTTATGAGCAAAACACAATCATATTTTATTAATGAATCCAAACAGAGTTTATACAAGCTTCACTTACATATCATCATACATATCACTAACTTAAAACAAAATACATGACAATGCTCAATGTTTGATATATCTATAAAGCTATCCAAAAAAGGTCACTAACTTAGTACAATAGATCTCTAACTATCTTGGAGTTTCCGATTCCTTGCAAGGTTCAACAATCATTTTGTCCTGCACCTGAGGAGGGAAAAATATGAGTTGAGATACAAAGCTCAGTGGCTAATATGTTTATAGCCATCGGTAATTGGCCACAAATTCAAACATATGCATAAATGTCTATCAATATATCTCTCATTTTTATCTAGAAACTCAATCATCCACAATTCAAACTCACAACTCATATTTAAGCAATTATCATCACAAAATCAACTCATGAATATTCAACCATCCATATCTAGCACACAATTATTCATCTTGCTCAACAAATCCAATGCAATGCACAAACAAATGGCTCGAGGGTTCCATGAAACGAAATGACGAAATCAAAGTTTATACCATGAACAAAATGAGTCCATTTTTTGGAGCTCACATGCAACAAACAGGCAGCCTGGAGAAGGCTATTTTTAACGTGCACGTGATGAACAAAATGGTTCCTATCATTCCTATACAAAAGTACATATTCATGCTCAATTCATTTCATCATATGCTCATACGTTCATGCTTTTTCCTTTTTCATTTAATTCAAAATGTCATAACCTTTTTCAAGGTATAACATAGTCATAATTCATCATGCATTTTCAAACATTCACAATAATTCAATTCATGCAATTCACACATAGGCAAGAATTTGCCCATTACACAAATAATTATAAATACGTTACCCACCTATTTGCTTGAAAATCCCCAAGTTCAAATTTGCCCTTCCTCTTGATCTTGGGTAGGGTTCTCTTGGTTTCCTAAAATAAACCAAGTTTCCATTCACACAATATTCTAACAAAAATGCATAAACTTCAATAATCACAAAAATAAAGGTAAATAACAAAATGGGCTTAGACTTAACCTACTCATTGTCTATCTAAACTAGTAAGACCAAAACCCTAATTCAAAACCCACTAAAATCAAAATGGGTTCTCTTTCTCTTCTTCATTTCTGATACAAACCCTATTTCTCTAATTCCTTTTTCTTTAAAGTAAGAAGAAGAATGGACTTACCTTAAGCTTAGTCAAACTCTTCTTCTTCTTTCCTAGGTTCTTCGATTTCTTCCTCTTTTCTTCTTTCTCTGCGTTTTTCTTCTCTTTTTCTCTTTTCCCCGATTCTCTCTTCTTTCTCGCTTATTCAAGACTAAGTTTTTCTCTTGTCTTCCAAAATTACCCTTCTCTTTTTTTGCCTTTCTAATTATGCCCTTCATTTTAATCAAAAGACTACTAACTCCTTGGTCCATTTAAAATACCATACTACACTCTAATTTAATTATAATATTCCCATTCAAAATTTTAATCTCTACTTAGGCTCACCAAATTAATGGACTCAATTCTAAAATAATTAAACAAATAAATCTACAATAATAGTAATAAATTTGGGGCCCTATATGTGTCATATTCAAGATCCTGCTTCGCATCGATTTGCTATAATTACACTTAAAGAACAAATGGTTTCTGCTTTTATTCACTAGTTTACATAATACAGATAACATATCATACCTCCCAAACAATATGTCTTTACTAGTTTGGGAGGTATGATAATATGTTTTTTTTCTTTTTTCTCATTTTTTTGTAAATCTATCGGGAACAACTTCTCTACTAGTTAAAGATAAGGCTGGATACTTTTGGACCTCTCTAAATCCCACATTTTAGCAAGGCTTCTACTAAGATGTTGTTGTTGTAGGTACCTCAAATATACTCCTTCCTATTTTTAAATAAGTTCATGTCATTAAATTCATTATTTTTGCATAAATATATAGATTATTCATTGTCACATATGTTTTACAAATTATCAAAAAGTTAAATTAATGTAGGGTCACTCAATTTAATTAACCCATCAAATGCCATTTAAACAAACACAAAGAATTAAAATTTTCACTCAATATGAATACATATGGAGAGTCACTACTATTTCATTCATGAAAATTACACTTTAAGGTGAAATCAAACTTAAGGACGTCATTCACTAAAGGATTTGGTGGAGCAAAATGTAAAAAGTTTAGAAAAAGATTCGATGGAGCCTCCAAAATAATATTACAAGAGAGTAAATTTTGGGCCAAAGTGTTAAAAATCAACTACTTTGAACTTTTAGAATTTTCCTTTTTTTTTCAAAGATCTTTCTTTAAGTAAAATTGTAATTATATGTTTATACATATCTAAATTGTCTTTAAAAATCCACTATCTTATATACAGTCATATCTATGTTTATCTAATAGGTGATAAAATATCAGCTAACCTCCTTTTGTAATTAGTAGTTATTTATTTTTTAAAAATGTCTTTATTTCAAGATCTTATGAAAACATATCTTATTGTCTTACGTAATAACAATCCAACCTTTAACAATTATAAAAAGGAATGATATTGTATGTTTAGAAATAAGAGAGAATATAAAAAAAGATAGAAGTATGAGGAGAATTAGAGTGAGGAAGAATAGAGTGCGGCAGTGTAATAAGATTGTGCGTGAGGGAGCTGTGCGATTGAGTTCCAACTCAATTAATTATAATGTTGTTAGTAAAGTTCACTCTGTTATCACTTGTTAGAATGTAATAATAAGTATGTCGTGGACTTGGCAAGATTGCATAGCACTTTTCATGGAAGAGGTTAGTGATTCTTCATCTCAAAATGAAAGAGGAGCACGTCAATCAACTATACCGGACGAAACAAGCAAAAGGTTATGTTTTGTTGCTTTTTGAAAATGTATAGAATAATATTAAAAATGCCCCGCCTAAGGTGAAAGGTTACACATAGCTACACCATTAGGCAATCAGAAACTGCCAAACCTCCACCTAACATATGAGATTGCGAAAGGATTTACATCAAGCTAAATTAACATTCTAAACTAAAACTATCATCAATAAAATTGCATACAGAACTTGCCTCCTTCGAATTACATTGAAACTAAACTTTCCTCTATACTAAGGCTGACTCACACATCACCAAAATTGCAATCACACTTAATTCATCTTTGCTCTCCATGAGCACGTGATCCTATCACTGTAACTAGTAGTTTCTTTGCTTAGTAAAAGTTGCTCCCTAGTCCATTGAATAACCTCACCCCGTACATGTTCCATGGAGCTTTCCACTTCCTAAAATCCCTTGGCATTCTTTCTTTCTATATTTTGTGAAGGCACAACCTGAAAGCTATAAAAATACCGCTTTATCTCCTTTGCAAAAGCTCTTTTCCTTTTGCAATTATCCTAGAAATTCAAAAGGTTGAGTTCTAGATTATTGATCTGACAAATCTCTAGAACACGTCTTCGAATATTATACAAAAATTTATAGCTAAAGAAAAGGTGATCTAGTGTTTCTGAATTCTCTTTGCATAAATAATAGATATTGGTGAGGTTTAACTAGTTTATCCTATCAAGAGTAGCTACTTTGTTCCTGGCAGCCAGCCAAATGAAAAAAGGAGACCTTAGGCAACATGTAGCTACTCTTGATAGGATGTTTGCATTCAATTTAGAAGCCTAAGAATTCACTAAGAGGAAGAATGACTTCTATTTTACCAAAAAGCATCACATGATAAGCTTAACTCTACCATATAATCAGATAGATTAATAATATCTTAAATTTATTGAGATTATGTGACATATTTATTAATTCAATAAGTGTATTATGAAAAGAAATTCATTAACAAATGCTTAATGATAAGAATATTCAACAAAAATTTGACAATTTGATTAGAAACTTTGAAATTCGTTATTTTTGTGAGATTGATAGATAAAGTAATATATATATATATATATACACACACACACATACATACACACATACATGCAAACTCATTTATATATAGGAAAATTAGTGAAAACTCTTGAGTTCTATTATTTAAGATTGGGTTAAGCATTGAGTCATAGCTTTACATGTCCTATGTAAAGCAAAATCTGAAGTTACGGGGCCTCTTATTTACAAGATCAATTCTTCTCTTCTAAATTTTCTGTCTTTTGATAAAATAATGAAAGACAATATTTTTTCCAAGAATCAAACATATTACTCGACAATCTTTTAAAGGGTTGTGTAATTAAGAATCTTCTAATACAAGAAGTTAAAGGCTCAAATTATAGTGAAGGAGATTGATTCACTGCCAATTTAAGAAGAATAATTGACTGAGAATGGAAAGATTTTAAGGCTTGTAAGCGTTTTTTTTAATCGAGTTGGTCATTTATTTTAATTTGTTAAGTGATTTAACCAAAATACATGGTTAAAAAGTTATTGGACTGAATGTATATTCAGTGACAATAAATTCTACCAATAAAAAGTGTATGATTCCATCTACTTAACATTTCACCTGATCTCTTAATTGTTCTCTTTTAAAACCCTTATTATTGTTGGTTTATGCCCTTTCAGCTAATTTTGATTGTACATTTAATTGTATAAATTTTGTTTTATTCAATAAAAGACATTCTTTATCTTTGTGTATTTTTAATTATTTAATTATTAATCAT
>JAOQMP010000006.1:34137312-34149144 GCA_027563575.1 Erythroxylum pedicellare
AGATGCAAATTATATCTAATAAATGTGTTACCAACACAGGAAGTTATGGTTCCAAATAAATTGAAATGTGTGGAGAAACAAGTATGAGTGAACAGACATTATAATGACTCAATGTGAAATTAGAGGAAATCGAATGAAAAAAAATGTTTGAGGAAAAAGGTGTAAACCGTATGAATGATGAATGTAAAAATAATTTTGAGAAACTATAACCTCAATGTTAATTATACCATTTGGATTTGGAGATTATGCAGTATATAATGAAGTTTCACATCGGAGATTAAGATACAAACTGTTGTAACAGTATAAAGTGATTTTATATGCATAGACACAATTAAAGTCTTATGAGTTAATTTTGATATATGGTTTAAATTTGCTATAATAGTAACTGCTTTGAGAGCTTGGAGACATTAAATATGTAGAGACATTTTGGGAATGTACTAATCATTTAAAATTGAGACAATTGTTGAGTTTGAAAAAATTAAATACAAGACTGAGACAATGAATAGAGTTACTAGAAGATTTTGATGTACAAATGAGTATTTCTTAGTAACGCTAGTGTTATAATCTGATGTATTGAACAGAAAATTCAAGAACGAAATAGCACGAATTTAGATATTAAGGTTACCAAACCAAGTGCAATAAAGAGCACAAAATGTTGAGTTGAATTTTGGTCAAATCAAAGTGCTATTAGTTATTGAAATTTAAGATTAGTCCCATAAGAAAAGATTAACAAAGCCCAAATTGAGGATTCATAAATTGTGAATCTTAATGAGGAATTGAGAATGAATATGAATTTTGAGTCCGAATAGGAAAAATGTTACTTTGTGATTGAAATGAAAGGGATGTGTACCCGATAAAGATGATTGAGCAAAGATGTGGTTAGAGAGAGTAACAACCTAAGCTAAATACACCGAACTAGTATTTAGCTGCTAAGGATGTAGAAACAAGTGACTGATTGTTTGAATTACCAACAATCCTAACTATTGGGGATATGCTTAAAGCTTATAATTTGGAGTACATAAGAATATGAGATTGATGTATGGTTTTAATTGACTACAGGCATAACAATCGTTATCTTAGTGACATCATTAGAATACTGTATGGGGCATTGTATGATAGAAAAGGGGTCGTTCACCTTACATTGAAATGAAGAGGGCCTAAAATGGTAGAAGGCCGTAATGGAGTAAAGATACTAATAATGAGTGAAATTAATCTGTAATAGGAGTTAAGTGATCCAAGATAATGACGAATGAGTTAAATGGATCAAAATCGAGGCTATGGAATGTAGTAAGATAAGCCCAAGAGTTAAGCATATTAAAAATAAAGAGATGTGAAATACTAGGCGAGAGATGAAATATTTCTAAGAGTAACACCTTATCAGGGTGTGCATAGATTGGGACAAAGATGTGCTCAAATAAGGAAAAAAGGATAAACTAAGCTCAAATTATATTGGTTCACCTGAAGTTATTCAGAGCATAGGACCCGTAACCTATGAGATGTATTCTCAATAAAGATGTCTCAAAATTATAATGTGTGATATGTGAGTATGTTAAGAAATAATGATATGATTGATAGAGATGTATTGACAGCTAATGAAGTGAAAAATTATGAGTAATCTGAAATATATTAATGAAAAATTAAGATAGTGTGATATCTAAATAAGTGATTAAAAGACCTATTGAGTCTATCAACTGTGGTTGTTTTGAAGAAAGTGTTAGAGTGGTGAAGTTATATGGGAAACAGAGGATCATGTGAGGAAATAATACCCATGCGCCTTATTGATCAATCAGATATTAATTTCGAGGACGAAATTTCTTTTAAGGAAGGGAGAGAAGTAACATCCCGTTATCCATGTTAAGGCTAAAATAGTAAATGTGAGAGATTCACTGACAGATTAGAGATGTGTTTCATGCTCATACATTATGTGATATACTCATACACAGGAATATTGAATCGTTACACATGAAAATAACTGTACATGCATTCATTAACATTCCAAGAATAATTGTTTATAAATGTGAGTATATTGGGAAATGTTGGCCCTCAAAAAAAAATTTTCGATGAATAAGTATGAATTACATCAATTATGAGATCTTTATTAAATTTGTGGAAATTAATTATTATGTTGATGTTAGAAAGATTATATGATATAGGTTTATTGAATTAAAATGTAAAGGTTATAAGAATGTTCAAGCGGTGTTTTTGGCAAAACACTCAAAGTTAAAAGAACATAAGCCTATAAGGAAGGGTAAAAGGGACTTTTTGGGCTCATTAAGGGTAGAAATGGAAGAAAGAAAAGTAGTCTTGCTTTTTACGAAGTGGGAAAACGTGAATTGAAGAGAAAAAAAGAGAGAGTGTTATGAAGAAAAGAGAGAAAACAAGAAAGAAAGAGAAGAGAATTTCTGTGGTTGACAGAAAATAAAAGAGTTGAGCTAGGGTTTCAATTTTCTTAGCCTTTAAGAGAGATTTTGAGGTTGTTCAAGAAGGGAAAAAGGAACAGGAAAAGAAGAGCTTCTAATTGAGCTAAAGATCTCATCATTTGGTAAAGAATGAAGGTAAAATCGCTTGAATTTTTTGCATTTTTTGGAAGGATTTTAGTTCATGGAGTTAGAAAATTCATGGGTTTAAGCATTTTAGAACCAAATTTAGTGATTTTACTTCGTGGAATTTTCAATTGAAAACCCTATTGAGTTGAGATTTGAGAGTCTAATGAAGTCCATTTGGTAGCTGAATGGTTATGCTCAAGACATTCCAAATTTTACACAGTGCAAATATTCAAGTCTTCCTTAGGGGAAAATTCATGTTCTGAATTTAAGGGAAAATTTGGATTAATCTAAGTTGAATTAGACAAAGTTATCTTTTATAAATTGTAGCTTATCTTTCAAGCTTTCCAACAGTATATAGTATGTAATTTTTGGACATCGGAGATGAAAGTTATGATCCTTATAAGAGGCAATGATCAGGAGTATAGATTGTATCTTCTGTGATGACGTGTATCGTCTGTGATGACGTGTATCATCTGTGGTGATGTGTATTTTCTGTGATGACGTGTATCGTCTGTGCTGACATGTATCATCTGTGCTGACGTGTATCGTCTGGGTACTGTTCATATTACATATTTTGGTCAAATATTGACCCTCTAGATTACATAATCTAACTTCAAGATCCGCATGAAAGTTGTAGATCTTGAAGTCCTCTTTCAAACCATCTAGGAATGACCTTAATTTGATATCTCTAGAGAAAGTTATGCTAATTATTCCAAATAGGTCTTAAACTGAAACTTCTTTTGGTCACTATACATCTTGTATTGTCTGGTCCAATTCTAACCCTTTATATGACAAAATCTCACCTTGATTCTTCATGAAAGTTGTATATATTGAATTCTTCTATCAAACAATCTAAGAATGACCTTGATCCGATATCTCTAGAGAAAGTTATGCCAATTGTAAAACATCTTCTGTGTACTGTTCATAAACTTCTTCTAGTCACTATTCATCTTATATCGTCTGGTCCAATTCTGACCCTTTAGATGACAAAATCTTGCCTTAAAGTCTTCATAAAAGTTATAGATTTTGAATTCTTCTTTCAAACCATATAAGAAGGACCTTGATATGATATCTATAGAGGAAGTTATGCTAATTGTAAAACATCTTCTTTGTACTGTTCATAAACTTCTTCTGGTCACTGTTCAACTTATATCATCTGGTCCAATTCTGACTGCTTTAGACGACATAATCTTTCCTAAAGGTCTTCATAAAATTTTTATATTTTGAATTCTTATTTCAAACCATCTAAGAATTACCTTGATCTAATATTTCTAGAGAAAGTTATGCTAATTGTAACACATCTTCTATGTATTGTTCATAAACTTCTTCTGGTCACTATTTATCTTACATCGTTTGGTCCAATTTTGACCCTGTATATTATAAAATATGTCTTCAAGGTCTCAATAAAAGCTGTATATCTTGAATTTCTCTTTCAAACCATCTAATAATGAATTTTATTTGATATCTATGGAGAAAGTTATGCCAATTGTCCCGAAACAGGTTCAATATGATTGAGGACAAGACCTTGTTTGATTCTTTTGGACATAACTTTATTATCCAACCTCCAAATGACTTGATTATTCACCCAATAGCTTCCTAACAAATTATTCTATCTCTACACATTGTCAGCATTATGAATTGATTGGAAAATTTTTTATTGAAGGAAAGTGAAGGAATGTGTTAGAATAGTATAAACTAGTGTTATTTTACTGAACATACTTAGACATTTTAAATATATCTGGACTGTAGGGTTCCAATTGAGATTATTTTTAATATGGAATAAACTAGAGACATAGGCTTACAAATTATATGGAGAAGTAGAATTCTGATTCAGCTTATAAGATGTTCAATTTCTGGATGGAAGTTGTGCATAGTATACTATTTTAGAATGAGAACAGTCCAAAAATGTTTGAAGTGTAACTTTCAAATTACTAAGCCAAATTGAATGATTGTGGTGTCATTAGAAACTTAAGACAATAGGGAACACTTTTCTAGTATAAAGTGTTACCAAATTACTTCATTTACTGATCACAATGATCACGGAAGATTAACCTAAAGACCCGTTCATTTACTGATCACAATGATCACGGAAGATTAACCTAAAGACCCGGACTTTTGGAAGTGATATAGGACGAAAATGAGAGTTGAATAATTGTTTGGTCTTGTAATGCTAGAAATTACATTAATAAGTAAATTTTTGGTATTAAAGTATAAAATAAAAGTGTAAAATGGAGATGAAGTGCTCCATTTGATTAAAGTTGTGATTTGAAGAAGAGGAGTAAAGTGTATCTCGTTTAAATGAATAAGAAATTAATAATAAGAGCAAGTAATGCGAGAAAAGAAATGATAAGTGATTGAATTATGAAATGTAAATGAGCATAAGATATAAAATTTGATAATATACCTGGGATTTTCATGAAGATGCATTGTACTTATTCCATATACACACGTGTGCCTAAAGGAATGCATATAATTGTGCAAAGTTATTAATGTGTATATGCAATGTGTGTATTACATAATTGTGGTGTGCAGGATAAATGTCTGTATTTAGATGTTTCCAGATCATGGAAGCTAGAGCTAATCTTTAACATATTGTGAGCAGACCTAGATGGTCTTACTTTATTGTTTGTTTTGTTTATGTTACAAATCGAGTGATTATAAATATTCGTGAATATGATTTGATCATTGCATTCCAGACAATAAAGGTTTGATGATTGTGTTATAAGAATGAGATATTACAGTGCTAATTATATATGAATGTGATGAAATAAATGCTTAATGTTATGAATGCATGATCACAAAGTGTTCTCAGTAAAAATGTTGAATGTCAGACTAAAGTCCGATGATACATGATAGTGAATAAGTGACCATATGAGATTGATGCATTTCACTACATGAATACATGAAAGATAAAGGCAATTGTGATCAGAGTAGCCAATGTGAAGAGAGTTTTAAGCTCAATTATGTGCATCAGAGCCTCAGTCTCAACGTTTAATAAGCCTGGTATTCCCAATAGATATGGGACAATTATCAATGAGCCTAGTATCCACAATGGATACGGGCCAGTTGTAAGCACTCGGTCACAACAAAAAAATAAATGAAAGTGAGTCTCACGTGCATTGCATATGAAAATTGACATGTATGTTCAAAATGAACTGCCTGACTGCTCTTAATGTGAATTGTGAAATAAGTGATCAAAATGATTTGTGATGCTATTTGATTATGATTGAAATGATGTGAATTAAATGATGGCATGATCTATATGCGTTTTGTGATTGAGTGAGCCATCAAGGATGGTCACTCACTGAGTTCGCAAAATTCAACCAAATTTTGCAACTATTTTTCAGGGCTCAGAAGAGTTACCCCGTTGGACAAACAGGAGTATAGCTACCGCATTCAAGTAAGAAGCAGAGGTCAGGATTAGTTGGCGTCTGCATTTATACTTTCTTATTTATGTATTCTGTTACTTTTGTATAATGTGTAATTGAATATGCTTCTGCATATAATAACCTTCCATATTGGAAAGGTTGGTAAATGAGAATGAAATGGGAGTGTAATGTTAACAAATGTGATTTTCTTATGTTATGAAAGAAAAGATTGGGCCGATTTTGATTACTGATTTTTGGATATGCTTATATTGTTTGAAAAAAAAAAGAATTGGTATTATGTTCTGAATGTTTGACTGTTCTAACATGCCACCCTTGCGGGGTAAGTACTCGGATATCACTCAAGATGTCAAGTACAGGTCTCTAGAGGGAGGGGTGTTACAAATTGGGGTCCATAACATCATTCTAAATAGACAATTTTTGGCTACTAGTGGAATAATAATTGATGTAGTAGATGGTAAGTTAACATTAAACATAGGGGATAACAAAAAGGATTTCACTATATTCAATACCTTGATAGCTCCTACCTTTGATGATTTATATCACAAGATTGATATCATTAACTCTATAGTGTATGGGACCTTGCTTAAAGTTACTAATGAGAATCCTTTGGGAGCATATTTACCTTTGGCCTTTAGGTGGATAATAAGGAAGAATTTACTATTGTGGATTGTGTTTTAAGGTTAGAAGAGGAGCTTATGGTCTACAATTTTTTCGATCTTTTAAGGATTTAGGAGAAGAAAAGCCTAAGCCTCTACCTTTATAAAAACAAAAGCACATGTATTTTGAAACAGTTACCTCCTTATTTAAAGTACACATATCTTAGAAAAGATAATACACACCATGTTATTATTTCATCTTCTTTAAGTTTTATGTAAGAAGACATGTTGTTTAGGGTTTTAAAAGAGTATAGGGAGACTATTGCATGAACCATATCTGACAATTGTATAATTATTTTATCTCTATATTTTTATTGAATCCCTATAGAGGATAACTACAAGCTTAGTGTGGAGCATTAATAACATCTCAATCTTTATATGAAAGGAGTTATGCACTCTAAGTTAATTAAAATATTAAATTGTGAAAATCATATATCATATATTTAATATTTCTTAGGTGGATATGACTGTGGTAACTAATAAGAAGGATGAGTTGATTCCTACTAGGAGTATCAACGTAGGAGGGTATACATTGATTATAAGAAGTTGAATACTATGACTCTAAAAGATTACTTCCCTTTATCATTTATTGACCATATGTTGGAAAGATTCATAAGACATGATTTGTAATGTTTATTGATATATAATTAGATATAATCAAATCACAATTACACTTGAAGATTGAGAGAAAATGATATTTACATATCCTTATGGCATATTTTATTATCAAAGGATGGATTTTAGAATGTGCATCACTCTATCCACTTCTTAACATTGTATAATGGTTATTTTCTTTGATATAGTGGAGAAATTGATTAAGATATTCATAGATGATTTTTCAATTTTGGTTCTTGTTTATGTTTGTTTCTTAATCTTGAATAGGTTTTACAACAATGCAAAAAAACTAACTCAATGTTTAATTGGGAAAATTGTAATTTCATAGCACAAAAAGGAATTGTGTTAGAATATAGGATTTTCAGACATAAGATCAAGGTGAACCAAGTTAAAGTGGAAGTTATGAAAAGATTTCCATCTCCGATTTCAGTTGGAGTAGTTAGGAGTTTCCATAGATTCATTAGGTTTTATCAATGTTTCATAAATTATTTCTCTAAATTTACTTAACCTTTATGTCATTTATTATAGAAAGATGTTCATTTTCAGTTCATTAATGAATGTATTACCTCTTTTGATAGGTTAAAGAAGGAGCTAACTTTGTCTCTTATTATAGTTACACTTAATTAAAACCTACAATGTAAGCTAATATGTGATGCTAGTGGCTATATAGTACGGGTTGCCCTAAGCTTGTAAGGAAAAGAAACTTTATATTGTTTATTATGCTAGCAAAGTTCTTAATGAAGCACAGATTAATCATGCTACGATTGAGAAAGAATTTTTAGTTATTGTTTTCACTTTTAGAAGTTTAGATCTTATCTTGTTAGTTTTAAATTGATCATAAATACCAACCATTCCACATTGACATACTTGTTGTTAAATAAAGATGCCAAGCTAAGGTTAAGTCCTTACATTCTTCTCTTATAGGAATTTTACTTAGAAATATGAGATAAGAAAAGGTCAAAAAATTAGTAGTATATCACTTATCAAGACTAGAGTAAGGATAACATGTAGATGAGGAACCCATCAATGACAAATTTCTAGATGAGAGACTTTTGGTTATTCATTATAATGAAATCCCTTAGTTTGCTATTT
Organism: Erythroxylum pedicellare; assembly: GCA_027563575.1. Classification (NCBI taxonomy): domain Eukaryota; kingdom Viridiplantae; phylum Streptophyta; class Magnoliopsida; order Malpighiales; family Erythroxylaceae; genus Erythroxylum; species Erythroxylum pedicellare. The sequence continues at coordinate 34,145,611 of JAOQMP010000006.1, forward strand.
TTTTTTCTTAAGTTAGGAAAAGACCTTCCCCACCACTAAAAGAAGAAATTCCTATATGAAGATATGTTCTACTATTGAGATGATCCTTTCCTATTCAAGAGACATTTTGATGAGATTATACGATGATATATACTTAAGGAGGAGAAAAGATAGATTTTTTAAAAACTGTCATTCATCTCCCTATTGCGGACATCTTGATGCCAACAAGATACATTACCAGATTCTTATAATATAAGTTTTATTAGGCAATGATATTCAAGGATTCTAGGAATTTCGTGTTGATGTGTAACATATGATAACATATAGGGAACACTGGTAGATGATGTAAAATGCCTTAGAATATGACTATAGTATTAAAGTTATTTAATGTGTAAGGTGTATATTTTATGGGACCATAACCTTTTTTATATGGTAATATTTACCTCTTAGTGGTAGTTGAATATGTTTCAAAATGGGTGGAAGTTGTAACTTTGCCTAATAATATCAATACCAATATAGTGAAATTTATGAAAATAACATCTTCTCATATTTTGGTGTACCTTAAGCTATCATTAATGAAACTAGTGTAAACTTTCATAATTAAAAGTTCAGGTCACTTTTAAAGCATCTTCAAAACCTAAACAACTTATCATCCTTAAACAAATGGTCAAGTGGGGGTAACTAACTAGGTGCTTATGTAACAGCCCAGTTCACCCACTTGTAGATATTGTCCACTTTGGGCCTCAGTCCGCACGGTTTTACTTTTCCCTTCTGACCCGAAAGGAAGGGATGAAAGCACGTCTACAAGGGAAAGGTTTCCACAACCTTATAAAGAGTGCTTCATTCTCCTTTCCAGTCGATATGGGATAGCAATGATCCTTCATCCTCCCCCCTTAGGGGGCCAGACGTCCTCGTTGGCATATCTTTTGGGTACTGGCTCTGATACCAATTATAACAGCCCAGTTCACCCACTTGCAGATATTGTCCACTTTGGGCCTCAGCTCGCACAGTTTTGCTTTTCCCCTTTTGACCCGGAGGGAAGGAATGAAAATCCGTCTACAAAGGAAAGGTTTCCACACCCTTATAAAGAGTGCTTCGTTCTCCTTTCCAGTTGTTATGGGATGGCAATGATCCTTCATCCTCCCCCCTTAGGGGGCCAGACGTCTTCGCTGGAATATCGCTTGGGTACTAGCTCTGATACCAATTGTAACAGCCCAGTTCACCCACTAGGAGATATTGTCCGCTTTGGGCCTCAGCCCGCATGGTTTTTCTTTTCCCCTTCTAACCCGGAGGGAAGGGATGAAAATGGGTCTACAAGGAAAGGTTTCCACACCCTTATAAAGAGTGCTTCGTTCTCCTTTCCAGTTGATATGGGATGGCAATGATCCTTCATCCTCCCCCCTTAGGGGGCCAGATGTCCTCTTTGGCATATCGCTTAGGTACTGGCTCTGATACCAAATGTAACAGCCCAGTTCACCCACTTGCAGATATTGTCCGCTTTGGGCTTCGGCCCGCATGGTTTTGCTTTTCCCCTTCTGACCAGGAGGGAAGGGATGAAAACACGTCTACAAGGGAAAGGTTTCCACACCCTTATAACGAGTGCTTCGTTCTCCTTTCCAGTCGATATGGGATGGCAATGATCCTTCATCCTCTTCCCTTAGGGGGCCAGACGTCCTTACTTGCATATCTGCAAGTGGGTGAACTGGGCTTTTACATTTGGTATTAGAGCCAGTACCCAAGTGATATGCCAGCGAGGACGTTTGGCCCCTTAAGGGGGGAGGATGAAGGATCATTGCCATCCTATATCAACTGGAAAGGAGAACGAAGCACTCTTTATAAGGGTGTGAAAATCTTTCCCTTGTAGACGCGTTTTCATCCCTTCCCTCCGGGTCAGAAGGGGAAAAGCAAAACTGTACAGGCTGAAGCCCAAAGCGGACAATATCTACAAGTGGGTGAATTGGGCGATTACATTTGGTATCAGAGCCAGTACCCAAACGATATGCCAACGAGGACATCTGGCCCCCTAAAGGAGGAGGATGAAGGGTCATTGCCATCCCATATCGACTGGAAAGGAGAACGAAGCACTCTTTATAAGGGTGTGCAAACCTTTCCTTTGTAGACGCGTTTTCATCCCTTCCTTCCGGGTCAGAACGGGAAAAGCAAAACCGTGCGAGCCGAAGCCCAAAGCAGACAATATCTGCAAGTGGGTGAACTAGGCTGTTACAATATCAATGGCTATAAGAATACATCAATTCTATGCTTCGAATTTGTAGGCCCTGGCACAATCATTATCAAGAACATATATGCGTCTTTCATACACATCCATGGAGGCAAATTATAAGGAGTAATTATGATTGACCATGATAACTATTGCTGGCAGGATTGACCAAAAGATTGGAATCCATCCATCAACAATCCCAACCTAACATTTCAACTTTTAGCTGCAAACTTAAGATGAGTGTCGTTGAAATGTTTCTATACCAGTGCATTTGGTGGATGACTCATTATTCCATCTTCCTATTCGTGTTCATCATGCCATCTCATCTGAGATGCAGTAGCATCATAAGCATATAGTCTTTGAAGTCTTCGAGTTAGTAGGAAATAATACATCCGCTTTCAGGGTATTAATTTTTGTTTCATAGAACGCTTTCTAGGCTTAAAGCTAGATTATCCACAAAATTTGTACTCTTGTAATTCCACAACATCTCCCTAATATAACATACATCCCAATTAGCAACAATCAATCTTTTCAACAGGCAAACCAAGACCCCTAATAAGTTTCTTCATATTATAAAAACTATCAACCATTGTATGATCAGGAGGCGATGATTCATTATACCATTTAAGAATTTTATCAAAACTACGGTCCGAAATATGCCCTTCAGATTTTATGTTCAATATTTGAGCAATTGAAGACAATTGAGTCATTGTCTCACAATTTGGCCACAATTCTTTGTCAGCTGACTGTAGTAAGTCAAAAAAACTGTTTTGCTTGTGAGTTAGGTTCTTCAAAATTTTCCCTATTTTCGTCAAAGATATAACCGGTTGCATCATAAACCATTTGCATGTAAGGATTTTTAGTTCCATCCACATAATTTACTCTAAATCCAATTGTTGGACCCCAAACTTTTCTTGGAAGTTAGAACTATTATATGTGCAATGTTGGAAGTTAAAAGCTAGAAAATGTAGTTGAAAGCTGAGTATGCTTCAGTTTTTTAGTCATAACTTTTTATCTAGTTATCCAAATGAGATGATTTTTAATTTGGATTAAACTAGAGAAATAGGGATACAAATTCTCTGATGAAATTGAGTTTAAATTCAATCTATAATAATTTCAATTTTTGGACGGATAACGAGCACAGAACATTGTTTCAGTATAAGAATAGTTCAGAAATGTTTGAGGTATAACTTTCAAATTACCGAACCAAATGGAATGATTTTTTCTAGAAGAACGTATCATCAAATTCCTTCAATTTTTCCATGATCATTAATTAAGGAATTGGAAGTATAAGATGTTAGTTTAATAGACTCAAGGGGTAAAATGGGAAGGACAAG
>JAOQMP010000006.1:34184367-34196046 GCA_027563575.1 Erythroxylum pedicellare
TTTTGTACAGGTTATGATCATCAGCTTAGATTAAGAATGGTGTCATAGGATTGAATAGTTTTAGTAACAGTGTACTTTATTAACAGGATATATACATAAAAGGGATATACTAATTATAGTCACTAAAATTAATTTCAAATTACAAATATTGATGTATGATATAGATGGTCAAATAACAAAGAGTTTTAGGATTGAATTAGAACTCTTAATATCTTTAAGAAAACAATGAAACCATCGAAATTTTGTATCTAAACTATTAACATGATGTTATATAATAATTTTACAATTTTTATTTAAATTAATAAGTTAAATTATTTCCTGATTAATCAATATATTTAATTAATAAATTTTATATGAATATGGCATTATTACTAATTGCTAATTAATTACAATTCCTGGAACCATTTTTGTGACTAAAACAACAGAAAGAAAGAGTTTATTTGCAATGAATGGATATGCGTGCAAAGAACAGGCGACAAATGATTATTATCCAAATTCCCAGTAGGACCGATTGCTGAGTCAGTGTCCGAGAAATCCATGTCACTGCCACCAACTTTGATGACTCTAAAATCTCTGTTTATAATTGCCCACTTAGAATATCAGTTTCCCCAACCAATGGAACGTGGTTCTCCATAATTTTAATTAATGTCAGTCAACCATTGTGCCACTCAATAATTGTTTAACCACTCGTCAAGATCAATCTAGGACAATCGTTTTAGTTTGATTTGCATTTAATCGTCATATAAGATTTGGTAATTTATTTTAAAATAGCATTATAGAGAAGCCTTGATACGAACTTTATCTCTGCAAATTATTATAATATTTAATATTTTAAAACTAGGTCGAAAGTTAATCCGATAAAAAAGGTTCAATTGGTATTAAATCGTCATAAAATTAACTAAAAAAATATTAAAACATATTGTCTTTATGAATTAAAGAATTTAAAATTTTAATGGAGAAAAGAAATTATTAAATAAAAATAGGTTATTTATTTTTGTTTATGAGAAATTATTAATTGATAAAAAATGACTGATTATTTAATAAACTAATCGATTCTTAATAATAAGAGTTGTTAAAATAAATATAATAAAAAATTAGATAGCTCAAGTTGAGATTTTAATATTACATGTATATGATTATTGATAAAATTACTACTGGCATTACTGTGACGTGCGCGAAGGAAAGTAGATAGATAGATGGATTACTTTTTTAATGGGCAGATAAAATTACATGTTGAAAGTTTCAGGTAATCCGGGTTAAAGATTTCTGGGATGCGCAATTCGCAAGTTATGTAAAATGTGAACTTGGGACATCTCTTTAATTAATAAAAAAAATACAAAGACGTCTCTTTAATTTATTAACGGGCAATATATTAATAAATGAGAAAATTTTATATACACACACATGTATAAAGGGTAAGAAAATTTAATCATGCTTTATAATATTCTAAAAATACTTAAATTGTCATTAAGTGGATCATCTAAATAAATTATAAAATTATTGACAACTTATGGGTTGCGTGGTTTAACTTACTGCTTCTTTTTTGTGATTTTTATTTCTATTTTGGAATTCAATTTTTGTATTTTTTAAAGATAAAAATTGTTTAGTTGTGAATATCAATTTATTTATACTTTGACATATAATAATAACATATAAATAAATTTTAGTTTTGATTGGTTTAATTTGATTTTTGTAATTTTTTTAAGAATTTGATTTTTTATTTTAAAAATAAAATTAATATCACTGTGCTTATATTTTTATAATAATAAAATTAAAGATAAACTAATTAGGTAAATGATTTTATTTAAATCTCTTATATGATATTCGTTAATAATGAAATTATCAAATTTTATTATAATTATTAAGAAAATTTAAAATATTGATTACATTTTAAAATATTTTTATTTAATAGATAATTAGTCTTGTTTTAAAATTTTTGAAAGTTAGTTTTTTATTATTACATCGTAATAATATTGTAAAAAGTAGATGGTTCACTCGTATTCTAAAATCAAAATATTAAAACAAATTATTACTGAGTTTCATCTTTTTACGAAATTCTATATTCTATTTACTCATATTAAATTCAGTACGCAGCATTTCTCTCCTTTCGGTGCTAGGATTGAAAATCTTTTATGTTATATATCCATACAGAGCCTAACTGAACAATGCTAGAAGGTGACTATAACGAAGTACTATTCTTAGGTGAGGTGAAGCACTTATGCTTGTAATAATTTCTTTTTTTATTGATATTACATTTATAAATTATCCGTCGATATTGTTTTTGAATTGTTATTTTTGTTGCTTTGATCTGTGCAATTGTCGTCAATAATTAAATAATTATCTAATTTGAAAATACTTTTTATTTTAAATTTCCAAATTTAAATTTTTTATAAAATTAAATTAAATTCTTTTATTCATAATTCGTATTAATATTTAGATACTAAATAAAATAAGTCAATAGGAGTCTAAATTTTAATTTAAATTAAATAATGCCACCATTCGTGGATGTTGGAATGAAGTCATGAAGATTTAATTCTCTCTGTCTTCTTTGGAGGAAGCAATTGCGACCTAAATAAACGTTGGATGAGATTGATCCAAATAAAGTTAGAAACAGCAAAAAGTGGTACAGACCATAGTCAGACACAACCCCGTAATGAAACTGGGGGAAAATTGGGCGTGCGTTCCAATGTTTAACTTGCTGAAGTATCAACGAACAGAAAAACAAAGGGATTAGAATAAAGTGAAAATTTGATATGATGTGAACTTTCCTTACAGACAAAGGTAACTGATTAGATTGGATACAGATCATGCCCACTAAAATCGAATACCCCTTACGTCAAGAAAATGGAACATGAAGAAGTCAAAAATCCTCGATAAGCATATAATCTTCCATTCCCATATGAATCAAGCGGCAGGCTTGATATTAAAAAACTAGAAGCCTGCTTATGGAAAACGCAACAATGGATATGTACAGACAATTCAAAAACAGGTGGCAACACATTACTTAATATGCTAGCCCCACAAGTTTAACAGATGGCAATTTCGTCTTTAAGACCCATCTTGCGACCAGTTTTGCCAAAAATATCAGGCAAAGCCATACTTTGGATAACTAAATCCTTCGAATTTTCTTCCTTTGCAGGTCGTACTGGCGAAGTAATTGACAGCTCTCCTACTTGTATCAGTTTCAGTATCTCACATTCGTCTAAGCCCTTCGCTGGCCCTAGACTAGATCGGTCTGAACCATACTTTGCCAATGCATCTTTAAATTTTTTGATCTGTAAATAAAGAGTGGTTTTGAGTTAATTAATAGAAAATTAATTCCTGGCAAAATAGAAGACAAAATATAATGAATCACTGTTAACTTACAGTTGCGTTTGTGCAGCTAAAGCTACATACTCGACCCTCTGCCCCTCTGTAGAACCTAAAGAAGGGAAGAACATGAACATGAAGGCTATGGCACATGGTTTTGAGCTCCTCGAAGTTCACTTTTAGAATAATCACATTGGGATTGGATTCAGCTAATTGACAGATCTGCAAAAAGATGTATATAAGATTAGAATTTTACCCACCTAAATTATCTCAGAATATGGACTCAAAGAAACTTTATTAATTAGTTAAGAGTAGTCCAGAAAATAGAGCTAGAAACTTTGAGCATGTTAAAAAATCCAGCACAAAACTTTCGATACCCAAGTCTGTTTGCTTGATTAGTTCTTCAATTGCATAGAACTGATTATACCTTAGGATGAAGAGTTTTGCAGCCTCCACAACCAGGAGAATAGAAATCAATAACAACTAAGTTATCACCAGCATTTAACAAGGAATCCACAAGTTCTTGAGCTGAATGGATCTCTATCATATTGGTTTTAAGGGTCTTTTCCCACCACCTCATAGCTCTGCTCACACAGATCGAAGCTTGTGCCTGCAAATAAGAAATGGGGTTTCACTATTGAACCAAGAAACTGTTTGCGAAAGAAGAAATGCAGAAGTGAGATAGAAAGCGATATACATACGTGAAGAGAATAATTGCCGACGGCTTTAATTGTCCAATTTCTAAAACCCTTCTGATCTGATAGAACTAGGGGTTTGCCCATGAAATCAACACGCAAACGAAGGGAGCCTTTCCGTTTCGATTCTGGGAATCGCACAACGTCAAGCGTAGGACAAAACCCACAAACCCTTTTGGCCTTGGATCGCAGAACATTATCATTCAGACCACTGATGTTGAGACCTCCATTCAATGAACATGCCATAGCAATCTATAACTTGACGTCACTTCAGTGAAGCTGATAATAGCATGAAACAAGAAAAACCCACCAAAACCCTCTTATGTTTCTGGATTAGAACCCAGTCTTTGAACAAAACAAACAGGATTCCAAGAATTAAAAAATGTTCTTGAAGAAAGTAAAAGAGTTTTTCAAAGGCCCTCAAAAGTAAACGAGACCCACAACACTTTTCAAACAAAAAGTCCAGAACATGAACGAAAAATGGGTTCTTTTTGACTAATATTGGAGATGCAGAGGAAAAGAAATGACTTTCTTGGCTGGTTCAAAGCTTCAAGAGAGAAGAGAAACACGAAGAAATGCCAGAGAAGAAGAAAATTAAGAAGGACGTCAGTGGGGTGGGGTCAATCCCAGACTTTGGATTTTAACATTATCGTAATCCGATAGGTATAGTTTTCGAGATACGAGATATTAAAAGATAAAGGTGTTCTGATAAAAATCTATATATAATAAACAGGATACCGAACTTGTGCAGGTTCTGATGCGTCCGTTGACCGGTTTAAAGGATAATGTGTTGGATGAATCGATTTGGTGATATGTTTTTTAAGATTTCGTTTAAAATGCTTTCATTATTGCCTCGTAGATGCTTACTCATATTCACGTTCTGAGAAACGGCCAGAATCGAAACAGTGTGGATGCTGACTGTACTATGTCCATCTCTCCAACTCTGGATAAGGATTAGTAATTTCTTTGTGAATTTCAGTTCCTTTTAGGTAATTTAAAGTTAAACTGCATTTCTGTTGTGTCCTTCAATATTTACAGTGGATAGGATATGATTAACCATTTTTTTAGTCATTTCTTTGTATTTTGTTTGTGACACAAACTAAATTTAGACTTCTGTAAACGGTTTCCGATTGCTCAAATAAATATATCAAAATCATATTTATATTCATTAGTATCTAAAGCGCCTCTCTTGTTTTTTGTTTTTTGTTTGTTTGTTTTGTTAACCGAGGCAAGCTAAATAATAGCTGTCGAAATTCTTGGTTTTCATGATAACGCATACGCACACATGCACTTGTCCCATGTACAGTCTCCCAACTGACAAAAACTTGAAAGTATCAGAGCATCTCGGAACCACATAATTACTCCTAAGTACTGCGAAACACATGAACCCCACAAAGACTTACAACACCCACCATGAATTTGCCGCAAAAGGTGGCTCAAAGGGATAGAAAGCACTAGAAATTATGTGCTTGACTCGCAGCCGGGGAGGACCGGTAACATCATATGTCCTGGAAACCTAGATATTTTATTGAAAGGCAATGGGAGAAGCAAGGAGAGTGTAGCGTACACTTCACTTTCAGATAATGCTGGCCAATACATATTCATGTCAATGAGCTAACTTATTAACGGCTACATTTGAGGGCTGGTGGGTGAAATACTTCAATATTAATTTCAAGGGACTTTTTGGCTTATATTTGAGAGTAAAAGATATCAATATCAACTATATTTGTATAGGACACAATTACTAAAAATTATCTTGTGATATATAAACAGGATTTTATCAAATTATTTTAATATATATGAAGAATATTCATATTTTACGATAAGATTCCTTTTTGAAATAAAATTGCAATCCTTGAATGAGATAAAATGATCCGCCCAATGGTTTTTTTTTTTTGAGATTTGGTCCATTAAAGTCTGGCTAAGGGATCTTCTCTCAATTCTAGACGTAAAAAGAGCCCATAAATGATAGATTTACAAATTGTGACTTCTCTTATTGGTACAGTTGCTTTGACCTTGTACAAGAACAACATTTATTTCTGCATACGACATCAGGATCCTGTTTGGTGAATACCGTATAAGCTAAATTTTGACTGATTAAACATTTTAGCTGGTTGACTATGTCAACTAGTCAATAGAGACATTTGGACGCCATTTGATTGGGTTAGCTAATTTAATCCAATCATCGTATTTAGAAATGCTCCTATGTAGGAGCGATTTGATCCTTTGCTAAAAATGTAATATAGAAACTGTCGATTATACCTTTAAGTTATTTACATTTTTTTGCAACTGGTTTTTCTACTAAGGAAGCCATGCATGAACCATGTATAAACGAAGCCAACATTTGTGAACGAAACCATCAACAAAACCTCCCTTTAAATATATTCTACGAGGCCGTGCATGTAACATGTCAACATGTTAGTGTAGTTTAATTTATTTTGAATTATTCTACAATATCAAGGAAAGATTGCAGCCATTGTTATAAACTCATATCCTTGTAATTGTTTTTGAAAATCATGTTTTAATATGTTATTTTACATTTAAATAGCTAATACTAAATAATTAATTTTACCAAACATTTTTAATAAACAGTTGATAATATCCGCTAGTCAAATAAATATAATCTGCTATCAGCTAACCACTGATCGAATCAACTAACAACTGATGCAATTTACTGATTGCCAAATAGGGCCCAAATCTAATGCAATCATATCTAAAAACAGTGCTATCTTTTTCAACAGGGGATTATCCTTTATAATTAATAATTATTTTAAAAAAATTTTAAAGCTTTAATCCAAACTTTAAGAACAATTTAATCTTTAGCAATTTCAGAACAAATTAACAAAACTTTTAAGCCTTAAATATGTCTTTGAACTCTTTAAAGTTTGATCATTTCCCTCCCAATTATAATCATTAATTTTGTCGCTATTGACCCTTGCTATTGTCGACTTTCTTGTCATCGTTGACTCCCTCATCATTGTCTCCCTTCCACTTTGTTTTATGTTATTACTTAATTAAGGTACTATGGATTCAAATTCAAGGTTTCTATTGTCAAGCTCAAGAGTTCTTGATTGTATTTTTTTTCCATTTAACTCCTTGGAATCACCTTTGGAAGTTTAGAGAGTGTTGGTTTTGTTTGGAAGCTAAATTTTTTTAAGGCATTTATGGAGATGTTAAGTTTTTCCTGGTATCTACAGAGAAGCTGAGTTTTCTCCAACATATACGAAGATGCTAGGTTTTTTGACATTTATGGAGAAACTAAAATTATGAAGAAGTTGGATTTTTCTTAGATTTACGAAGAAACTGACATTTTTTGACTGAGATCTATAGAGAATCTAGGTTTTTTTAATATCTATGAAGAAGTTGGATTTCTTTTCTAGTTTATTTCATAACATCTATGAAGAAGCTGGTTTTCCCCCCAACATCTATGAAGAAGTTAGGTCTATTAAGAAGCTGGATTTTAAATTACTAGAATTTCCAACTTTGTCTACTTGAAATGGAAGATCTCTAGCAGTCTCAAGCAATACATGAAACATCAAAATATGTTCATTCATTTATACTATTCTTAGTTCTAAAACAAATTTCTTTCTTTTATTTTTCCTTTTGTAGTATAATATGAAGTGCAACTATATGAATACACAATTTTTTTAGTTTATTTGAATCATCCTTTAAAAAATTTAGTTGGTATGATGCATGAGATGTTAGGAGAATATTCCCCAAATTTCAAGAACCATAACTGAAGTCAAAAAAGAAAGAAAATACATGCAAGCTTTGCTTGGCATGTTACTTATTCATGAATACGCATAAATTTAACTTTAAAATTTTAGCATCAAATTTATTTAGTTAAGATAAAGGTAATTTGCTTTAACAATGTGAAAAAGGAATAACTATCCATCAAAAGTGATAATTCTACACTATAATTTTTATCAAATTAATAAAGAGCTATAGATGAGGTTGTGGAAAAGAATACTTGTATATTCTATAACTTTTGAATAGATAGTGTATAGCATTTTATAGGGAATTATAAGAGATAAAATAGAAAACTAGATCAGATTTAGATTTAGATCAGATAGACTATCTAACTAAATCCTTTAAATCAGGGGTTTTAAAGTTATTAGTCTAATCTATTTATAGCTAATGTATATCTCATCTTCTAATCTATTTACAGCTAATGTATATCTCAACTAAACACTCCCCCTCAAACTGAGGAATAGATGTCCTCCATTTCTAACTTAAATACAAGACCATGGAAACTTATTCAGCCCTTCGTTATAATATCAGTTACTTGACATTTTGATGGAAGATAAGACATACAAACTAACCCTTCTTCCAATTTTTCTTTAATGAAATGTCTATCAATTTCAATATGCTTTGTCCTATCATGTTGTATAGGATTATGAGCAATATTGATGGTTGACTTATTGTCACAATAAAGTTTCATAGGGCAATCCCATTTGACTTTTAAATCATCTAGAATAATCTTCAGCCATAGTGTTTCACACAATCCTTGAGCAATAACCCTAAATTCTAATTATAAAAATGGCCTTGCCATCACATTCTGCTTCTTACTCCTCCACGTTACCAAATTACCTCTAAGAAAAGTGCAGTACCCTGTAGTAGATCTTCTATCCACTAAAGAACAGGCATAGTCAGCGTTGGTGTAGTCTTCTAGAGCAAGAGTATTGTTTTTCTTGAAAAATTGTCCTTTTCCTAGATTGCCTTTCAAGTAATGTAGCACTCTATAAGTAGCTTGAAGATGAGTTTCTCTTGGATCATGCATGAATTGACTAATTATGCTTATACATGAAGCTATGTATAGCTGAGTGTGAGTAAGATATATGAGTCTACCAATCAATCTTTGATATATCCTTTTGTCAACTGTTGGTTTTTCTTTAGCTTCTCCCAACTTATGGTTTAGATTCGTAGGTGTAAAGACTGGTTTATACCCCAATCTTTCCTATTTTTTCCAATAAATCAGTCACATACTTTTGTTGAGATATGAAAATCCCTTTTGTGGAATATGTCACCTCAATATCGAGAAAATACTTTAGTTTTCCCAGTTCCTTTATCTCAAACTCTTTTACTAGTCTTCACTTCAATTTATGCTTCTCGTTCTCATCATTTCCAGTCACTATAATGTCATCTACATGGACTAGAAGAGTAATAACTCCCCTTGTAACTGAATGTTTAATGAAAAGAATGTGGTTATCTTGGCTTTGTCTATACCCAAACTCCTTCAGGACTTTTGAAAATCTCCCAAATCGTGCCCTAGGAGATTGTTTTAACCCATAAAGGGTCGTCCTTAACTTATATACTTTGTTGCCGAATGGCCCCCTTAAATCCTAGTGGAATGTTCATATAGATTTCTTCATCTAAGTCTCCATGGAGAAATGCCAATTAAAGTGGGCAGGTAATGATAACAGAATTCTCACAGTATTCATTTTTGCAATTGGAGCAAAAGTCTCCTAATAATAAATCTCCGTAAGTCTGAGGGTACCTTTTGGCCACCAATCTAACTTTATATCTCTCAAAAGACCTATCAGCCTTGTATTTTGGTGTGAAAACAACAATGTTTTTCCTTTTCAGTTTATCAACAATCTCCCATGTTCTATTCATCTCCTCCCTCATAGCATCACTCCATTCCCTTTTTGACAATGCCTTAGAAACTATGTTAGGGATAGTAATGATGTTTAAACTCACCATGAATTTTTGGTAGGCTAGTGATAGGCACTTAAGAGAGATATAGTGAGATAAAGGATAGAGTGGTCACTTTGTGCATTCTCTTACACCTTTCCTAACAGCAATGGGTTCAAAAAATTGAGCATGTAAAGGTGAGTTAGATCTTATCATGATTTCATTTTTAGAGTCTGAGTTGGATTCTTGAACCTGTGTCAGTTCTAGAATGACCTTTCTCTTTAAATACATCCGTAACACTAGTTAGGACACAGAATGACTCGGAGTCAGTAGTATTATTACAAAACTTAGATGTAATTGATTTAGAAGGCTTGGTTGTTTCAACAATATGAAATGGAGGAGAAGGAAGATCAAGTGTTTTAAGTGGTTCGAAGGACTCACAAATGCTATCTTCTTTTAGTGAAATCTCTACCTTAAAAGAAGACTTGGAGAAAAAAAGTGTATTTTTTATGAAGGTGACATATGTAGAGATATAAAATTTTCTAGATGATGAATTGTAACACTTGTATTCCTTTTGACTAGGTGAGTAACCGAGGAAAACACATTTGGGGGGTCTAGTTTGTCTCTGTATTGGCTATGGACATAAACTAAAGCAGTGCACTTAAATGCCCTAAGTGTAAGGTCATGTGATGTTTTAAAGTGTGGACAGAAATTATTAAGAATGTTTATGGTACTTTTGTTGTCTAACACAGGTGAGGGAAGTTTATTTATCGCATATGTGGCAATAAGAACTACCTCCCCCCAATAGGATTTAGGGACATTCCCTTGAACGGATAGGGCTCGGGTGGTGTTGAGTAAGTATCCTTTTTTTTTTTCAGCTACCCCACTTTGATGAGGAGTGTTAACACGCAATGAGTCATGTATAATTCCCTGTATTGAAAGAAGGATGACAAAGTTTGGTTAAAGTAGTCTCTAGAATTATCTATACGAAAGTTTTTTATCTTGACCCTAAATTGGTTTTGGATCATTAAGTGGAAATTAGGTATAACAAGACTAACATCAAATTTTTGTTTAAGAAGAAAGAGCCACATAACCCAAGTGTAATCATCCAGAAACATTAGGTGTAATAGAGGGACCCCATATGTCATTATGAATCAAATGAAAAGGATAAGAACTCCTTTTATTGCTAATAGGAAAAGATACCCGAGTATGTTTTGCCAATTCACAAACAACACAATAAAATTGAAAAATATTTAATTCTTGGAACAAACGAGAGAACGTGACCTTTAATACCTTAAAAGATGGATGATCTAGGCATAAGTGATACAGCCAAATGACATCTTTATTTAAGGAACTAAGAAATGACAAAGACAAGTTGCTTAAAATTTTATAAGGAAATTCAAGGTGGTAAAGACGACTTCTTTCCTTAACAAGTCCAATCCTCCTCCCTGAGACCCGATCCTGAAAACCACAATAAGAGGGAAAGAAAATAGTATAACATTTAAGATCATGGGTAAGTTTTTGAATGGAAAGAAGGCTAACCGAAAGTTTTGCAATATGGAGGACATTTTTAAGAATAAGGGTACGTGTGAAGTGTACATCTCCAAACCTTACAATAGTAGCTAAAGATCCATTGGCTACTATAATCTTTCTATTACTTGGGCATGGGGTACATGTGTGGAAGAATTGAGATGTGGATATTATACGGTTTGTGGCATCGAAATCTATTATCCAAGAGTTAGTATAAGAAGTTTTTGAGGCATTCACGCAAAAAGGAAGTAGAGGTTTATCTAAAATAGCCAAAGAGCAAGTTTTAAAAGGTTGTTTAATAGACCCAACAAGGTTCCCAACTTTTCAATTTTTTCACTATTAAACCCCCTTGTTGTTGAATTTTCCTCCGTTTTGGGTTGTTTTGCCATATGAGCTTGAGACCCCTATTCTAGCGCCCCCTTACCGCAGGGTAGACACCGGGACGTCCGCAGGTCATTCCGGTACATATCCTACGATAAGGGCGAGCTACGAACGATCACTATTTCACTTC
>JAOQMP010000006.1:34196146-34218075 GCA_027563575.1 Erythroxylum pedicellare
TTATAAGATCAACCATTATCTAAACTCTCATTTTTTTATAACATCTCCAAAATTCCAAACCCTCGGGTCTATTTTACATGAACATTATGACAAGGGAAATGAAGTAATTTGACAAACATTTTTTATAGAAAATTATTCCCTATTGTATTAAGTTTCTAATGAAATCAAGATCATTCAATTTGGTTCAGTATTCCTAAAGTTATACTCCAAATATTTTGGACTATCTTAAATTGAAATAGTACTCTATGCTCAAATTCAAGTAAAAAATGGAATTCTTAGAGGAACAATTGAAATTCACTTCCTTCACAAAAATTGTGTCCCTGTGTCTCTAAGTTACTCCAAATTAAAAATCATCCCATTTAGATAACTACATAACAAGTTATGCCTAAAATACCGAAACATGTTTGTGTAGAAAAGTTGAATTCGCTGCGGCGAACTTTCACAAAAATATACACAGTCCAGTAGTCTCCTCCCATTTTCTCGATTTTTCACATCTAACATCTAACACCTAACACATATTTTTAAAAAATCATCCTTTCTACTTCATTTACTATTCATTTTCTACTCCATTTCAACTCAATAACATTCACAAACCAATTTATGATCTATATTTGATCATTAACTAAAAAATAAAACATATTCATTAACCCATTCAAAATTGATTTTCTACAATCATCCTAATACCATTATATGGATCATCCAACTTCCAAAAAATCTCTATAACAATTCATGGTTTATTAATGATCATTCACAATTACAAAAACAAGACATTTACATCACCCACTACACATACATGAAAATTACATAATCAAGTAATCAATCTTCCGTCACTCATCATTCTAGCTTAATTCAACCATACCCATGACATTTAAAGCACAAATTACTTGTTTTAGCTTCAAATTCTTCAAACTCTTTATGAACACCAAGAATTCCTATCTTCACATACAACCCACATACATTATGGAGGTTGGAAGGCTTAGGTTTTCTTATTGAAATGAAGAGGATAACATGAAGGAAGTAGAAATTGAAAGATGAGAGGTTCATCGTTGGTGGAGATTTGAACAAACAAACCACAATTCTCAATAATATCACATTACAATTCAACTATACCTGGAATGTCAACAAATGCATGGACAGTCATTTTAATGCGTGTAAAAATTCAAATTCCCATATGTATATGCTAACAATATGTAAGAGCATAAAAAATGCATTTTTTTAATCTCTTATTGAGCTCACATGTACCATATTTTAGGGTTCTGACCCCTTGGTATAGGAACGAGATGTTACATTTCTTCCCTCCTTAATAAATTTTGTCCTCAAAATTCTTATCTATTTGATCAGACAGGCAGGGGTATGTTTCCTCTTATGCTCCTCCATTTTCCAATTAACTTTATCACTCAAATAATTTCTTTCAAATGACTATAGTCAATAGATTCAATTAATCCTTCAATTACTTATTTAAATATCGCACTATCTTAACTATTTCCTCAATATGTTTCATATTACTCACAATTTCACTTTCTTAAGGAGATAACATCAATATCATGTCATATTAATATTTCATAGCATACTCATATATCACACATTTTAAATCTAAGACATCTTTGTTAGTACTACAAACTTATATGTTAATGGTCCTATGCTCTCAATAATTTCATACGGACCAATACAATTCGAGCATAGTTTATCCTCTTTCCAAATCTGAGCACACCTTTCTCTCAATCTAAGCACACATTGGCAAGGTGATACTCTCAAAGACATTTCATCTTTTTCTTGATAACTCACATCTCTTTAGTGTTAATACACTTAACTTGTATGTCCATCTCACTATATTTCATATGTCTAGTGTTGATCCACCTAACTCATTCATCTTTCCGGTATTACTTAATTTCTAATACAAATTCATTTCACTCATTAACAGTATCTCGAATCTATTCTAGCCTTCAGTCATTTTTAGGCCCTCTTCATTTCAATATAAGGGTGAATGATTTTGTCATATAATGCCTCATACAATATTCTAATGATATCACTAGGGTAATGATTAATATGCTAGGGTAATGATTGATATGCTTAAAGTCAATTAGAACTATACATTGACCTTATATTCCTATGAACTCCAAGATAGAGACTTTAAGCATATCTCCAACACTTAGGACTATTGGCAATTCAAACATTCAGCCACTTATTTCCACATTCGTAGCAATTAAGCACTATTTCGACGTGTTCCTACTAGGATATCTAGCTTACGTTGTTTGTTGGGCCCCAAATTTTTTATTGTTATTATTAAGCATGAATTGATTAAATTCTGTGGACTTGTTAGATAAATCATTTTTTTTTAGTTTAATTAGCATGTCAATGTTAGGAGGATTTATTTCTTGGATTGATGGAATTAGAATATTAAATGGAGAAATTAATATTAAGTTAGAGTACAATATGGTGTAAGTTAAATTGAAGAACTAAGAATGCATAAGGGGCATTCTTGGAAGATCACTTAAGTCTAAAGGTTATAAGGCATTAAAGGAAGGGTAGAAAGGGGAAAGGAAAATTGTAGTCTTGCAATTGAAGAAGCAAACACGTGAATGAGAGAAAAGAAGAGAGACTGAACGAAAGAAGAAGAGAAAGTAGAAAAAAAAAAGAGAAGAGCTAAGGTTTTGGAGATTCTTGAAGAGTTCAAAGACATTAAGGCTAATCAAGTAAGTATAAGCATTAACCCTTCTTGATTGTTGGCTGAACAATGTTTAATGATAGTTAGAAGGGAAAATGAAGTTGAATGTGTGTAGGAAGTTGTTGATCAATGGTGTATCAAAATGTTTTAATCTTTTAAGGTTAGTAATCAAAGATAGATCATGATGTATTTGTGAATGATTTTGGGTTGAAAATGAAGTAGAAGACATGGTTTATGTTTAAGATGGGTTATATGTGAAATGTTGGAAGTGAAAATCTGGGAAAATGTAGTTGAAGTATGTTCTATGTTTGTTTCCGTCAAAGTTCGCCACCGTCAACTCAGGGGTCGCCACAACCAACTTGTAAGGTTTCAAGCGAAGTTCGTCGCGACGAACTTTTCTGGGTCGCCACGGCGAACTTTCCAGCATAGAGTATGCATAGGTATTTTAGGTATAACTTCTTCTGTAGTTATCCAAATTGAGTGATTTTTAATTTGTAATAAACTAGAGATATAGGGATATAAGTTGTATTAAGAAATAAAGTTTTAAATCGGTCTATAAGAACCTAAATTTATGGATGGAAGTTGAGCATAGAATGCTATTTTAGTATAAGAATAGCCCAAAAATGTTTGAGATATAACTTTTAGAGTATTGAATCAAATTGAATGATTTTGGTGTCATTAGAAACTTAAGACAAGGAGGAACATTTTTCTAGAAGAAAGTATTATCAAATGTCTTCATTTACCTGATCATAAAGATCATGGAAAATTGACCCCAAGGTTGGGACTTTTGGAAGAGTTTGAGTATTTAGAATTTATCATAGTAAAATATGCAATATAAGGTTCTCAATTAGAATTCCTATTGAATTTGGATTTTGTTATTATTAAAGGAAACCAAGAAGGGAATCAAGGAATGCAAAAGGATCAAGAGGAGAGGTATCTTTGAGCAAGGTTTAAGCAAGGATTTCAGGGTGGGTTATAGTTTTATAATTAAGTAATAGGCCATTAATGTTTTCTTTCAAATGATGGAAATAAATGATTTCAACTACTTCATGAATATACATTATAACTTTTTAAATGCTTTGAAAAAGTGTTTTGTGTTTGGAATGAGATTATTGTGTTGATGATTTGTGAAAAGAACATGAAAATGATTTTTTAAAAGATAATGTGTTTGAAAAAACGCAAGTTTAAAAAGTGTGCCATTTTGGGCAACAAGTTTACAAGATTATTAAATACATATTATGTGGGTTTGGTTTAGTCCATTATGTTATCAAGTGCACTTTGACTAAAGACTTCTGCCACCTGCCCGCTAGTGACATGGAGCTCTTTCCTAGACTCCCTCATGTTTACGACTACACAAAACCACTATATTGGATTATGTTAGTTCGTTTTGTTCACGACTTGACAGAACCATTATATAAGAATGTGATAGTTCGTTCTATTTATGGACCTTCCAAACCATTTTGATGTGCATATGTGCTCATGATACATTGACAAGATTGATGCATACCTGATTTGCATTATTGAGAATTTGATTGAGAATTTGAGAAATATATACTTTGTGATTCAATGTGAATTTTTGTTACAATGGAAAATAAGTTTTCAATAGATTTGCTTGTTACTGGTTATAAAGTTGTTACCAACGAGCTTTAAGCTCACCCCCCTTTCCATCTCATCTTCAGGTGAGGAGCAAGAGATCGAGTAATCAAGAGTCAAGGCATTACTCCGACTAGGCTTATTTTTCTTTTGAAGTTAGATTTTGTAAAACAAGGCTTTAGTTGCATTTTGAGAAATTCTACTTTTGCAAATGATGTATTTTTGGTTTATGTTGTTATGTGACTTGAAATGCCCATTAAAGCTTTGTAAAACCCTTCCTTTAGTTATCAATGAGGTATGGTTGATGTTGCTTTTAGTTTCAAACTTTTCGCATTAAATCGTTTTACAATGAGAATAAGATTTTGGAAGGTTGCTTGTGTTTATGTTCAAGTTTATTTTTGTCCTTGGGTGGAATTGATGAAGGTGGTTGAAAGAATTTATGTTTGCATTTAGTATAGTAGGTAGTTTTGGGTTGTAGGTTTGGCTACAGGGTTTTTGCTGCAGCGAAGACAATAGTTCGCCACGGTGTAATTAACCCGAAGCTTTTTATTTTCGTAAGCGTGGTGAGTTCACCGCGGCGAGACCAAATGGTCGTCGCGGAGAAAATACAATTGTAGGTTCACCGCGGTGAAAGTTAAATCGTTCGCCGTGGCGTAAAATTCTTGAAGGGTCCAGGGGATTCTCGCATATGTTCACCATGGCAAAATCACAGTTCGCCGCGGTGATGGCCGCCTTTGCTTCCGAAATACTTTCTTCTAAATTTGCAACTTCCAAGCCTCCCTCCACACTCGATCTGCATGATTCCACGTTCGATGTTGGGCTCCGAAAATGTGGTCCAACACTTCTTTTACTAGAATCAATGAAATTCTCTCTTCTAGAGACGGTTTGTCCTCATTTCCAAGGATCTGGACCCTAACCTGATTGAATTCAGGATTCAATTTGACCAAAAATTCATAAACACGATCTTTGCCAATGAAGTTATTTAAGATGGCAGCATCCTCAGGGCATTTCATCTCAAAAACTCGGTAATGGCCAAGTTCTTACCATAGATCCTGTTGCAGGTTTGCATACTCAATGATAGATTTATCTCCTTACTTAGTAGCTGTAGTTTTAACCTTAATCTCGTACACTTGAGCAACATCATGATCCTTCGAGTATGTGTAATGAATGTAATCCCAAATCTCCTTTACAGTGACCAAAAACATACATTTGTCACTAATCATGGGATCCATGGAAGCCTATAGCCAGGACATTATCATAGAATCCTCCTCATCCAATGCTGCAAACATTAGGTTATCCTTTGTTGGCCCTATTCCAAGAAGGCGACTAAACTTCCTTTTTCCCTTGAGATGTGTGCGAACAAATTGAGACCATTTGAGGTAGATCTTCACATTAAGCCTATAAGAAGCCCGAAAATTTTGTAAATCTCCAATTTTCTAATTAGAACTGAATTCTTCTGAAGGGTTAAAGATAGAAGTTTAGGAGGTTGACATGATGAAGAAGGAAAAATCACAGCAATTAAGGCTATCTTAACAAGAATCAAGGAGGGAAAGACAAGGAGCAATGCAACGATGAAGGCTGCAACACATAAGAATAGAATCAAGAAAGGGTTTCGATTATGCAACAATAAAGGATGCTGGGAAAGAGTCCAAAAAGAGTCCAAAAAGAGAAACCCTAGAGCTCTAAAACCATATGGAAAAGAATACTTGTATATTCTATATCTTTTGAATAGATAGTATACATCATTATATAGGGAATTACAAGACATAGAATAGGAAACTAGATCATATAGACTATCTAACTAGATCCCTTAAATAAAGGGATTTTAAACTTATTCTTCTAATCTATTTACAGCTAATGTCTATCTCAACAAAGGTAAATAGACCTCATTTAGTCAACAACATCTCAATATTTTTATAATGAAAATTATTTATTAACATTGGAAAAATAATTATATTGAGTAAGTTCCTCACATGTTGAAACAATATAATGTATGCTCCTCTTAATCCATTAATCATGAATGATTAAGTTTTAATATCACTATTTTCTCCCCTTTTTGATATTAAAAAGAGAATATATAAAAATGAATAAATATTCTTAGATATTTTCGATATGAAAGTATGTGGTTACCTCCTTTTATATATACCATTAATGGTTACGTCCTTCTCTCCTCACTTGGTTTAATAATTGGTCGTGAGGACTCTTAGTAATTTTTTTAGATTAATTATTAGAGATGCTACCAATGTCTCTTATTTGGTATCCATATACGTGATATCAGTTGTTAGTATTCACTTAGAGCCATTTGATATTGGCCTACATGGTAAAGGACATCAAAGTATTCTAGGTACCAATGTAAACTTGGGTCTTGGTTAGTTAATTATTAAACCTTTTCAACTTATATTCTTTTAAGTATGTTGATCAAAATCTCTTTCTAATCAAAGTAACCAAAGAACTAATTAACTTATTTTGGAATTCCTATGATAGGTTTCACCTTAATTCAAAATGAGTATATAATTTTATCTCTAGCAACCCATACAACCATCATTATTTATATTATGTTCTATTCATACATATCATCTTTTGATCTCAATATTTAAATCCAATTTTGGATCTTCATCTATCATTCATTTAATTCAACAAAATTTGTAAACATAAATCATTCTTAAGAAAATAAGTATCTTTCATTAAATTAAAGAAATCAATTCAAAAAATAAATCCTTTGGTTCATTTAATGTAAATCTATATCTATTTCAGTTTTTAATAAAACAAAGAAAATTAAGAAAGAATAATAAAGAAACATGAATGAGCTCATGATTCTTGAATCTTGATGCTTTTTATTGATCTTGATGGAATCTTGCTTTTCTCTATTATTATTTCTTTTTAATATGCTCTTGAGTCTCCTTAGCCTAGACTATTTTTTGGTCCTCCCAAACGTCTCTCCTTTTCTCTTTTTATTTCATGAAATCTCAAGTTTTATTCAAACACGATTTAAAAATAGGACCATATAGATAGAATATATTTAGAAGTAAAATCCCTTAAGTATTTTACTATGCTTAAATTTGTCTTGATTCAATAATTAATCATAGTTACTTAGATCGATAGAAGTTCCTAAGTTACAATTATTTTCTAAGTTACAATTATTTTCTCTCTTGAGTAATACAATCTGTATCCTTAGGTTTATTGGTCGATAGAAATTCCTAAGTTACAAGTGTTTTCTCTCTTGAGCAATATAATCCTTATCCTTAAGTTTGTTGAATTCCATGTGTTTTTTTCTTTATAAATTTGTGTGCTAAGTAGTTAAAACAATATTTTGGTCAAATTGAATCTTAACGTTTTCATCAAAATTCGATTTAAACATTTTGATATATCCAAAATGAACTTTATCGTTTCATAAACATTCAATTTGAACCCCTTTAACTTCTATGTTAATCCTTCTTCATAAAAATATATTTGAAATCTTTTCATAACCTTTTTCCAAATATATATCCTACATGATAAATGGGGTCAAAAATTTAAAATAAAGATAATAAAATCTCATTTCTTTCCTCTCTCATTTCTCTTTCTTTGTTCTCTTTAACTTCTCTACTTACCGTTTCTTCTCTTTAAAAAGAAAAGAAATGATGTTTAGATTAATGAATTGGTATGACCACAAAATACACATCTCCCAATTCCAACCCCTACTAAGTTATCAAATTGAAATGGTATTTGTTCTTGGTCTCTTTCTAATGGCTTTTGGCTCATGTCATATTTCTGTTGCTTCTTCTTGTTTTAAACTATTCAAATTTGTCGACAAGTACAAGGACAAATATGATAACAATATTATAGCAAAGTGGCTTTTAGATGTTTCTCTAGTTTTGAAATTTGTAACGATAGGCATTTGCATGGTTGTATCATGAAACTAAAATTTAATATTACCTAAGCTACTTTAGACAAAATGGAGACTCAATGGGTGGAAGTAGATGGGCCACGATTGAATTTCTTTAGGGTGTTAGCCCAAAATTTGGTTGCCAAGGTTTGTCTCCTCTTTATTTAGGCTTTGTTCTTTTCCTAGCAACAATTCATTAAATCACATTTTCTGTTAATTTATTATCCTACAGTTTCTAAAGCAAGGTAAAGATGGCCACTGTATACTTTGTTTTTTGAAAAGTAGCAATAGAAAGCCTAGTTCTTCTTATGTTCATGCCTTACAAACGGTAGTTAGAATATAAAATATGACAAGATTTAGAAATTCATGATTGTTGACATCTATTCATTCATATTCATAATTCTATTCCATATAAAGATATACTTTACAAATATTAAACTTTCTATATTGCTCAGTGAATGCATAAATGATTCACGGATGTAATCTCCTTACCCAATTTATCTCTTTCCCTAAACTTTCTATCTTATTTTTCGTATATGATGATATTTTTGTAAGAAGTTTCTTCTTTACCCAAACTTCTCTACATTAACTAGTATCAGAGCCACTTCTATTGGACAACTCAAGAAGCTCTCTATCCATATTCGTAAAAGAAATCCATATGTCTGTGATCCATAAGCTCTTTGTTTTTCCACTATTACCATTCCTATTACTCATTTTTTCAAATAACCTTTAGGTCCATCACAATAAGGTTAGTGAAATTTTAGCCCAACTTGAGTCTAGGTTTGATCAAGTTAATGCTACTTTACAAACAATATTAACAGAGTTACAAGCCTTATTACAATTCTTGAAGTTCAATTGGGAAGGATCCAACTGCCTGGATCTACAAGGCAGAACAATACTTTTAGTTCAAAGTAGTTGCTCCTGACCAACAAGTGTAGCTTGCTTCCTTTCATTTGTAAGGGATTATGTTGCAATAACATTATTGGCTGAAAAAATTTTGAGGATCAATTACTTGGGATGAATTTACCAAGGCAATCCTTTTATAATTTGGTCCTACTGATTATAAGGGCCTATAAACTCAAACAAACTGGAGAAAATTAGTAAGAAGCCTTTGAAAGGCTTTCTCACCGTGTTTATGGATTACTTAGAAGTTTTGTATTGGTTGTCTTATTGCAGGACTTTGGTATGACATTCGTTTGGATGTTGAAATTAAACAATCTTGTAGCTTGGCTAATGATATAGGGGTTATACTTCTTATTGAATAATGGAATCAATCATAGAAGAAATCTAATCAATCGATTCATCCTTATCCATCTTTTATAGCCCTAAGGAAAAATTCTAATCTAATAGCTAAAGTCTCAGGCCCTTTGTTATATCGGTGGGAAAATTCAAGTCTAAATGCTCCATCCACATTTTGAAAAATTATTAATTAAAATGCAAAGGCACGATGAGAAAAGAGGTTATGTTACTTTTATGGTAAAAAGTTTGTCCCAGGTCATCGGTGTATTTGTCTATATTTGTTTATGATTAAAGACTCTCATCATTTGATTAAAGATCCACCTTCTCAAAGCTTAGATGATGATATTGTTGTAAAATATAAGCCTAAGCCAAAAATTAAGAGGTGGTGCCTCATGTCTCTTTCTATGCAATTGTTGAACCCAACCTTACCCAAACTATACGGGTAATGGGCAATAAAAAAAATAAGGACGTGATGGTCCTTATAAATGATGGTAACAACCACAACTTCATTGATCAAGCAATAGTGACGATGTGTGGGTTACCATTACTTTAGAGTAAGAAGCTCCAATTTAAGGTTGCCAACTGAGAGATGATAGTTTGTATTGGATAATGCCTATCACTCACAATCGTCATTCAAGGTAAACCAATAACAACAGATTATTATATTCTTCCTGTTATAGCAAGTCAACTAGTTTTGGGGTTACAATGATTAAAAAGTCTTGGCTAATTGAGATAGATTGTAAAAAGTTGATAATGAAATTTGAGCTTAGGGAAGTTAATTACACATTCCAAGGGCTAAAACAGGATGTCATTATAGCTCTACCTAAAAAAGAACTTAGCTGCATCCAAAGTATTGCTTTCTTCCCCCAAAATTTGCCTTCTAATCATAATTCCCAACTAAACTCGTACTCTTTTGATGTAGCGCACCTCCTAGCTGAATTTCAATAAGTGTTTGAGCCACCTAATAAATTCCTCCCAAAAAATAGCATAATCATCACATTCATTTATAGACAAACATTGAGCCAATAAATGTTAGACCATACTAGTAACCCTACTACCAAAAGACTGAATTGAAGAAGATGGTAAGAGAACTCCTATAGTCCTAGTTAATAAGACCTAGTAATAGCCCATTCTCTTCATCTATTTTATTAATTAAGAAGGCAAGTGGTGGTTGAATATTGTGTGTAGAATATCGAGCTTTGAATAATATAACAATTATTGATGAACTTTATGAGCCAATTTTTCTCCAAATTAGATTTATAGGTAGGCTTTCATCTGATTCATGTGCCATATGAAGTTATCCCGAAGATGAATTTTTGGATGAATGAAGGACACTATGAATTTGTTATAATGTCATTTGGCCTCACTAACACTCTTACAACCTTTCAGATCCTTATGAATGACCTCTTCCTCCTATATCTTTGAAAGTTTAAATTGGAATTCTTTGATGATATTCTGGTACATTCAAAGTTATGGGATAAGCATCTTTTACATCTTCGAATTGTTCTATATTAGTAGCTAACTAATTATCGATTAAAGAAGCAAAATGCAACTTTGATGTTTTACAGATAAACTCTTTGGGCCATATTATTCCTGAGCAAGGAATAGTCATTGACCTAATAAAAATACAAGTAGTCCTTGAATAGCCAACTCCAAAAACGTTGAAGAGCATTTATGGGTTCCCTGTATTAGTAGGTATTACTATAAATTTATTCACCATTTTAGGAACACTGTAACACCATTAATACAACTATTGTCTAAAAAGGGATTCAAGTGGAATGAATCAGCTAAGTTAGCCTTTAGACAGTTGAAAATTGCCTTTAGTCCTATGTCTTCCAAAATTTTCTTATCATTTTATGGTTGAGTGCGATACAAGTGGGACCAATTTTAAAGCAGTTCTTTCTAAAAAAGATAGGCTAATAGCTTATTCCACTGAAGCTTTAAAAAGATCGTCATTATTTTTGCCTACCTATAAGAAGGAGATGTTGGCCATATTTAAAGGCTATTTAGAAGTGGCATCTTTATTTGCTGAGCAAAAGATTTGTTATTTGTATAAATCAAATGATTCTTAAGTATCTTCTCAAGCAATTAATTACAGCTCTAATGCAAGCCCGATGGCTATTTAAAATCCTAGGATATGGTTATAAAATTAAGTATAAATAAGGATCTGAGAATCTTAATTTCTTATCTCGTATGATTGAGTTTGAGCTCTTATCTATTTCAATGCCTCATGCATATTGGTAGCCAATATTATAGGCAGAAGTGAAGTGGGATTCTTTTTATAAGAATCTTTCCTAAACACAATCACCTAACTAGTTGATACAATAAGATGGGGTGTGGTTTAAAAGTGACAAGGCTTATTTGTATCCCACTTCAACTCTAATTCAACAGATAATTAAAGACTGTCACTCATCTCTAACCGGAGGCCATTTTAGATTTCATAAAGTAGTATCTCACGTCAAGTTTAGCCTCTTAGCCTAACATGCTTCAAATGGTAAAAAAGTTTTTGTAGCAATATTTTATATGTCAATGATACAAAGTTGATTGCATGAACAAACGTATCAATGGAATTTATTGAATGTTTGCTGCCATCAAATAGATATACATTCATCCTGCTAGCGGTTGATTATTGAAAAAATGTGCTCACTTTATAACTTTAAATCATCCTTTTACTACTGTCATTATGGTCGAGGCATTTGTAGTAAATATGGTTCAACTCCAAGGAATCCCATCCTCCATTATTAGTGATTGTGATAAGGTATCTATCAGTTCCTTTTGACAAACATTGTTTCAATTACAAAGAACTAAGCTTTGTATGAATTCAAGTTACCAATCTTAATCGAACAGGCAAACCTTAATCAGACAGGTAAACCAAAGTAGTGAATCACATATTGGAACAATATTTAAGGTGCTTTGCAACTGATTAACTGTGAAAGTTATCTGAATGGATACCTTAGGTTTAATTTAGTTATAATATATTAGTTCATTTTTTAATGAAGAAGACGCCCTTTGAGGATGTTTATGGTATTCCACCTCCAAGCATCTTGTCTTATATCCCTGGCACTAGCTAAATCCAAGCAGTTGATGAGTACTTAAAGAATCATAATTATGTTTTATACTAGCTAAGAAGTAATCTATTGTTAGCTTGTAATAAAATGAAATGTTAAGCTGATCAAGGTTGACAAGAAATTTCTTTTACAATGGGGGGATTATGTATACCTTAAGCTCCAACCTTATCAGAAGTGTTTTGTGGCATTTTGAGATTCGATAAAGCTTGCTCTCTCGTATTTTGGTCCTTTCCAGATTGTCCAAAGGTTGTGTTGTGGCTTATAAGTTAGCTTTACTCTTTGGCTCTCAAATTCATAATTTTTTTCAAGTTAGTCTTTTATAGAAGTGCTTGAGACCACACATTTCCTAGGTAATAAATGATTATGTAATTCTTCCTCAACTTAAAGTTGTACTTAATCTGAGTTGTTAGTAAAGGGAAATACCATACAAAATTTGAAGTTTCAATAAATTATAAAGGAGTCTCAATTGAAGATGCTACATAGGAAAATGAAGAGAGGGTGAACAAGACATATCCAACTTTTTAACTTTTAGGAGGATTGATATAGACCTCTATTTGTAATGTAAAAAGACTTGGTCAAATTTTATATATTTTTTCATCCTAATAATCCATTAGGAGATTATTTTTAGTTGTATTTAGATAGTAGCAATTTGTTTTCCAAATTCTTAGTTTTTTTTTCTTAAGGCCAATTGTCAATTTAAGGCTTTTTAAGTAATCTAAGTTATTTTTAAGAGAGCATGCGAATAAGAGTATATTTGAACTTTTTTTATTAGAGGTGTCGGACTCAGGCTGACCCCGGGTTAAGGTGGGGTAGGCTCGGGCCATGGGTAGGCCAGGCCAACCCAACCCGCCATATTTTTATAAAAAAACTTCAAAAACGACATTGTTTTTAAAATAACGGTTGAGCTACGAACCGACCGGATCAGGCTGACCTGTCCAATCTTAGCCCATGACCCGGTTGGGTCGACCATAGTCAACCTATGACATAATCAACTAGGGGCGGGCGGGTCGGAACCTTTCTGCCAACCTTGTTTTCCATAAAGTTTTGTTTCCTTTTACCCAAACTTATGTACACCACCTTCATCCCTTTTCTTGCACGTACGTTTCTTACATCATCAAACAAATAGCCGGCAAACCAGTGATTACTAATTTTCAATTTCTTTATCGATATGGAAAGCGTCCATATTATCTGAAATTTATTTCCACTACTATATTACATGCTTTTGTGCTATTTTGTGATCTTCACGTAGAGTAAAATATACCAAACTTTGCTCCTGGGCAGTTGTTTCCCCAATCCAACTGATCCTGCAACTTTCAAGTGGGATTTCTCTTAAAATATTTTTGTTTTGAATCATTTGAAGTTTTTAATTTGGTAGATTCCATTTCTTCTACTTGTACTTGAAACTTGCCTGTGTCTTTTGTATTTTATTCACTCAAATTCTACTGTGTTTATTGTTATCATAATCTCTGAATCGTTGTTTTGCCTTCTGAATCTCAAATGCACGTGCTCTTTTTGTTGAACTCTCGATCAGTCTTTTAGATCACCAGAAATCACCATTTACCCGTATGACAAAAACTAGTAGTGGCGAAGTTGAATCACAAGAACTTCATGCAGAATCAGCCATGGATGAGGAAAGCGAAGAGGGCATTTATGTGTCCAGATGAATAGTTCCCTTGGGTAATGGGACTTGGAATTCTAGTTCGTGTTAGAGCTTTTTTTTTTTTTTTAATCAATTACAATCACAAATCAATGTCTCATACTCAAAATTTTCTAAACATTACATGATCGTTTCTTAACGTTAGATAATTTTTAAAATCATAATAAAATAAGAAAATTTCCATATCTAATTACTAAGAAGGATATCAGAATGCTCTTCATTTTTTGTGTGGGCCTATACAATAGTTTAAATCCAAATACTAAGGCGTACGATTGGATTCGGATACTGTAGTCGAAACCCAGTGTGATCCATGCCTTCATGAAAACTTTATACTTCTTTTATAGTTTCTCGATTAAATGAAAAGATTAGCAAGTCAGTGTATATTAAGCAAATCAACTAACATGGCCACTCTATGTTGGTGTACAGGTAATCTTAAAAAGGAAGAAAAGGGACTAATTAGTTGGTATGTACGGACCAGAGTAATTGGCCTGTTATTAAATGATAGTGCAGAAACACGACCGTTTCAGCAGGGGAAGAAGATACCTTCATGCTGAAGATATGGATTATGAACCACTTTTGCTCGTAATATTTTAATATTATACGCGTTAGATAAAAAAAAATTTAGGATCCAGAATTTAATCAAACATACAATAAAACCGACAAACAAATCCTATTATAGCAAAATAGGAAAAACAAAATACAAAAGATTATAATAGAAAATAGAATGCATGAGAAAAACAGATATTAAATAACAAATAAAAAGAGTCCTTGTTTTTTTAAAATCTCATTCCTCTGTAAAGTAATATTCATTAAATTAACAATTTTTATAATATCACAAATTTTAATTTAGGATCCGAATGTGACTAAATTTATAGTTACTGATTTACAAACTCATTCCCTCTAAAGATTATTTGAAGCAGTTTATAAGACACTTAATTTCAATTAAAACAAAACTCTTATTAGAAATTAATGTTATGGATGTCATTATTTTGAGTCTCTTACCATTAACATTTTTAATTTCAGAACTTCTATTCTTTTTGTCTTTTAAGTCAACATTTCTAACTTCCATTTATTAACTTTCTTAATAGAGGGGTATATACAACATGTTATATCCAAAAATGACCAAACAAAAATCCACTTCCGTTGGATGTAACCTTATCCAAAATTCATGGCCAAATTAAGATTGACCAAATTTTGAGCCGAATTCGAGCCTTGATTACAAACCCCAAGGTTCAACCTAAATGGTTCAACTCTTAACCACAAAATGAGATCATTTTAAAAATATTTAGACGGCTTGAGTAGATTAGGGCTGAAATTAGACTGCGTCTGAGTAGGTGTGGACCATCATTAGACTTGACTTACCGCAGCCCATTACCATCCATAACTCTATCATTAAATAGATGACATAACAATCATTTAAATGCAAACTTATATTCATACATGAATATTTAGCAATGTGCACATGGTTTTGAGAGGACCCACTCTCTTGTTTTGTTCACGATTTCAAGTTTTATAAAAAAGAAAAAAGAAGAAAAACTTGTTATGGTGATTTTCTAGGATTTCAATACATTTAAGTATAGAAATTGAACAATATTGGAGGGATTTGCTGGAGATAAAGTGACTGTTGATAGTTTATTTAAAAATATTCTCTAATTTGTGTCTACTGTAAAAAATTTTGAACATAAGTTTAGAAAATTTTATGATTTTTTTCCAAATTTTAAATAACATAAACACACATGGATTTTGAAAAGGTGAGAACTATATTTATATTATTTTATTGCGTTTAATCATTTATAGAGAGTATTTTTTTTAATTTTATTGATTACTTAGGGCTTAGAGTTTGTTTACATAGATTCTTTAAAGTTTGTTTACAATTTTTATTATTGATTCTTAATGAGTATACACTTATAAGAATAAAAAAGCAATCGTTTATGTAATTATTTTTTATATGTGTATCATAAAGGTCACTACTTGCATGTTCAATTAAATTTTTTTATCAGTTGTTTAATATTATGTGACAATTGATTGTCTACTAATGTGTCTCTTTACGCTCTATAAAAGTAAATGAATTATATCTAATTATGGGTAGGCTTAATAAAGGGTCAAGCTCGGGTCATATATGAAAAGTTGGAGCTCAATCAAGCTTAAGCCAAAATTTAGGTGCCTAGTTAAAGTGAATTTGGATGCACCAGGATTAGATCAAATTGGTTCCTCTAAGCCCAAAACCTGAGTTCTTTTACCAAATCCTAGCCCGACCTGAAACTAATAACATCATACTTTGTCTATTAACTTTAGGTTAGGTTAGACCAAACTTAACTTTTTTGCTAAGCCTAGTTATTGGATGTTTGACTAAAAGTTCGGGAAAAAGTTAGAATAGGAAAGAAAATTTAGAACAAAGAAGAAAATCCCTACCCAATTTTGGGACATATTTGTCATTCCAACATTAGTCAAAAAAGTATATTTTAGCACCTAACGTTTGCATTAAAATATATGTTGTATATTAATATTTAGAATGTTAAAAAATAATTGTAACGTTTTAAAACTATCTAATTTTAACCCTGAATTGAAGAAACTCTTAATGAGGTTAACTTTTTGTCTATTAAGTATCACCTTATCATTGATGTGGCACATTTCTATTATTATTTATATAAAACCTACCCACAATGTCATATGTAATCTACATGATGTTGTGGGTCTTACTTACTTAAATTAGACCTATTTTATAAATAATATAATTAACCCTAAATTCAGATTAATTATAATTAATCTTAAATAAACTTAATCAACCATAATTAATAGAGATTGTAGCTTTCCTTTTCAACTACACATCACCTTGAGTTCTTGTATATTTTTTCTCGTGTTCCCTTCTACTTGACACTTTAATCCACCTAAATGTTTACACTCACCATTCATTTCATATCACAATATGCACTTTAGATCTCAAGAGCCTTTACTACGCTGAAACTTGGTAGACACAACCAAAGCAAGAAATGGGGATCTCTAATTAGAAGGAAGGCCTATTACCCCCTAACTTTTTTTTTTTAATCTTTCTTTGGTATATCTAATATCTATAGCCAAAAGCATCAAGAGGAGTCACCCACTCAAAATGAATAGAAGAAAAAGGATGCAAAGTCCAAAGAATAACAACATATTTTAGAATGGGTTCATAATCAGATTGAGATCTTTAAATTATGGTTAATTAGGATAATTGACAAATTAGGATTAATTAAAGTTATTTATAAATTAGAGTTAATCGATTAAATTCATATAAATGGGAAATTAGGACAATTTAAGTTTAACTAAGATTACTTAAGGTTATTTTGAATTTATAATTAATTATGGTTGATTAGGATTTATTAGGACTAATTAGCTATAATTTGAAATGAAGGCTAAATAAGTTATTTATAACTTATTTTTAATTTAAGTGAACGAGGCTCACAGTGTCACATAAATTACACGTGCTTCTATGGGTCTAGTATAAATAATAAAATATTAAAAATAGATGTTACATCAATATTGATGTGACATTTAATTGACAAAGAGTTAATCTCATTAAGACGTTTATCATTTAATGGTTAAAATTAGATAGTTTTGAAATGTTATGTTTTTTTAATACTCTAATATATTAGGGTTTATCCTAATTTTGATGCAAATATTAAGATTAAAAATATACTTTTTTTCCTCTAACATTAATGTGTCCCATAATATTCTTACATATACATCTTTATTTTTCAACATGAACTGTATATATATATATACAGTTCATGTTGAAAAATTCAGTTGATATAGACACAGAATTATTAAATTCATAGAATTTTCTAACTAATGAATTGTATATATATATATATATATAGACACACACCCACACATATGAATAAATGAATTGCTTAATATAAACCAAAAAAATAATGGAATAATAATTTAAATAGGATAAGGAAAAGATAATGCAAACTGATTTATAGTGGTTCGACTAACACCCTTTTCTACGTCGACTTCTAAAACTCTTATTAGAATTCTACTATAATTATTCTTTCAAGGCGAAGAATAACTTTTTTACAATCTTTCTCGGTTAAGAGGAACTCATCTTACAATCTTCTTACAAGGTGAAAAAGAACCTTAATCCTACTTGGAACACTCCCAAGTTTAATATCCAACATCCTAACAAAGGATTACAACTCAAAATATCTCACTTATTCAGTTGATAACTCCAAAGATGCTCACTTATACAAATATGAAAAATGATGCTCAAATGATATAAAGGACCTCTAAAAATGTGTGTAAAATACACCCAACTACTTCTTGATGCTAAAATTAATAAGAACAGACATATTTATAGTATTTTGAGAGCCTTCCTAGTTATTGGAGTCAAGAACTAACCATTATAGCGACTATAGGCAAAGTACTGGTTAACTGATATGCATTAAAGGCACTAGGTTCACCAATTGTTGGAACACTAATTAACTAGTAGGCATATTGGTTGACCATTATAGCACATTGGTCGACCAATACATTAACTAATATTACAACAAACTCATGATACATTAAATTTAATAACTTTAACTTATATTGGTCAATCACTAACCTATAGGTCTACCAATCACTCCAAAAATATGATTTTAACAACTTCAAATTCTCAAAACAAATTTGTTTAATGCAATTATGATTTAAACACTTCCTAAAATATTATCTAAATAATGTTTGAAAGATCAATAGGTTCTTCTATTAAAATCACAAGCTTTAATGCCTTTTGATGAATGTAAAGACTCATGCAATAAAGTGAAATGAAATGTTTATGCATGGTGAACCTTTTGAAGCATCAAATTAATAAAGTGATATTACAATTAATATTACAAACTAAAGAATAACCATGATAAGCCTTCATCTTCATTTTAATGGTTATAAACTTCAAAGTCTCTTTTTTAACTTCACAAGTTATCTTTTTGAGTTTATGACTTCATTTTGTTCTTATATTGCTTTTCATGAAAATAACAAACTTATTAGAAGTAATATATTTTGTTATCATCAAACTGTTGATTAGAAACTCCTTTGGTTTAACAATATCTCCCTTTTAAATTGTGACAAAATATTTATGATACTAGAAAACAAATAATAAAATTAAACACACAAACAAATATTAAGATATGATTAACTCCTCCTTAATTTATGCATAAAATATAATTCAATATGAAGAGCATAATTCAATACTAAGAACATACTTTAAATCAAAGAAATATCTATATATGAAGATTGGTTGACCACACAATATTACTGGTTGAATAGTGTGTGTGGTCATCCAAACCTATAAGCCAACTACAGTACAAACTGACTAGAATAAAAGTTTAAGAAGAAAAAAACTATATCGGTTGATTAATAAGGGTAAGTGGTTGATCAGTGTATATAGTCAAACTCAAAAGAAACTCACTTAAAAGAGAAAAATTCTTAAGTGAAGTGATATTGGCCAACCATAAAAGGGCATTGGTTGACTAGTATGCCTAAGTGGTTACCTAGGTTCGTAACCAAACAACTAGCAAACTCATTGGAAAAAAAAAAGAGAGGGGAATTATGAAGATACCGGTTAAGCAAACTAAGATGTTGGTTAACCAATTTATTAGATAAGGAATCATCTTTAAAACTCGAATTAAAGCATTAAAACACTTAAAAATATTGATAATACCAATAAAAAATGGTAAAAAAATGGAGACTTTAAAATCATGCCTAATTATCTCTTAATATCATCATTCACTAGGTTAGAGAAAATATATCCCAATTGATTTAGTAATTAACAAGTTTTTAGCTTAACATTCCCATTTGCATAATATTTAAAATTACATCCATAATATGCTAAAGAAATTTTCAACCTACTATTCACAACTAGGAATTTAAACTAAAATTGATAAATAAGAGCAATATATGGCAAATTTCTAAAGTATGAACTAATAGTTACCTCTTGTTAAACATTACTTATGGTATGATCAAATGAAGATTCTTCTTGAGTTTTCAATCCATTAATGGCATCTCATCCTTCTCATCTTAATCATTTGGTTCAAAATTTTGAAAAGTTTTAATGATTACTTTTAGGAGTTAAATTATTTATATCTTACAACAACATCTTCAAGATAAAAAATATATTCTTAAAAAATAATGCTCATTTCAATAACTACATACATACTATTTACTCTTTCTTTTTTATAAACCTTACTAAACAAGGAAATCAATGTGTTTTAAGAATCTAAATTAACTTTATTCCTTGGCTGTTAGATTCCTTCTCTTCAACCCATACTTTTAAGGGTTTGCTTTTCACTCTTTGTTTTAGAAAACAAAATCTATCTATATGTCCAAACTTACCATAAAAATGGCATACAATATTATATAAATGACGATGATACATAAATGTATTACTATGTATGTATGCATAATAAGGAAACTTCTTTTAGACATTAAAGGTGTTGAATATTTTCCTATGATGCATAAATGCATTACTACACATGTAGGCATAATAAGGAAAATTCTTTTGGACGTTAGAGTTGTTGAATATTTTACTAGGATAGTGAAATAAGTTACCATGATTATATGTGTGATGTCTATTATGAATGAAAGCTTGATATATGATTATTTTAGGCTAAAAATGTTGTGAGTAAGTTTACATGTTATTATAGAAGTTAAGTCTATTCTTTCCTTGATAGTATTGAACTTTATGCTTAGGTTATGAGCCATATATAAAATCATGATACTTACTTTTAGGATTAGTCCTAGTGGATGTGGCATATGCATGCATGTGCTTGGACGTGGATGTTTGACATCGCTTGTCAAGTGCATTGCAAAATTTTCCTAACTCTGCATACTAAAATTTGTAGTTGTGGTGAGACGGCATCATATCCATAGGAAATATTCAATTAATTTTCGTAACGAAAATAATTGATGCAAAGGAAAAAAAAGATTTTGGGTTTTATACAATTAAGAAAGTAAATTAAAATTTAACTAACGAAAACAAATTATGGAAAGACAATCACAAATGATAAAAAGTCGAATATATGTAATGTTTGGTTCTAGGATCAATCTCTCACACCTCTCTTCGAACTATTGATCGAAGATTAACAATACCCTCTGCTAATTGCGGTTTTCCCTTAGGTTGTATTTAATTAAAATAGGATCGTTAATTAATCCTAGCTAACGAATAACTTAGGATACAATCTCTAGATTCAATTTGGTAGCCACATTACAAAGTAGAAAATGGATCAATATAGGTAGTAACCTCACACGTTCGGGTTATCTAACCTAAGTTATGTTGTTCCTAACGACTCAAGATCATTAGTGGCTATTAATGAACATCAAATATAATGATTACGAATTATATTCAACATTCTAGCAATAAGTTCGCGATAGAATAATCCAAATAACATATCAATATCATCTTTACAAAACTCAATTCAATCAACACAAACAACAATAACAATATAAAAAGAGAATATCAATATTCATAAGATGAGATAAGCTTAACCGTGACTTGGGCGTCGATTTCATCGTCAACAAGTGTCGGGCAGTTAGCTTTCCATCTTCTCCTTTAAGCTTTAAGTATCAACCATCGTAGCCTCTGTTGGTATTGAAAACTGAAAGAAAATGAAGAAAAACTGTTGGGCCCCAAATTTTTTTAATTAATTTTATTAAGCATGAAATGTTTAAATTTTGTGGTTTTACTAGATGAATTATTTTTGGAATAATTAGCATGCCAATTATTGGAGGATTTATTGCTTAGATTGATGTAATTGGAAGTATTAAATGGAGAAATTAAGATTAAGTTAGAGTATAGTATGGTGTAAGTTAAATTGAAGAAGTAAGAATGTA
>JAOQMP010000006.1:34220122-34231539 GCA_027563575.1 Erythroxylum pedicellare
CCGATCTGTTTCTTTTTGCATCTCTTGTAGTCTCATTTTGTATGTAAGAAAAGATCTAATAACCTCCTCTAAGGGTACTATTGTTAAATCCTTAGTTTCTTATATGGCTATTACTTTAGCTTCCCACATATTTAAATGTGGCCTAAGTAACTTTCTTACCACTTCAACATTAGTATATGTCCTTACAAGACATTTAAGAGCATTAATAATACCAATAAATCTAGTATACATGTTAGATATTCTTTCATCATGCTTTATTTGAAACAATTAATATTGATATATTAGTATCCTTAATTTGCTCTCCTCTACTTAATTGGTTTCCTCATGTGTAACTTCTAAAGTATGTCAAATTTTATGGGCCATTTTACATATAGAGAACCTATTGAATTCACTTCTTCCTAATGCACAAAAATGGATATGTATAGCCCTACTATTCAAAGAAACTAATCACTTATCTTCAAGTTTCCCTTTTTCTTTATAAATAAAGAGACTATTTGAAACTATTTCCTATAGGTTGACACTTTCAGTCATTAAGAATAATCTCTTCCTAGTTTTCCAATAAAGTTATTCATTGCAATCAACAAAAAGTGATATGCTAATTCTTTATCTTTCTTGGTTGAGTGTGATGATGATGATGCTAAATATAAATTTATGATATTTTCTATAAGATTTTGTTAGAAATGCTTAGTCTAATAGACCTACTTTGATACACTTATTAAAGCTAATGGCACTCAAAGGTGAGGGGATAAATTGAGTGTTTATAAAACTCAAGAATTTTCTAACTAGTGAAGTTAATTTAACATCAATATATATACAAATTACTAGATTGCTTAACATAAACCAATCAAACAATTGAATAATAATTCCACTATAATTTTTCTTTTAAGGTGAAGAATAACCTTCGTATAATCTTTTTCAATAAAGAGGAACCCTTCTTACAATCTTCTTCCAAGGTAAAGTGGAACCTTATTCTTACTTAGAACACTCATAAGTTACATTAACCAACACGTCAACAGAGGATCACAACTCAAAAATATCTCTCTTATTCACTTGATAACTCTGAAGTGACTCACTTGTACAATTATAAAACAGTGATGCTTAAATGATTGAAAAACACTTAGAAATATGTGTAAAATACACTTAAAATTTTTTAAATGTTAAAACCAACGACAAAATACCTATTATAGCATTTTACGATCCTTCCTAGCTGTTGGAGCTAAGAACTAGTCATTGCAGTAACTGTATATAGAACAATGGTTGACTAGTATGCATTAAAGGTACTAAATTCACTAGCCATTGAAACACTGATTCTATACATTAACCAATGTTACAACAAACTTATGGTGTATAAAATTTGGCAACTTTAACCTATAATGGTTGATCATTAACCTATATAGGACAACCAATCACTTAAAAAAATGATTTTAACAACTTTAAATGCTCAAAACTAATTTTTTAAATCCAATTATGATTTAACACTTCAATATTCCCCAAAGAGTTTTGGAAGATTAAAAGGTTTTTTTAAATAAAAAGCTTCAGTGCCTCTTAATACAAGTAAAGGCTCAAACAATAAAGTAAAATGAAATGTTTATGTGTTGTGAGCCTTTTAGAGCATCAAATTAACAAAGTGAGATAACAATTAATATTATAAACTAAAGAATAACCTTGATATGCCTTGTTCTTCTTTTGTTCTTAGTTTAACTTCATTTCGACAGTTGCAAACTTCAACTTCTCTTGATCAACTTTATAAGCTATCTTCTTAAGTTTATGATCTCATTTTGTTCTTCTATTGCTTTTCATCAAAATAATAAACTCATTAGTAGTAATTATGTTTTTTTTTAATCATCAAAACACCAATTAGAACCTCCCTTGGTTCAACAATTATGTCAAGATTGAAATTACAAAAATAACTAAAGTATGAAATGTTTAAAACTAGGAAAGAACTAGGATCATTTTTTTCTATAGTTTAATGTTATCTATGATAATTAAACTTGTAAAAGTAGTAGTAAGCCTTCAAAGAGATAAGGTAAAATAAACAAAAACAATTTTCCTTATTAGAAATGAAGAAAATCCTAGAAACATCTACCTATGGTGCTAATGAAAGACTTGTTAATAAGGATGAAATATTAGTTAAAATCTTTGAAAAACTATTAATTATTGGAAAATTTTAAAAGTAAAAAACACTAAATTTATGAATCATCAAGTTGTAACTTTTTCCAAAAATTTATATTACATTATTAAAACACAAGAAAGTGTTATATCCTAATCCTTAACATTGAATTTATTAAAGGTGAAGCAAATTATATTCTAAATTTCTAACTTGAGAATTTTTATAATTTAGATCATGATACCAAAAACAAAAAATTCTAAACTCTAAAAACATCTTCTCCAATGTCACAACAAATCCTGTAACTTCTCATTAGTTAAAATAGTTTTAAAAGATTCTTTGTCAAAATAACAATTTTAAGATATAGTTTTTTAAGGATGAAATTTGTCAATTGTTTAAAAAACATTTCCAACAATTGTTAGCTTTTTAAATATTTTAAAAAGACTTTGATTCATGTAAAATAATTTTTGAGTAACTATTTTTGATAAATTTTATTTTTTTCAAGATTTTATCAATGGAGTCTCCTAGAGCTACTATTAGCTCTGGATTTGTTGACAAATGGTTCAACCATTCTTGAATATTAACTTTAGAAGATAAGGTTAAAGAAGCCTCACCTTTTAATAGAAATGAATGGTGCAACCATTCTTAAATATTAACTCTAGAAGATGAGGTTGAAAAACTATTATTATTGGAAATTTTTCAAAGTAAAAAAGACTAAATTTATGAATCATCAAGTTGTAACTTTTTCCAAAAATTTATATTACATTGTTAAAAGATAAGAAAGGGTTATACCCTAATCCTTAACATTGAATTTATTAAAGGTTAAGCAAATTATATTCTAAATTTCTAACTTGAGAATTTTTATAATTTAGATCATGATACCAAAGAACAAAAAACTCCAAACTTTAAAAACATCTTCTCCAATGTCACAACAAATCCTATAACTTCTCAATAGTTAAAATAGTTTTCAAAGATTCTTTGTCAAAATAACAATTTTAATATATAGTTTTTTAAGGATGAAATCTGTCAATTGTTTAAAAAACATTTCCAACAATTGTTAGCTTTGTAAAAATTTTTAAAAGACTTTGAATCATGTAAAATAATTTTTTAGTAACTATTTTCGATAAAATTTATTTTTGCAAGATTTTATCAATGAAGTCTCTTAGAGCTACTATTAGCTCTAGATTTGTTGACAAATGATTCAATCATTCTTGAATATTAACTTTAAAAGTTGAGGTTAAAGAAGCCTCACCTTTTAATAGAAATGAATGGTGCAACCATTCTTAAATATTAACTCTAGAAGATGAGATTGAAGAAGCCTCACAAAATTATTGCTAGCTTAGGATTTGCTAACAAATGGTGCAACAATTCTTAAATATGAACTTTAGAAGATGGGGTTGAAGAAGCCTCACAGTGGGTTTTAATAGGAATGAAAGGAACACTTTCTCCTCCTTCTAGGATATCTCTCCAAGATTTTGCCAGTTAGGTTAACAATGATGTTTTAGGTTAGGCTTTAGAAGGGCTTTGTTGTGGCATTAAGATCTTCATGGAGTTTTAGTTAATTCTTTTTAGTATTATAACATGGATTGTAAGAAATCATGAGTTCTAATATTTGGAATATTATTTGCTTTACCTTTGATAAATTTGATGTCAAATTCTAAATGTTTTACTTTTCTATCTTTGAATTGTTTTATTTCTTTGTTTGTTTATTTGGACCAAAAGGTACTAGCATAACAAGTTTACTAATCCTTTAAGAATCTATTCATCAAAAAGAGTTGTATTTGTATGGAACTATAGTCATATATGGCTAAATCTAAATTTTCTAATTCAAAAGATAGATTTGATCCAATTATAACTTTGATCATTGATCTAAAAAGAATAAATTTTCGTAACTCAAGTAGTTAGTTTGAAACCTAG
The DNA here is from genome assembly GCA_027563575.1 of Erythroxylum pedicellare. Classification (NCBI taxonomy): domain Eukaryota; kingdom Viridiplantae; phylum Streptophyta; class Magnoliopsida; order Malpighiales; family Erythroxylaceae; genus Erythroxylum; species Erythroxylum pedicellare. The sequence continues at coordinate 34,224,147 of JAOQMP010000006.1, forward strand.
TAGGATAGCCATAATAAGTTTCACTTTTCCTAAATCAATTTATTCAAACCTAGTATTCAAATCAAAACTTACTATTACTTGATTGCGTATTGATTGCATTCCATGTCAATAAATGATAGCAATAAGTTTAATGAAAAAACTAAACCCTAAATTAAATAATTGAAATAACTACAACTATTCAATTTAGTTTTCTTGTTTCTCATAAGTTAAATATACAAATACATAAATAACCCACTTACGACTTGTATCAATCATTCATGATAATTATAAAACACTAAACATGTGGATAATAATTGAATAACCAATACTGAATTAATTTATCATATCGATCAATATTAATTACTCATGAAATAAAAGAATTCAAAATAAGAAACAACAACAACAGTTACAATATCCTAGTAGAAGTATTGATGAGATGTAGAGTCTTGGAAGGTCTAGAAGTACGCAGTCTTACATCTAATAAATAAAGAAGATGCTTCTGATAGACCCACAAGAAAAAAGTTATTGAAAATTATTTATAAAACAAAGGCTAAAAATAAAAAACAAATAACTATATAAAAAGTATAATAAGAATAAGAATAAAGAAATTTAAAAACAAAAAATAAAAATAAAAATAGAAGAGCTTTGTTAGATCATTGAAGAAGATCTTTTTGGAGTTTTAGGTTATCTATTTCTTGGTATTATGATCTAAAATTTAAAAATTTACGAGTTAGAAAATATAGAATATAATTTGCTTCACCTTTTAATGAATTTAACATCAAAATAAAAAATATTCAATATAGCCTACCATCTAGTAAAGATTTATTCAAAGTGAATATTTAATCATCTTTTTTTTAAAACTTCTCTTACAAATTTACAATCAATATTGAGAACAAAATTTTGATTTAATAAATCACTTTGAAATTTAATAATGCATAATGCTATTGAAAAAATTCTTTCTGAACAGTAGAATAATTATTTTTGAGTTGGGTTCTAATGAACAACGTTATACTGAATTATTTTCTTTTTGTTATTAACAATTTGTTTTAGTATTTCTCCATATCCTTGGTTTGAGGTGTCAAATAATCTTATAAGCTTTAGGATTAATTAAGTGTAGAGTTGAGATTATTTTTACTTGCTTCTTAATTTATTTTACTACGTTAGTATGCTATTCTATTCAAGGTAAAGTTTTGTTTAGTTTGTTATGTGAAGATCTACATAGCCTATTCAAGTTAGAGCAGAAGTTCATAACATAATTTAAAAAATTTTAGTTTTTTGGTCTAGTATTTGATTAAGAAATTTATTTGTAAACTCTAAAGTTCTTTACATGATTATTGTTGTTCCTTATTTTACCTAAAAACCTAAGTTTGAAAAATACTAAATTTTGTTTTCGATACTACCAAGAATTTCTTTCTAATGATATAGATAAAAGTTTTAATATGTTTGAAATGTTGTTCTAACAAAGAAGAGAATATTAAGACATAATTTATATATATTATGCAAAATTCAAAATATGGTAAAAATATTTCATTAATTATTCTTTGAAATTCAAAAGGAACATTTCTCAAACCAAAGGTCTTAATGTTCCATTCAAATTGTGTGAAAAGGACATTATAGGCAGTTTTATATATGTCTTTAGGGTTTGTGTTGTATTTAGAACACTTTTTTTGTTGTTAGAGATTAGATACCTAATCCATTGTAAGATTTTATATACAGATTTATAATTTATTTCTAGTTTAAGGACTCCTCATTCTTGTTCAGAATTTTATTACTATGGAAGGCAACACAACTGCAAGCAGATTTGGGCATAGAGATTGGTTTTTTCTTTGGGAAGTTGTTTATTTCTTGTTTACAATGATTTTATGGTTCTTTATTCAATTGTATAGGCCTAATATTAATAGGAATTTGTTTTCTATTAATTTTTTTTCATAAGATAAGTCTATAATATGTTGTTTTCTATTATAAAAAATGTATGGTAAATTGACATCAATTTCATTTTTTGAATTGTTTATTTGATTTCTAATTTTGTCATTTTTCTTTAATGCTCTCATTTGAATATATTATATTATTTGGTTAAGTTTTATAAATAGAATAAGTTTTTAAAATTTATATTCCTATTCTTGATTTTTTAAAAGGAAAACATAATTTCTTATTACTTATTTTTGTTGAAGTGTTGTCCTGGTTTATTATGTATGGGATAATTAGTTTTATAAAATGAGTTTCTAAAATTACCTTACGATGTATATCTTCTACTATAAAAAAAGATGTTCATTTCACCGATTTGTAATTTATTTTTAGTTTTAAATTATTGGCACATTTTAGTCTTTCTTATTTGTTGTAATAGTTTTGTGGGAATAAGTCCTTATTTTTATACAATTTAAATTTGCTTCTATATTAAACAAGGTAATAATGTCTATTATAAGGTCTTCATTTATTTTACGATTTGTTCATTCATACTTTATTATAGTAATTTCTTTATATATAATAAATAAATTTATTTGAAAGATTTTTATTTTCTTAATTTTATCTAAAATACTAGTTAGGTTAAAAGAGAAAGAATAATGTCATCAATCTTGGCTAGAATTTTTAAAGAATTATTTTAATTTTGTAAGATATGTTTTTATAATTGAGGATTTGAATATCATTTATAATACAAAAATTTTTTTATTCAATTATTTTGTGGAATATGAAATTTTTATTATTACCATCTATAATAATAAGAGACTGCCAAAATGTTATATAATATATGTATGTGTGTATGTATATATATATATATATATAAGGAGAGATATGTTACATAAAGCAATCACATGAAGATTTATAATATCCTTTTAAAACAATTTTGCTATGTTGATTGAATTTTCTTCTTTCTTTTCTCCTAATAAAAGTTTTGTTAAGCTTTGCTAGATTGGGTAGGATAATGAGTTATAAAGTAATGATAGAACCCTATCAATGGATAACTAAGTTTTTATGTTAGCTAATAAGGGTTGCATATTACATATAATCTATTTCATTAAAAAAAAGACATTAAGAAAATGATTTAATTGTAAGTGACATATAAGTTAAAAAGAATATCCATTTGTTTATATATTTATATATTTATCATTTATTTGGATTTCCTTTTGATATGTAAGTCTATGTATAATATTATTTTTAAGGTAAAAATATAACATTATAGTTTTGCCTTCAACCAAAGCACATCTTTATTGCTTACAAGTTTTATCCCAAATCATATTATTCAAATTTTCCTTAATCAACATATTTAAATAAACATATTAAGATAAGTAATAAAGACCATTATATTCACTTATTATTCTAAGTTTACTTGTAACAACCATGATGTTTTTTTAAAAACATTAAAAGGATTATATTTATAGAAAAAGAATACAATTGAAATCAAAATACAAACACAGTTATTTCGATATGCTCTAAATTACACCAACAACATATTACAAAATTTAAGGAGAGTCTTCTGCTATGTGTTATACATGCTCTGGGATAACTTACTTTTCTTAGTTTAGTCTTTAAGAATTTGTGATTTCCTCGCTAGAGCTTCCATCTATTTCATTTTCCATTTGCTGTATTTGAATAAATTGTATTATGCTAAGTTATAAGCCCTCCATTATCATTTCCAAGCCTTTAAAGTACCTTGTATTTCTCTCCTTCCATAACTTATGCTTATAGTGTATATATGGATATTTCCTTTGAATATTCTTCTATCTCCTTCTATCTAGCTTATGAATTCCACATAACTTTGTAAGTGACATAATTACGGTAATTTTTCCAAGATGTTTAAGGAATAAGTGCAACTAAAGAAGAGCTACTCATGACTTTCTAGGTATAACTTGCATAAAAGGCATAAGCTCAATTGATTATGGTAACTTAATCTATTCATTGTTGAAAATCTTCGTAATACTACTAAACATATTATGAAATAGACTTTAGGAATAAAAAACTTGTTCTACATCACTTTATGCCAAACCATTTTTGCTCTTCTAAGTCTTAAGACTTACTTGTAAGAGTTTTTGGTAAATTCTCCATTGGAATTTCCCAATCACAGATAGTTGTCCTTTATCCTTAAGCTTGGAGTGTAATTGGGTATAACTGGAACCATGCCTAAAGTAATATTCCTTCATTGATTGGAGCTTATCCAGATTTTTACCTCTAACTTCTTTGGAATATCCTAGATGTGATTTAACATTGAGGATTCTATTAATGGAAGAATATTACTCTAATTATCAAAGAACAGAGAAGTTTTTTTCTCTATTGCTTATCCTACATTTGATATATCTTACAAGATTCCTTCTCAGCTTTGGCAATTAAGACATGAAACAAACTTACGAAGTCTTTTCTTTGATTGGATCTCCCTTTTAGGAAAAAAAAGTTTGGACCCATTTTTTCCATAAGACTAATTTTTCTCCAGTAATCCCTATAGCCTCTTCCCTATAAATAGCTTGTTACTTAGGCTTATATGAGTTATCCTCAATACCCCTTCTTGATTTGGTTTGGCTACTTTACTCCATTTCACCATATCATGAAAGTTCCCATTATTTCTTCCTCTCCAAAGGAATTTACTCATTAATCTAAGTTCCCATTATTTCTTCCTCTCCAAAGGAATTTATTCATTAATCTTTCTAGGGATTTGGATAAATTCTTTGAGAAAAATATGTCTTAAGCCCAATAAATGTGTAGGGAGTTGAGTATAAACTTTACTAATTGCATTCTACCTTCATAAGATAGATATTTATTGCACTATGTCCCTAGCATTTTTTAAACTTTCTCCACTAGTAGAAGGCACTTTCAAAAATCCCTCTTTGTAGATAAGGGAGACCAAGGTAAGTAATAGGAAGTTTGTGTGTCTTTAATCATATTATACCCAATAGTCTATCTTTTAAATGCTAAGCAATAACTAATATGAGCAAGTAATTCTTACTATGGTTTATCTCTAGCCCTAACAACTCTTTAAAGTAGTAAAGAGCAGTCATTAAGAGTCTCACTAGTTTATCTTGAGCTCTTATCAATAGCATTAGATCATTTGCAAAAGATAAATTCACCAACCTAATTCTCTTGCACCTACTGTAGAACTTGATTCCTTCTTTTAAGGATATTTATTGCTACATTAATCTAGACAAAGCTTCTATATAGAGAACAAAAATATAGGGCGATATGCGGTCTCCTTATCTTAACCTTTTTCCTCCTCTAAAGATCTTTGTAGGCTTTCCATTAACTATCACACTAAAGCATGTTATGGTTATGAAATTGTTTCAATCAATTCCCAAACCTTACAGGGAAATCAAATACTTTAAGTAGTTGTAGAATAAAATCCTAAATTATATAGTCGTAAGCCTTATTGAAGTCTAAAATTATGGCATAATTTTATAAAGAATTCTTTCTTAAATACCCTTTAAAGAGTTCTTGAGCTATTAATACGTCATCCTTTATTTGCATGCCTTCTAAGAAAGCTCCTTCTGTTTCTCTTATCATTAATTTCAAAACTCTCCTTAAGTGAATTAGACATGGGAACTTTTAAAACCAAACATATGAATGTTTTATTAATTTCCTTTAATAAGTTGCCACTCTTAAAGAACTTTAATATTGCCTTTGTCATCATAGCCAAGTTTTCTAGAAAAAATATCCATGACATAAGGAGATTACTTGTTGACCTATTGGGAGTTGGCTTTCTTGTTAGGTTTTCAAAAAACACAAAAGCCTCCTATAAGAGCTCCTGTTAGGTTGAGATAATGGAAACATCTTACCTAGTCAATAAGTTGATTATGTTTTTTTCCTTCTGGCTACTATGGAGTTATGAAAGAATTTTGAATTCCATTCCTCTTTTTTATCCAAAGTACCTTTAATCCCTACTTTAAGAAATACTTATGTATGGATAAATCCTTTATATAAAAGTTAACCGCCTTTTTCTACTCTTCTCTCAATGCATGATCATTTGGGTTCTGGTATAGACATTATTGAATATTTAACATTTTAGTTCTAGTGCTAGATACTTTTTGCTCAATATTAGAAGCTTTCTTAGCATTCAACTTCTTCATCTCTTATTTTATATGATATAACTTTTTGACACAATAAATGCATTTACTCCTTTTATAGAGACTTCCATTACTTTGATGATAGCTTTACTAAAAATTTAATCACGGTTTGTAAGGAAGTTTATTTTAGAAAGGTGTGAATAATTAAATTAAGCCATAAAAGGCAATCAAAATGAGAATTCTAGTACATGAAAACTTGCAAAATACAAGGAAACAACTAATAACAAGATGAAAGTTTACTCATTATAACAATTACAAAAGAAAGTTATACTACCCAATGTGATTTAAGAAAATGAGGATCCAATCCCTTGTGTATCTGTAAGCCTATATGTATTCTTATCCTCTACATTAGGAGGATACAAAATTGTTGGATAGGAACATTTATATCACGAAAAATCTGAGCATTCCTTTCATCCCATACAGCAATAACAAGAAATAATAAGGAAATGCAAATACACCATCTCGCAATTATACTCCAGAATCTTATATCAGTACACAACTCCTTGATTTGGCATAGATTATGCGATATATCAAAGATTTAATCATCTATGCAAAAAAACTTTCCAAATAGTGAACACATAGTTGCACTTAAAAAATAAATGATCTGAATTTTCAACAGTCCTTTTACAAAGAATGCACAAATTATCAAGTTGTGTGAATTTTGCAATTTTATCAAGAGTTGGTAGCTTATTCAATATAGCAACCCATAAAGTTGTAGAAGCTCAAGGATGATGATGATCAAACCAAACCAAATATATCCAAAGAAGTGATGGTAAGTCACTTACAATCACTTTTCCACAAGTCGAGTTAGTGAATCTTCTATCAGTATTGTTTCTCCATATTACACAATCCTCATCTGAAGTAAGGAAAGTCTGAATAATTTCATTCTTCAACCCTATATGTATACTAGTAGATATGATATGACTCCTCTTAGTGATAGCTTGAGCTACCAAACTCTGTAGGTTAATGAAAGATTTAAGAGTTTTAACTTTATGAAGTTTAATTAGAAGCTTAACAGATAAACAATTATCAAACCAAAAGAAGGTGTTCTTCCCATTTCCAATTAGATGAATAAAGTGAAGTCTCATCCCTCCCTCAACCTTATAATGGACTTGAGTGTAATGGAAGCAAGAGAATCTGCCTTGAAGTTCCACATAAGTGCCTGTTTGGATGGGCTTATACCAGTAGAGCTTTTCTGAGAAGAGATTTTTTAAGAAATCAATTGACTTTTTGGCTGTCAATTAAAAAAAGAGTTTTTTTGAAAGAGCTTCATACAGTAGACTATTTGGCAATATAAAAATAAAAAATACTTTTAATTTTAACTATATTTTATTTTGTAATAAAAATTATTTATGCATATAAATATTATT
>JAOQMP010000006.1:34241149-34265434 GCA_027563575.1 Erythroxylum pedicellare
TCCATGATCAGAAAAACATGATCATCAATCAGAACACATACTAGCCTTAATTCATTATTGTTCCACCAATAACGATCGATCAGGGACAGTTTAGAACAGTATTATAAAGCTTATGGTTTTACTATCAAGTCACAGACTTGATGACAAAATCCTAATACTATTCATGGAACGTAAATCACATTACATAAACCATATACATGCATATATAAAAGAATATCTCATAATATCTTATTAATAAGTCATAATGTTAGTATAAAAATTCACATATGTCTATTGGCCTAGGGCACACTACTAACACTACTAAACGCGCAGCTTGCCCAGTCCGAATCTGAGTACGCGGTAAGTTGTAGATCTGAATTTGATGCATAGAATAATCCTTGGTTCTGCGTACCTTTGGGTTATTTAAGAACATGTTTTACGACTTTCCAGTGTGTTTCTCTTGGTGTTTTCCTGGAGTTATGGGTGTCGTGCATGACTTACAGTCCAGCATGTTTGTTTCTTGTAGAATATCACTTACATATTTACCTTGACTTAGTGTTGTCCCTTCTTTTGATCTCACTATTTCAACTCCTAGGAAGAATTTGGCATATCCTAGGTCTTTAATTGGGAAATTTTCATGTAGGGCATGTTTGATAGAGTTTAGGTGTTCTTTTGCTCCTATGATAAGATCGATGATGATAGCCATAAAACTGTCGCCTTGGCCTCTTGTGTATAAAAAATGATATGATTCTGCTTTATCAAAACCTAATTTCTTTAGCTTTGTGGTTAGTTCCTTTGTGCCATTGTCTGCCTGCCTATTTGAGTCTATAGATAGACTTTATCAATTTGCAAACTTCTCCTGTCTTGGCCTTCTTATAACCCTGTGGAGGTAGCATGTAGAGTTCTTCTTCTAGATGGTAATGTAAGTAAGCATCATTTATATTGCACTGTAGGACAGGCCATTTCCTGATCGTAGCTATAGCTAGAAATGTTCTTATAGTCACAATCCTGGCCACAGGAGAGAACACCTCTGAGTAGTCTACTCCCTCCTTTTGGTTGAAGCCCTTAGCTACCAGTCTGGATTTTAGTTTGTCAACTGGATTTTAATTTATACACCCATTTCGATGTTATAGCCCTTTTTCTTTTGGGTAGCTTTGTCAAAACTCAGGTCTGATTTTCTTCTAGGGCTGTTAGCTATGCATCTATGGAATCCACCCATTCTTTTAAATTGCTTGTTGTTTTATAAGATAAAGGTTCAAAGATGGTGCATACATTACCTATGAACTCCTTGTAACTTTGTAAATGTGCAATTTGGATGCTTGAATCTTTATCTCCTTCTATTCCTGCAGGACCTGTAGACATTAAAGTGATATTAGAAGAATCAAGGGCATAAGTGGAATGATGAGCAGAGGCTTGGTGAACATAGTCATTGAGGTATCTTAGTTTGGTATGTATTCTTTGGCTCCTTCTCAGATAACTATCTGTGGTAGTGTCTTGGTCTGCAATGTTGCTAGGTTGTGGTGGTGTCTCTGTGGTTTCTGGTGTATCTTCAGTAGGTTGTATGCCTGATGTCTCTGGCATGTTACTTAATGTTTCTGTGTCATCTTCTGTCATGTTATGAGGGAACAATAGTAGTGGTCTTTGTTTAGGGTCTGTCTGTGTGTTAGCAAAAGGGAAGATGTTTTCATGAAAGGTTACATCTTTAGAGCTGAAAACATTATTTGTGTCAAGGTCCATAACTCTATAGGTTTTATAGTCTGGCATGTATCCAAGGAATATACACCTCAAACATCTAGGATCCAGCTTTGTCTTGTTAGGTGTTTTATCTAGGGCAAAGCAAAGACACCCGAAAACCTTCAAATGCTCATAAGTTGGTTTCCTTTGATGTAGTTTCTCATAAGGTGTTTTCCATTGTAAGGTTTTAGTTAGGATTCTGTTTAAGAGGTAAGTAGCAGTGAGGAGTGCTTCTCCCCAACAATGTTTGGGTAGGCTTGCTGTGAACAGTAGAGCTCTCGTTATTTGTAGTAAGTGTTTGTGTTTTATTTCCACTACATCATTTTGTTGTAGGGTGTATGGACAACTTTTCTGATGCACTATTCCCATTTCTGCGAAGCACCTTCTACATTCATTGTTTATGAATTCTCTGCCATTGTCTGTTTGGACCTTTAAGATCTTTGTATCATATTGTCTCTCGATGGTTTTGATAAATTGGGTTATGGTGGATTGTGTTCGATCTTTACTTTTAAGTAGGAAGGTCCAAGTAGCTCTAGAGAAATCATCTATGATGGTTAGGAACAACTGTGATCCGTCTAGAGTGGGTTTTCTGCAGGGTCCCCATAGGTCCATGTGTAGTGGTTTGAAAGGGTTAGTGGTTTGTATTTTGTGTTTGGGAAATGGTTTTCTGTGTTGTTTTGTCATTGGACAGACTTGACAGTAAGACAAGTTGTGATTAAGAAACTCAATTTTATTGATGTGTTGTATTTTCTCCTTGAAAACATGTCCTAATCTGCTATGCCAAACATCAAAGGAAGGATAGACACTAAGTGCTACATTCTAAGTTCTGTAGAAATCTAAAGAAGGACTTTTTAGAGTTCCCGAGGGTAGTAAGCTATTGGTGGTTAGCTCATACAATCCACTTCTAGCCTTGATAGCTGCCATAATACTATTAGTCCGTAGGTCCTGCAAAAACATATAGTTAGATATGAAAATTGCAACAATGTCGTTCTGTGTTATGAGTTTATTAACAGAAGGTAAGTTCTTGAAAAAATTTGGTATGTGTAGGACTTCATCAAGAGTGATTTTGTCACCAATAGTAGTCTTGCATATATGCTTCACTTGTTGTTTTGTGCCATTCGAGAGTGTGACGGGCTCGTATATATTGTTTGTTTTATGTTTATGACAGAAGTCTAAATCTGTAACCATGTGTGATGATGCTCCTGAGTCCATTAACCATGTGCATTCATTTCCTACATTTTGAACATTAGTGCAGTTTGTGCTATTATCTACAAAATTTGCAAGTCCTCCTAACGTTACCTCCCTCGTGGCTTTCCCTTTAATTGCTTTAGATATTTTCTGTTTTATAAAGTTGGATAGGCCTTGTGGAATTTGACCACCCCTCTCGGTCTGCTCACCAGATTCTTATTGTATGTCTGCAGGAGAGTCTCTGGTCATAGCTAGGTTGCCCTTGCTCCTCTGGCCTGTCAATTCCTTGTACCATTCAGGTACTCCGTGGATCTTGAAGCAAGTTTCTACGGTATGTCTTGCTTTGCTGCATTTCTCACAATACTTGTCTTCTTTCTTTGTGAATGATCTCTTGCCACTGTTGTTGTTTCTACCCCCTTTCTTGACATTAAAGTTGGATTGTCTCACCATCATTGCCACGTTTAGGTTGTTGTCATTGTTTGCACTTACAGTCTTTTGTCTTTCCACGGTTTGCATCATAGCAAAAGCTCTATTTACCATGGGCAAAGGTTCCATTAACATGACTTGGTTCACTAAATGTTCATAATCTTCGTTTAACCCCATCAGAAATTGCACTAGTCTATGTGCATTTTCTTTGGTATTGATGGCTTTAGTAGCATCACAGACACATGTTGGTGTTGGGCTCAGGCTGGTCAAATCATCCCAGAGTTTGTTTAACTTTGTATAATATGCGGAGATAATGTGATTACCTTGCTTAAACTGATTGATCTCTCTTTCTATTTGGTATAGCAGTGGTCCATTGGCTTCACCAAATCTCTCTCTTAATTCATCCCAAAGTTCTTTGGCTGTGGAGAATGAAAGAAATGCATCACTAAGTTCCTTGACCATAGAGTTGAGTATCCAAGATTTCATCACAGAATCTACCCTTCTCCATCTAGTAAGCAGAGTCCTGTCTTCCGTTGGTTACATGCATGTTACATCTATGAAGGAAAATTTATCTTTGGCATATAGAGCTATCATAATTAATTTGCTCCAGGTTAGGTAGTTGTTTCCATTAAAAAGGGTAGTGAGTAGAACAACTCCAGGATTTTCAGTGTTTGTCATGGAATATTTTTCTAGATCTGGGTTGCTAGCATCACTATCAGTTATGTTTGACATTTTGGTAGGTAGGGTAAGTTGGATAAGACCTTTAGCTTTGATACCATGAAAGTTTTCGTTGATGAGAAAACACTTTATTTCATCATGGTTTGTATATGTACAGAAGAGAGCTTTTATACTAGAAATGATAAAAGACTATTGGTTACTGTAAAATGGAATCTGTAACACAGGGGAAGCTTCTAGTTGTCTGTACAGAGGAGAGAAGGAAAAGTTGGAATATACATGTGGCTTAGCTATGGTAATGAATTGATTGGGTCATGGGTTTCTCATGAGTGTAAGTTAACCCAAAACTCATTAGTAGTCTTTTAACAAGGCACATAAAAGACCACTAGCTCCTACAGTCAGAAACATCTTGTTAATATTCCTTCGTTCTGGGCAATGAACAGAACAAATTATTAGACATATGGAGCAAAATTGCATAAAGAAAAGCAGTTAAAAGATCACCAAACATGCACTACAAGTTTACTCAAAACATATATAGACCCTTTTGTCTTATTCATCTTTGTCGGGAAACAAAGAAGAATCCGAAAAGGACACCAAAAACACCCCAAACTGAGTGTTCCAATATCATCGACAAAATACAAAAGCAATCATTTTTTTAACGTGAAAAGAAACTACCTCTAGAAAGCCTGAAATTCAGCGAGGAAAGAACATGCTTACAAGAAAAAGGATGGTGAAAAGAGAGAAAAAAAAGAAAAACAAGAGAAGAAAAGGATATCTGAAGCAAGAGAGAAATGGAGGGTAAGCTTACAAGTTAAATTGCCGTGAGGGGTCAACCTATGATTGCGGTCGTTAATTTGAGCAGGACCAATGAAACCTGAAATTGTAACTTGTGTAGTGAGATCGATTATGGATTGGATGGCGAGATTTTGCAAGTGCTTATGGGCTATTTGTTGCTTTTTCATAAATTAGAAAGCCACACACAACTGTGATTGAAGAGAGATATCGTTCGATTCACTTATAATTAAAGCATATTCATCATCTTCTGAAAGTTAAGGCCCTTCAATTCAATGGTGGACAAAAATTATCAAATTCTTCGGATGTTGCTACCCTCAAGAATGGCACCATAGACTACTAACAAACCATTCCCCAAAGACACGGGTTTCGTCTTGATTTTCTTGAGATCTAACCCTTAAGCCCATTTGAAACATCGATAAAGAGGAGGGTACTCATATGGGTCGATGTCATTGTTAAGAAAAGCGTTCTGGGGAACAATTTGAATCGAGAAGTCTTTGTCTTTCTTTGTTTTCCTCCAAATGGAAACATTACCTGGCTCGAGTGAAAAGCTGAAAGGCTCCAACCTTATCTTTACTTTCAAAGAGTGTTTTTCTAACTCGAGTATACATGAGGTTCTGATTATATAGAAGTAATCTTCTTAAATACTCCACATAAAGTAGTATAATTAAATAATAAACATCCATGAATATTTATATTTATACAATTAAATTTGAAGAGCATTTAAATTAATGGAAGACAATGTCTTGATATGAGGGTTGGGATATTTATTTGATTGGATTTTTAAAGTTGGAAATGAAACTTAAAAGTTGGGATCAAATCGTCTGTACTTTTAATTCTCTCTGCCATTACTTTACACCCATACGTTTCACAAGGACAGAGTCAAACGAAAGAGCAGCAGTAGAAAGTAATCGCAAACGAAAGAACATAATCATTGTCAAAAAATTATACCTCTAAAGGCCAAACAGAAACTTCAAGATAGCCGACGAAAATGGTGCTATAGCATCTTCTACAAGGCCACAAATGAATACTATTTTGGATGATCATTTTTGCTAGCTACTTAAATGGCGTCACATCGACAACCAAATTAGTAAGTAGTGACATTTGAGGTAGCCTTTTAGTTGTGTTGGTAATAGTAGAGGCCTCTCTCTTTTTAGTTCCCACGTTCAAGTTTAAACTCATGACACTTCAAATAAAACAAAACACGATCAATGAATTGTCAACTGGGGAGCCCGTCTGGGCAGTTTCAGGCTGCCACGCCACTAGCTCCCAAAGCCTACGGCTTTTTGGTTGCTATGTTCTCCTCTTGGTAAATTTTTAGTTACATATGTCCAGTATCTTCCCGAAGGTACAAATTTGAAATAATGATTCATAGAGCTTACCACATTGGTAACGACATATCTTCCAGCGACGTCGCTTCGGGTAAAAGTGGATGCCTATTTAAGATTCTATTCAATTAGCATTGAAACCCTAGTTTGGCATTTGTCCCGTCTCTCTCTCTCTCTCTCTCTCTCTCGGAGGACGTTGTTCATTCCTCTTCCTAAAATGGCTTCTTCTTCTTCTTTTAATTTTTATAGAACTCATTTTAGGAAGGGAATGAACAGTGTATTTATCGGAGAAATGTTTTGGAAATCCTCTTCCTTTTCGAAATGCTAATCGAGAGATTGGAATTGCAATGGTTTCTCTGTCCCTTACAGATACAGGTTTGTTTTTACAAGACTCAGTTCCGTCACCCTTTAATTACTACGTTCATTCGACTGAAACCTTTAAACTCCATTTGGTTCTTGGAATTGAATTTGATATTCGAATTTCCACAACCTTGTGGTAATTTAGTAAGGAAAAAGATTTTTGCGAATCTACAAATTGGAATTGTCTGGAAATATGATTTCTTTATTTGTTCGATAAAGGGCGATCAATATTGTAGTCTCAAGAGTTCAGAAATTGAGCCTTTTTTGATATGGTTTATATGACCATATTTCAATTTCTACACATGTACTACCATCTCCGATGATCAAGTGTGTGCCAACAGTTCTGTACCGTAAGATCTTTTCAACCCCTGTACCATGCTAAACTGCCTAGATTTACATTCTGCAAGGGCCATATATTTGGGTGGCTGCACCATTATGATTGTGGTGTATGGACTTCGTTCGGATGAACTGAGTAATCTGATCACTTAGCCTTTTTCTCCAAATTTTGAAAGTAAACTACAAGTTTTTAAATTAGGAACTCATTATCTTCTCCACAGCGTGTTGTGTGCTTTTAGTTGAACTATCAGGCAAACTCCTTTCATAGCATTAATATATCTTTCATGATTATATCCTGATCGATTAGATACCATAGTTCCTGATATTTAGAAAATAAAACCTATACCATTGTTTCAGATATGTAGAAAGTGGAACATCTTGGATGTGTTCGAAGTAAAACATAAGATGTTCTTTAGCGTTTAATATATGTTTTAGTTTTCATCAGTAACCTTGATAAGTATCAGTTGCACTAGCTATAGCGACACAGTCTAGAATGTATACTCATCCCTGTCTGTTCTTCTTTGTCCTTTGTATGCACTTTTGCATCGCAATTGTTCTCTCCTTTGTCTTCCACTGGAACTCAGAATCTTGAGCGAGAAGTGTGTACTCGTGTGTATTTCGCTGCTCAATTGCATGTGATACTCATGAAGCAAGAAGAGGGGGTACTCAAGTTTAGATAAATGTGGTCGCGGATTCTCTGGAGAGTTATATTAATGGTAACTAAAGCAAGAGATTGGTTACATAGCCATCTAATAACCTTTAGTAAAGTCTTAAAAATTCAACCTATTACCTATGGTGTTATCTGTGTGTCTCTTTGCTATATGGCTTAACCCAATTCCCAATTTTCAGGTTGGTCGTTTGAGCTTTCCTTCAGGTTTCATGATTGTTGTTTCTTTCTGTTGGTAATCAGATTTTCTTCATAATGTTATGGGAAAGACTGCTGGAAGAATCGGATCCACTGACCCTCCAACTCGCTAAAAGAATGTTTCCTCTCATATCATTCTGATGTATGAGGTTATTTTCCTACAAGTTTAGGGTAACCACAATCATATTGGATCGGACAGCACCATCCAGAATGAACCCGTGACAACCCTCAACATGTCCCACTTAGCATCTAGATTTTGTAATTTTGGCGGAAGTCAACATTGGAGACCGAATATTAATAAACCGTTCGTTTTTGTTGCATTGCATTTGTCGATTCTGAAGCTTGTTTAGACGGCTCAAATTGAATGGGCTCGTCAACGCCGTTTTCCAGCATAAACTTCATACGAAAGCGTCTCCATCAAGTTAAAAGGATAAGCTCTGAATTTTATAAGCCTTACATGGTGGAATCTTAGGGAACAAGGCTTTCCTCTATGTTGGACAGTTGCCTGAATTTGTAACATATGTGAGAAATTTTGGATTATTTTTAAGGATTTATCGACTCTTTTGATTTAGTTTCAATTAATTGATTTATAAACGTTTCACTTAGCATTTTTACTGTGCTTGTTTCAATACAAGTTGTAACTATATTCTCTCATTTATTATCAATTTCAATTAATAATAAATGCTATATTTCATGGATCCAAAAAATAAATCATGACTGGTTACTGATTTTTTACTTGCCTTTTTGTATTTCGTTTTGATGGTTATGATTAAACTCTTTTATCAATCATCTCGTGGATGAACTCAAGTTTAATTCGTACAATCTTCACCTGAAACTTCTGTAAGTACACAAGTAATGTGTTAGTCGAATTGTTTTTTTTCTCGTGTCATGAAGTGAACTTGTTACTATAACATGTTCATTTTCATACTAAGATGTATTTGATACGTACAAAAATAAACAAATTGACATTTTTAAAAAATGTCTTTAAGAATATGAAATCAGTTACATGTTATCTTATTTTTCTGTTTAAGGATTTATTGTTTCTTTTTATTCGACTTTAATTGAACATTTTAAAATATGAAAGATTGTACCAATATGAATATTAAGATCCTTTTTGACATTTTAACTTTTGCTCTATATCTGTGCGTTAGAATGAGATGAGAATAAATTAATGGCTTCGGTTGTTAAAGTTTTTAGCTTAGGTATGAAAGTGTTGAATTTGGAAAGGAAATACAGGCAACTGATCCTGTGGTGAGGAGATGCTAACTTTGGACGCCGCCAGGATCTGTTGCAGAATTGCGGTGTAACTTCTGCTATTCTTTTCTACATCAGATATTTATCTACATTGAAAAGCATAAATACAAATACATACATCTCTCATCTTAGCTAGTAAATGGGAGATACTCCGACCTCCTTTAGTATTTGATGTAGTTTATTTTCCTTATTAAAATTAAGTACATCTGAACCATCTCATGCTCTAAATTACATGTTTAGACATTGAGGATGGCAAATTCTTGTAGTTGTAGCTGAACATTCAGAAAAGGCAAGGCTCGACTTAGCACACAGTAGCGAAATGAATTGAAGAACAGGGGGGGGTGGGCAGGCAGGTGATTGTCATCCAATTAATATGCAATCTACTTCAGATTCTTCGAAGTATCAATCGACATAGGCCATTCAGTGAACAACTAATGGTCCTAGGAATTGCATACAGCTCGGACAAAAAAAAAACATCTATATAGAGGACGACTGAAATAAAATAGATGGGGAAAAAAATAAAACAAACCCAGCAACGCAGTGATCATTTCGGGACTTCCCCTTCAATTGCTAAGACTGATGGACATAACTCTCACAAATTCGTTGAAGTCTATGAGTTCATCTCCATTTTCATCGTAGGTTTCGATGATCCTTCTGCAATCTGCTTCTGTAATTTCCTTGTAACTCAGTTTGCAAAGCACTTTCCTCAACTCCTCTGTGTTAATGAACCCGTCCTCATTCTCATCAAACACACGGAAAGCGTCATGTACTTCCTCTATGCTTGGATCTTTGTCTTCAAGCATATGATTAATACCGTTGGAGCTAATTTTCTCGGGCAGCTTGTCACCAGAAGGATCATAATAAGTTCGCAAGTTTCCCATCACTTCCTCTACTTCTCCTATACTAAGTTCCTCACCATCTCCACTGTTGAAAGAGCTAGCATTTTGAGCCAAATGTTTGCCACCCACAACTTGTCTTTCAATCACAACACTGGAAGCATTGTTGATTGAAAAGTCAGCAGTACAAGACTTGAAGAGGCAAGCCAATTTGTCAAAGAATGAATGGGGCGAACAACAAGAACATGGGCAAAGATGTTCTAAGATGATGACGATTAAATAGATGATTATTACTGAAAAAAAGAGCAGCTCACTGGGGGAAATGCGATCACTATTCTTTGTGCTGTCCATCGTATACTGCTAAGAGAACGTAAACAAGGAAGGAAGGTAGCGTGGAGATATTCTGATTGTGGTGTGTTTACATCTAGGATGCAGAGGACTATATATAACTTGGAATTCAAGAAAGAACGAGGAAGATAACCAACAGTTTCCTGCCCATTTCACTCAAATGTAAATAAATGGTGTCTTTTGGTTTTATTTACATAGTTAATTACTCAATCTACCTAATAAGCAAAACCCGGCCCGCCTGTTACGTTTCTTCTTTTGTGCAATTGTCCAAGAAGTTTCTTCCAGCTAAACTTTGAAGTAAAAGTCAACAACCCTTTTCCCCGACGAGACAAAGAATGTGAAATTCTAATAGAAAATGAAGTGTGTGGAAATTATTTAGTGTAAGAGTAATGGCAGGGATGGACTATCAAGTTTGTTTCAAAGGCAGAGCAGACCGCAGCGAAGGCCCCTAAAGTGAGATGTTGGTGTACCCAACATTTATTTAAAAATGGAGATTATGTACTTCGTATCCAAACTCGATTTGTTCTGAAACGCTTTGCTTGTGTCAAAAGCGAGGCCAAATTTCCTGGAAATTGTCATGTCAAAATCAACCAAGTCTTTCTTTTTCCCAGATTGGGTTTTTTGTGTGTGCGGCAATCTGTTTCACTCGGAATCATTTTGAAATTAAAATTTCAATCTGTTCATCTTCTTTGGTGCCAACGGATGATTTTCCTTTTATGTGTAAATGTGTCATAGGAATAGGGTCCAGTCACGGAATTTAATTGAATGCATTATTGACTTTTGAGAATTTTCTTGATCCAAGAGTCTACCAGCACAGGTGGTGAAGAAAAATGATAGAGCTCACTCAAAAGCGTTTGGCCACGTATACCTCACAACTTATACTATGGATGACGCGGGGAGATAATACGTAACAAAAAGAACAAGATAATACGTAACAAAAGGAACAAGCCACAGACCTAGTCGTAGGTGAGTTTACACGGAGCTCTTAGGTCAGGAGTTTGAATCTTTTATATATATATATATAGTAGTTAAAAATTTAAAATTAGAGCTTTATTTTTTGAAAAAAAAAAACTTATCCAATTTGAACAAGAATGAACCTAAATGTAGATAACTTAAAAATGCCTTCTCTTAATTAAAACTCTTCTAAAATTTCTCCTCAACAATCAAAAAGAAAAAAATGAACAAGCCACTTGCCTTACAAGTCTTGGGGTGAAATTTTAGTTTTATTGTTATGTAAAATTAATAACTATTTTCATTGTGTATACAAATGAATATATTGTAGTTGTAGTTAATTACTACATTTTCATATTTAATAAATTTTCTATGTATTAAACAACTACTTTTCATATTAAATAAATTTGAAATAAGGCATGCATTTATTTCTAATCATTGATATTTTAAAGAATTACTTAGTTTTCATGTTTTTTTATATCTCTTCAAATTTATTTAATTTCTAATTGAGAACCCCTGAAAGGGTATATTATAAACAACATTATTTTTCTTTTTATAATAATTGACAATATACCAAGTTCAATCCGACTTCTTATTAAAGCACTTGTTTAGGTCATATTAAAACTTAAGCAACTAATCAATCAATTGATAACTATTCATTCTAATTTTGACCACAATCTTTTTTAAGAGTCAATAGAATTGAACCTTAAAAGTAAATTTTAGTTTAACCCCAAAAATTTTCATCTTCTAAGTATCAGATGTTTTATCAAACAAATTTTAAAAATAAGAGATAAAGAGAAAACTGGACCAAATAAAAGTCATCATATTGGATTCGTGTTTCTACTTTCCATATTTCTAATAACCCTTTCAACTTTTCCATCACACTGTGACTCTGCTCCACCTAAGTTCTTTTTATTTTTTTGGCCAATACTGCTCTACCTATGTTCCCTAATCACAAAACTTGGACATAAGCAAAGAGCAAGCACATCCAACCCAAGCTCAAAATGAGACCAAGCAGCACAGACAGAAGACGGACCCGCTCCTCATCTCCCCTCACATCCGACCCGAATCGACCTCGGTCTCGCTCTTCTTCTACACTCCCTCCCTCCGCTCATCTTCTCGAAGCAGACACAATAACTCTCTTCCAAGACCTCCAACTTTCACAGGACCCTGAACCAAGAAGCTTTCCATATACTGTCAAGCAACAATGTTGGGACAAGGCCGAAAAGGTCAGGGGTCGCCACCCCGACCGCTGGCGCCGAGACCCGCTTGGAAATATTGTGTTCAGGAAGCTCGTGGGTTGTCCTGGTTGCTTGTGTCATGATTATGACCACATCGTACCTTACTCCAAGGTTATCTTATTTACTTTGTTTTTGTCAAAAACGCGCTGTTTTCTTGTCCTTCGATTTTTAATGTGGCTGTTTTGCCTGAATTTATGACACGGGACACGGGGGCACGTTGTTTGGATTTGCGTACGGGGTTCAAATGCTCTTTGAGATACGCTAGTTCATAGTTTTGGCATAGTTGATATCCTCTTTTGGTCTTTGAATTGTATGACGTTTATCTGTGTTGGCTACGAAGTGTCAATCCCGCATCTTTTTTCGTTTCAAGGAAACCGTCTGAAATGAATCAGTTGTTTAAACATATATCTATTCGTGTGTTCATTGACTTCATGGAGTTTTTTAGTCTGAATTTTGCGCAATTGAATTTTGTGTAACAGCTACTAACATCAATGCAAAAGGCAGTAACCATAACTTCTCTTAAGAATGAACATGCCAAAAATAAAAATAAAAACAAAAAGAGAAGGGAGAATGCGAAGTTAAGTGACAAAAAGGAAGATTTAAACTAAAAGCATTTATTGCCGTTGTCAAAAAGGAAACAATAGTGATGCGGTGCTTCCTTGCATTTGGTTGCATTAGTTTGTTAAGGAATCAGAAAGATAAGATGTGGCAAAAGCTGCTGTGTAAGATGACACCTTAGAAAGAAGCTTCAATGATACAGATTGTACTGTTGCTATAGGATAGAGGAATGGAAACAAGAAGTGGGTTTGCCTTTTTATATTGAAGTTACGGAATGTGAGACCCTGCTATATGATTGCAGGTGTAGAATTTTCAACTTATCGAAATAAATTGTACTCTTTGAAAGCTGGCATGCAGCACCATTAAACTTAATATGAAGCTATCAGTTTCTTTCCTACTATCCTTCTTGTTTTATGAAGTTGCAATATGAGGACTGTAAACATTGTAAGCTTGAGTAAATACTAACTGTTGAGGCTTGTGAACTGATACAAAAGTACAGAGTACAGCTAGTTCTAAATTTTTAAAGAAGGAAAAATTGGTAGATTGTTGGTAAAATAAAAATGATAGAACATCTTTTAACTGTTTTTCATGCATTACACATTTGAATTTGGAAAACCAATGGTTTCCAGTTGTTTCTCTAGTTTATGAAAATTGATAACTCATAGTTTTGAATACCAAGCCCAAGAACTCTAAGTACTTAAAATTTCACCAACTGAACATATTTGAATTTGGAAAACCAATGGTTTTCAGTTGTTTCTCTAATTTATGAAAATTGAAAACTCATAGTTTTGAACACCAAGCTCAAGAAATTTGAGTAAGTACTTAAATTTTCACCAGCTGAACAGACACCAATACCACTATTCTCTTTGTCCTACCCGGCACCCTTTACTTGTTTTTGGGGGGGTAATTTTATAGTATTTGGATCAGTTTTTTTTAAATCTCTTCGTCGCAAAACTCCATGTTCTTGCTTATTTCTTCTTTATGATACTTGGATCACTGTTATATAGTTTCTCTTCTTTCAAATGAGTTTTTTAGGCATGTTAATATGAAAATTTTGTTGTGCCTATGTTTGGTACTTGACTCTTTTATTTGTTTGAATTGTTCAGGGGGGAAGGAGTACATTGGAAAATTGCCAGGTTTTACAGGTGGAAACTCTATCTTTTTTAAATTATTAGATCATTAGTATGTTTGGCATATGGCATTCCTAACACATTGTCAAATTGTCGTTGAAAACTTGATGAGCATCTTGCCTTTCACTTGAAATTCTTCTTACAGCTTCCAAATGTTTATTTTCATTTGTACTTGTTTGTACTGCAATACTGCATGTACTAGTGCAAGTAATACTCCTCAAGCCTGCTTCCTGAGTGACCATGTAAATCTTACTCCTTTCCATATCTAATCCTTTCTGCTTGTTGAACTGTAATAGAAAATTGGATGGTTATTTGCTGTGTTCTCATGCAGTTGAAGTCTAGAGAAGCAGGGCTACTGCAAATTTTATGGTTCTTGGCTGCTATTTTTTTCTTGAATAGTTCCCATGATAGGTGGATTGGACTTGTGCTTTCGTTTCAGAGTAGTTCATATGTAAATTTCAAGGATACAGACTGCTCTTAAGGTTGCTGTGGTTAGCAACCCTTACCTCCATCTGCTAGGATGGACGTCCAAACCTTCACCATAGAGTGGGTGGGGTAGTACTTGATCTCTAGCAGACCCCTTGTATTAGAAAAATCATGATGCAAGTTTTAAACTATTATTGATATGTCTAGTAAATTTTCTGCCGAGTAGCTACTGTTTATAAAACCATTTTCTGTCTGCTGCAATCAGTTTGAGAAATGAAGTTTAGAAAAGAACTGAATAAGTTTCTGTGAATCAGAGCTTATTTGCTCTATACCTCTTTATTAGAGACTGCAGTATATATATACACGAACAGGGTTTACAGAATAAGGTAGAAAATCTGTACAGATATGGAAATATAATCCTAGGATACTATATCTCTATAAGATACTGCTATCTAATCTAAATGATCTGATTATGATCAGATCATAATATTATGAGATGTACATATCTTTGACCACAGTTTCCTTATAAAGTCATTAATGGAAACGTGTTCAATAAAGACTGTGGAAAGAATAGCAACTTTTATGTTGTGGCTAGAGGTTTATAACATATCCATGTGATGAAAGAATAGATTATTATCAGATAAATTAAAATGTATAAGTTGATCATCAATTTGTAGATTCTACCCTTGACCTTTTGGTTTGGTAATCGTCCATTTAAGAAACGAAAGTTAAACATTTACTCCTCTTTTATGCTTCTCCGAAAGCTGATATTTTGCATGCATACTCAGGCAACTGTTAATAGGTCGAAGGGGAATCGGACTGAGCTATCTAGAGCTGAACTCATTCAGAGAAGTTCCTATTGCCGTGTTTCAGGTATTGCCCATGATTGTTCTTAAAGAGGGGAATTCTCCCAGATAATTAACTGAGGACGGGTTGTTTTTTGGTATTGACTGCAGGGCGTGACATGGATCTGATTGAACTTTCTGCCTATGGGAATGTTCGTCGAGCAGAAGATTCAGGGGGTTGTAGAATTCAATGATGGAATAGCTCTTAAAGAATGGTTACCTGTATCTGTAGTTGCGCTAGTTGGATTCTTGTATCAAACCACACCTATGCTATTGTTTATTGAACCTGAGCTTATTGACTAAGTGGAATTTGTCCTCAATGCATTGCTAGCAAGGTATTTCTTTCGGTATTACTGAAAAATGGAAATGTGTATCCGTATCAAATTTCAGGTGATGTTCTTGCAAAAGATGTTGGAAACCAATCGTCTTTCAGTTTTAATCATTCCTATTCTGCGTTAGTGATGGTTTTAATGAGACTGACAGACCTGGAAACGAAAGAGAGTAAATATATTTTTTGTCTTTGACCGATTTGTTCTTCTTACATCCTTAAATACTGTTTAATAATTTTTGTCTTTGACCGATTTGTTCTTCTTACTTCCTTAAACACTGTTTTTCTTGTTGTGCACATCTTAATCTACACAGATTTTTAGATGAATTGACAAGAGAGGCATAAGACAATCTTCTTAAACTACCATCACCACGTCCCCTGAGACTTTGGTAATCGAGTTACATAAGCTGGCTGAAACAGTTTGATCGAAAACCTTCACGCTATTCTTAACCTCACTCCCAAACTTACTTGTTTAGTTT
The DNA here is from genome assembly GCA_027563575.1 of Erythroxylum pedicellare. Taxonomy (NCBI): domain Eukaryota; kingdom Viridiplantae; phylum Streptophyta; class Magnoliopsida; order Malpighiales; family Erythroxylaceae; genus Erythroxylum; species Erythroxylum pedicellare. Next base: position 34,257,229 of record JAOQMP010000006.1, read on the forward strand.
CACACCCGGCCAAGTACGCTAATCTTGTACAGATGTTTAAACCTGAGTAGCACCAGCTGCCGTAGGACCTGCGGAAGGAGACAGGACAAGGCATGAGGATAGCGTCTGCATTGGCTTAATTTCACACACAGCATATAGTTCATTGAAAGCCCTTTTCTGTTCTCCTTGCGGTATGCCTACCTAATTGTATCATTACTGTGCGCAATTATGGAAGCAAGGACATTTAAATATTCTGCTAGTGATACTAGGATTATGATAATACAAATCAAAAGTGTTAGCGGTCACTACTGGGTTGAAAAAGAAACAGATTTATTGATCTTTATCTTCAAGGAGAAGAAACAAACAGGTTCATCTTCTTTTCCCTCTCGTTTTTGTTGGAAAGCGAAGCTTCACGTCCACTATTTCTTCTTTCTGTTGCTTTCTTTTCAACGGCATACTTTTTCCTCTTTTGGGAAGCACTTGCACTCTAATGTTACAAAACTGTTTTGGTCACTTCTCGTTGGAAGCTATACTTTAGTGCCATACACGTGCCCCACCAAAGTCATTGCAAAGCTTAATTATTTCCTTTGCTGAATGGTACTAACACGGGCATGGATATTTATGCTTCTTACTCGACTTTCATGTTAACCTTTTTGTGTTCTAAAACTACTACTTGACCATTAAGACAAAAGGGTTTTCAGCCGCCCAATCGAAGGCCAAGAATGACAATGGTTTGGTTTATGTCCAACTTGATACTTACAAGTGCACTACGATTGAGGGATAAGTTTAGAGTGGGAGGTTGACTCTGAGTTCCAATGACGAGCTCCTCTTTTTTCTCAACGGAGTCAACTGGATTAGCGTCATATACTTATATTAATCCACATATTATAATCGAAATTGCAATTAGTAATCAAATGGGATTTCATGTTCATGCTCCAAAATTTCATCCAGACCGTATTTCCAAGTCTAATTGATCACAGAAGTGCTTATTCTATTATATTTTCAATCCTTTGTTAGACATCATAAGTTATTCTGTCAAGCTTTGAAGAGCACATTAAAAGTGGGTTAAGAGTAAAATGTTCCTGGTCAGAAATTAATTATATCAAGTGAATATCTATTTATTAGTCACAATTAATAAATAATTAATAAAATTAATATATTGATTTAGCTCTAAATTGAAAGTAAAAAATGGATACTTAATTGAAAAATATCAGAAGTATTTTCAAATTTATTATGTTGAAATGTTTTTAAGTACATATAGTGAGAGAGTATGTAAAAATCTATAATATATAAAAAAGAATATCTATGTTTGCAGCAAGATTCAATCCCCAACAATTTCTCAACATCTTATAGCTGATGACCAACGAATTCATGAAGCTTTTGAATTCAGTCGTGGTTACTTGAACCGACTCTCATTAATGTTTATCAGTTCCCTTTAGGCCTATGAATGACAAGAAATGGGCTATTGCGTTACCCCCAAAAAAGGGAAAGAGCAAAAAATCAAAGAAAGAAATATTGCAAAAAGGTCTCCATGCCCTCTAACTTTATGCAATGTATAAGATGTGGCCTGTGTTTACTTGGGGCAACAAATATCTACATGTGCCTTGGACAACACTAGCTTTTCTGATTGATTTTGACGTGCCAATGTAGAAACCTTGTTTAGGTTCACACATCTCATCAATATCTGTTCTGATATTTATTTTTTTATCATCACAAAAAGAGCATTATCATCAACTAGATAGGAGGAGCTTATAAATGAACGACATACTAATAATAAGGGATCTGTATATGTTTGACAGCTTTTTAAAAAAGTTTAAACAACATTTCATAAAAATTAAAAAGCACCCATTTAAAGGAAACACATATTCTGCGGGATAATGCAACGGACATCCATCTGGGATGCTTATTGAATCAATCCAACGCAAGACAGTCCTGTTGCTTGACCTGCACTTCTCAACAGGTTATTTACTGCAGATTGACTTATCAAACGCAGGCGTGGTATGTCTATGGATCTAACGCGCTTACCCTTTTCCCTGACAGTAGTTGGGAATCACGAGATCATTTGTTCATTGTTCTCCGACCGTTCCCACACTGCAGCTGTATGGTCTAAACCTACTTTTATAGAATAAGATTTCTAGATATGAGTTAAATTGTTGCGGTTTTTAAGTTTGGAGAAAACCAATTCCCTTTGACCATTCTGAATAGCAAATGTATTTAGTTTTCTTTTACAGTATTCCTCTGATAGGATTTTGTAAACAGGTTCTATCGCTATGCCTTTTTCCTGGAATAACATTAACTTTTCATTGATCTAAAAAGTAATAGCTTCGTATTGAATATTAACAGATAAAAGAATATATAGGCAAGAGCATTCAGTTCAATAAAGATAGGTCATTTGTCCTTTTTAATTATGACATATATGCTGATATTTTTTATATTAAACTTATTCAATTCTCTTTAATATGAAAATCTCTTTAACATAATTAATAAATTATCTTTAACATGGAGCAATTTAATCATTTCCTCTGCTTTACCTGCACCATGAACCCCTTTTCAGCATCATTTGGTGCATTGGGAGCAGTCACTTTCGCTCCCTTTTGGCACCTTCTAGTAATACAAATTTCCTACTTGATTTAACAATATAAAATCCCAGTTTTCTCTCCCCTTCTCGCCTTTGCTGAGTTAGGAGAGTGCAGCTGCAAGCATGGCATAGAACTATCAATAGTCTCTCAAAGATTCTTATTGATTATTGTACATATTAGGAGGGAAAATGGAAGAAAAAGATGCCATTTTCCAGCTATACTGTTGAGAACTTGAGTCCACAAGATCCTTCTCCAAACTAACCCTGTATATCACATAAAGGTTATATTTACAGAATCACAAACCTTAGCAAACTAAGTAAAACAAGAAGCATCCTCTTGGTACTGTTATAACAAGAAATTAGTTCACAATAACCCTTTCCCCGGACCATGGAGAACCAATTCTTATACCCCTTTGATCCTCTTTTTCAGCCATTAGCTCCCGGATTTTTTATCGATGAGGATGGTAAATAAGAGTTATCCATACAGGATCATGGTAACTGAGCCCCTCTCACCTTGGTAAGTTGGACTCAACCCTCCCCTTGTGGCCTAGATGATTGCTAGCACATCAAGAGCTCTCATGGAATTTGATGGACCGGGACAAGGCAGCAGGGTTGGCACACAATACTGAAGAGGTCTCAGTTACATGTTTCTTCTCCACATTCTTTGGCTGGAAAGCCTTGAAAAGGCCTCCTCCACTGAGCGATTCATTCTTAATTCCAAGCGTTGCCCATATAGAACTCTTTGCAGCTTCACTTGGATCATCAATCCTTAGAATTTTGGGAACTAAGACAGTACCATTTCTATGCTTTGACGGCTCTTCCTTTTCCAAACTTTCTGGTTTAGGTGCGTCTCCATCCCTTGGATGTTTGCCCAGCGTAGGAGAAAGAGGACTAGTGCATGAAACATTTTGGTTTGATGAAGAAGATGACTGAGGAGACAATAAAGGGATGTTCCAAGTGCCTGGAATAACACAATTCCAATAAGCTGAAGGATAGAATGACATTGGGACCCCTGGGGGGCAAAAAGCAGGTGGGTGTAATGCAGAATTCCATGGATAAGGCCAAGGAACACCAGGAAGACATGGAATTGGAGGAGTGAAACCATTAACGCTTTGCACAAGAGGATCTCGGGGACAAGTCCTTCCTCCCTCCATTGAATTAGCTACTGTCAAAGAAGATCCACTAGAGCAATCATCACCATTTCCTCCACCCTTGCAAGAAACTGAAATCTTTTGCTCTTCTAAACCACAGAAACCATTTCGTGAGCCATTCAGAGCTTTTTGATCTGCAAGATGTAGCACTGAAGCCATGGAATCACAAATTGGCACATCCAAGCTGAAGTTAAGAACTCTACCATTGGTTTTCAATGCAGGGTGGATTGTTCCATTTGGAGCTTCAATACGAGCTGCTTGAAGTGCCTCAGAGATTGTTATATGTCGATAATGTGAGGCTGAGTTCTTGTTTTTGCGGCGTCCTGCTCCCACAGGAACATTCCTCATCGTACCACCAGCAGTCCAGTATCTTTGACAGGCTTTGCAGAAATGTCGAGGTTGGTTGATGTTGTAATTGTTGTAATAACAGAATTTCGTATCCACGCTATTGCAGCGTGGGCAAGGAAGTATTTTATCTGGCTTTTTTATGGTTTTCTCTAATGAGCTTGTACCATCATTATGTTCTTTCTCTGTCTTGGAACTTTTTGATTTTGCAGATTCTTCATCAATAGAGGGAGTTTTCGGGTTCACATTAGTCTCAGGCAAGGATTCTGGATCTGCAGAGTCCTTTCTATTTGAAAGCGGAGCATCATCATCATCTGATTGCAGGATCTCAGTAGTTTTCCCTGTTGGACAATCCTGAATTTTAACATTGCATCTTTATTAGTAACACTAATAAGTCACACAAAACTTCTATTCTCTGGACAAGAACTGAGAAGCACAAGCCAAGAAATGGACAAACTAGAAGAAGTGAGATTGTGATCTATCACTATTTCTTCCCATAACTAATTCTCTTGCTCTCTTAATCCTCTTTCGTGACTTGCTTTATAAGATGCAGGGGCCTGGTTAACAACATCAAGGATTCTTGCCAACCATGGAAAGTTCCAGAAATTCCAATCAGTTGGCAACTAAGCTACAATGAAACAGACATGTATACAAGAATTAACGATAAAAAGTAGTTTTAAACTTTTTTAAAAAATGAGAAAAAAATTGATTTTTTTGGGGGATCTTTCAAATTCTTGGGCGGTGAAGAAGGTTCTAGGGAGTCTGGGATTCTGGTTTACTTTTCCTGTCAACACTGGCATAGGGCCATGAAAGCTCTTCATTGGCAGGAAAGTTTATTAAAGCCCATAATTTATGATTGAAAATTTAGGAAGGGAAATGTAGAAGTTCCGAATAGGAAACTGCAACTTAAAAGTTAAGCTTGAGCATGACGAAAGAGTAAATTCAAGTTAAGAAACATCTAGCCCAATCTCAAAACTAAGCGCAAAGGAACCGCTATTTCAAATATCCAGTAATAATATAGCTCACACGCTTCTAAATCAAGATCCACGACGTAGAGGCAAGAAGAGATTTTACATTGTTGAGAGGAATCCAAATACAAACCAAGAGAAGTTCTGAAAGTCAATTTTACAAGTAATAGTTGAACAAATTCCTCATCAAGAAAACGGTGTTCTTTGATTGATCGATAGAAAATTAACGTTTAGATAAAAATGTTTGACCTACTAAGTAGAGGAAGTTATAAGTAATCTACTTGCAACAAATATCCATCTTCTTCACAATTACCCAAAAACGATGAACTTGAAAAGGGTGAAAGGAGGGGGGAAAAGAAAAAAGATGAGACAAAATCTCTTAAAGAGTGTAAATCAACTTGAAAAAGGTCATAACCCCAAATGAACCAAAACTACCAAATTTATAAAAAAGGGAAAGCAAACTGCCGGTATAAGCTTTCCGTGATAAGCAAAAGAAAGGCCCATCCAACATTTTAGACATCTGACAAAGGGGTCATCTTCAAATTTCCCCTTCATGCACTCTATCTATACCTTTTGATAATCTTCTTCTTCGTCTACTTCTCGGCTGGAGTAACGCAACTCGTCGTCGCCGGAGATTGTCGGAGAGTGATCTTCGGGATGGAGGGGAATTTCCTTGCCGAAGAGCTTGATGCCGAGGTCTTTACTAGTAGTTTCCTGCATTTGACAGTTCCAAGTGTCTTGTTTTTCTCTTTTACAAAAAGGAAAAGCAAAACGCGCGAGAGAAGGGTTGGGTTGGGTTGGGTTGGGTTGGAGGGTCGTCTTTGTTGGCAGCAAGAGTAGTTTGGTTTCTTAGTATTTGATCCGTTTAAATGAGAAGTGGATGCCACGTCAACATCTTAGTTTGATTCTTAGCCACAAGTTCATGTGGCCTAGAAATTTTATTTTCTTTCCGTGTTTTTACCAGCACCAGCACCAGCACCAGCTTACGACTTAACGTTCATTACCATTTCGCATACATTAACTTGGAATCTGTGGATTGTTGTGTATAATAAGAAAAGTTAACAATCTGGTAATATTTAAAATATATTTTATTGATTATAAACTCACAGAAGTATTCAAGTTTGAATTGGAAAAAAAAAAATTAAATCGACTCGTAGACTTGACTTTTTTAACCTTTTGTATTTATCATTTGAAATAAAAAAAATCCTTTTTATGACTTTTATTCAAATGATTTATAAAATCTTCACAATCTTACGTTTACATTGGAGAGATTATTTTTAATAAATTTATTTGGTAAATAAAGTTTTCCGGGGTTATAATTATATTTTATTATAAATAAAGAGAAGCTTGGCTGGCTATAAATAGGGCTAACTTTTACATGACTATTGAAAATAAACTAATAATTAAAAGTAACTAGTACCCACCAAGACATGGATGTGAAGCCGGCCATGGTCGGTGAGGGAAGCCCTTTTTGACTTTTTCACACATTATCTAGCCTGCCTCCGTGTTTTGAATGCTTAAATCAACCTTTATAGAGTGACAGAGCAAGTTAATTTTCAGATTTGTGCCGAGTCATAATTGGGTTATTTTTTGAGCTTTGTGTCAAGTCAACCAATAAGTATAGAGTCATACACAAATATTGACATGGCATAATTGGGTTTCAAGAATTGAATAGGTCAACAATAATTTATTATTTTGTCAAACATCATTATTTACGCTGAAGATGCAATAGCTTGCATTAATTGGTTTTATTTTTCTAAACGGAAATTACATTGTTCTTGGTAGCTCTAATTTTATTTGACTCAAAATGCTCCCATCCAATTAGCTTGTCAAGTTAAATACAACAACAACCTTAGTGCATAACACTCTAAACTTTATGAGAAATTAGGGGACGAACATCAATTATATGCAACCTATCTTTTGTATTTTTACAAAGATATTGTTCCCGTGACTCGAACCTTTAAAATTTTGGTCACAAAAAAATGACATTATCAGATGTTCCAATGAAAAGTTTCAAAGATAAATATGCATGGTATGTTAGATTGACTCTTTGATTGTTTTCGTTATGGATGGTAACAATTATAAGTAGTGATGCACAAAATATAACTATCGATACAATATCAATTTCTATAAGAGAAAGATTTGTGGATTCAATCTGGATGACCTAGTAGTAATGCTCAATGATTAAAAAATCGAACCAATTCAATCAATTTAATCATAAAAACTTTAATTCAACTAATTTTTAAGTTCAATTTTTAATTTTTTTAGTTCGATTTATTTTAATAATTCTTATTATTAAAAATCAATCAGTTTATTAATTAATCTGTCAGTTTTTGTAGACTAATCAATTTTTATAAACTAAAATAAACCAATCAATTTTAATATAATAGTCTTTTTTCAATTAAATTTCAAATTCTTTAATAGATAAAGACAACCCCTTTAATAATATTTCAAATTCTTTAAATTTATTCAAATATTAATCAGACTTATGACAATCTAATACCAATAAAACCTCTTTAACCTTTAAATTTCTTTTCTTACCATTTTAACTTCTGATTTGATTTTTAAAATATTAGTACTACCTATAACAAATTAAAAAATAATTCTTATAATAACACTTACAATTAATCTAACAAGAGAATATGTGTATATTACTCAAAATCATACTTGGTTTCTAGTTAAGTTATTTTTATAAAGGTTCTCCCTTTTTAATTTCTATTTAGATGTATTCTTTTACAAAATTGTCAGTTAGTTATTGCTACTCTAAATTCTTTATAAAAATATAAATAGAGTTCATTTTATTGTGATATCAAATAAAACGTTATACCATAGTGAGCACTATAGGATTAGAGAGGAATAAAATGAGTTTACTAAAAATATTTAAATAATTAAATGCTATACAAATTTTATAGCATAAATGATGAATGAATAGACACCACAATAACAAGAACAACAGTATCTCAAAAGAAGTCTTGCAAAGACATGAGGTTTGGAGAGGTTTAGAAATACCCAGTCTTAATCCTGATTGATAGAGCAATTATTTCTGATAGACTTATAAGAAAATAAAAAGATTAAAAATAATAATGATAAGTAAATAAAAATAAAATAAAAAGATTATAAATATAAATATAACATATACAATAAAATAAATTATAAAATAAAATAAAATAAAATAGAAATGAGAA
>JAOQMP010000006.1:34309191-34320165 GCA_027563575.1 Erythroxylum pedicellare
GTGAAAGTTTGGCACATGAAAATAATTGTACATTCATTCATGAATAATTCTGGGTATAATTAGATTGAGTTGTGATTTTTGGAAATTTAGTGAATTTTGAATTTATTTATGTTGAAGATGTTATTGGTTAGTAGAATTATGAGATTTACGAATTTTGGTGAATTTATGAATAAATTTTAGAAAATTATAGAAAATAGGAAAAAGAAATCAAAAGAAGATTTACAGATAGTTGAATTGTAAAGATGAGAGTTTAAGGGAGTTTGTTTCAAAAGAAACTATATTAGAGTTTAGCTATTAGGAAAGTGACAAGTGTCACTTAGGTTAGGGGCTTTTGGTCTCATTAAGGGTAGAAATGGAAGAAAGAAATCTAGTCTTCCTTTTTAAGAAGGGGGAAACATGAATTGAGAGAGAAAAAATTAGGATAAGAAAGAAAAAGAAGAGAGTTTCGGTGGTTGAGAGAAAAGAAAATAGTTGAGCTAGGGTTTCAACACTTCTCAGTCTTGAGTGGGATTTTGAAGTGGGTCAGGAAGAGAAAAAGGAAGAGGGAGAGAAGAGCTTTAAATTGAGTCAAAGATCTCTTCATTTGGAGAAGAATTAAAGTAAGATCATTTGAATCTTTTGAAATTTTTGGAAGAGTTTTAGACCATGAAGTTAGGAAATACATGGGTTTTAGTGTTATAGAACAAATTTTAGTAATTGGGTGTTGTGGGATTTTTCTATTTGAAATCCCTATTGAGTTGAGGTTTGAGAGTTGAATGAAGTCAAATTGGTAGATGGATGGTTATACTTAGGATTTTCCAAATTTGTGGAGTGTAAAATTTTTAAGTCTTCCTTAGGGGTAAATTTCATGTTCTGACTTTAGGGGAAAATATGATTTAATCTAGGATAAATTAGATAAATATTTCTTCTTGAAAGTTGTATCCTATCTTTCTAGCTTTCCAACGGTACATAATATGAAACTGTTAGACATCGAAGTCGAAAGTTATGGTCTTTATGAGTATAGATGCCTAGGAGAGTAACCTGCTTCATTTTAAGAGTCACTTCGTCTTAAGTTGACTCTGCTTTATCTTAAGTTGACTTTGCTTCATATTAAGAGTCACTTCGTCTTAGGTTGACTTTGATTCATCTTAAGATGACTCTGCTTCGTCTTAAGTTGACTTTCCTTCGTCTCAAGTTGACTCTGCTTCGTCTTAAGAGTCACTTCGTCTTAAGTTGACTTTGATTCGTCTTAAGTTTACTCTGATTCGTATTAAGAGTAACTTCATCCTAAGTTGACTCTGCTTTGTCTTAAGTTGACTCTGCTTCGTCTTAAGAGTCACTTTGTCTTAAGATGATTTTGCTTCGTCTTATGTTGACCATCTGCTTCTTCTTAGGTTGACTTTCTGCTTTGTCTTATGTTGAATGAAACTTCTTTTGGTCCATTTTGGACCTATTATATGATAAAATTTGTCTTCTAGGTCTTTATGAAAGTTGTATATCTCTAAGTTTTATTCAAAATCATCTAAATAACACCTTGATCCGATACCTATAGAGAAAGTTATACTAGTTGCCCCGAAATAGGTTCAATAAGACTGAGGACAAAACTTTATTTGACTCTTTCAGCCATCACTTTGACATCTGACCTCTAAACGGAGTGATTATTAGACCAATAGATTCCTAACAAATACTTATACCTAGAAATGAAAATTGGTAGCATTAAAAATTTATTTGGAAACGTTTGGTTGGAAGAAAATGAGGGAATCCGTTAGAATATTAAGAACTGATGTGATTTTACTGAACATGTTTAGCTATTTCAGTTATAACTGGACCTATAGGATTCTAAATGAGATAATTTTTTATTTGGAGTAAATTAGAGATATATGTTTACAAATTATCTACAGAAGTCGAATGGTGATTCAGTCTCTATGATGTTTAATTTCTTGAAAGAATTTGTGTATAGTATACTATTTTAGATAAGAGCACTCTGAAAATGTTTGAGGTATATCTTCCGAATTACTGAACCAAATTGAAAGATTTTGGTGTCAATAGAAACATAAAACATAGAGGAACACTTTTCTTTAAGAGGGTATGACTAAATTATATCAATTGCACTCTCTGATTTAACGTGAACTGTAGGCCCGAAAGAGTGTCTTGGAAAAATATGAAAGTAAACCAATGAGAAATGAATTGTGATTTTAATGGTTTTTAGTGAGGCATAAACCTAAGTATAAATTATACTTAGATGATTTTTTATATGAGAAAGATTTTTATGGAGAAATTGATGGAAAGATACCCAGAATTGTCATGAACATGCATTGTACATAGTCCATATACACACGTATGCTAAATGAATGTTTATAATTGTGCCAAGTTGATAATGTGTGTGCAACACTCGTATTGCATAATTATGATGTGCAAGATAAATGTTTGCATTCAAACATTTCCAGAATTTGGAAGCAAATGCTAAACTGGAGCGTACTGTGAGTAGACTAAGATGGTCTAATTTCATTGTTTGTTCTATTTTCAATTTTGTATTGATTAACTATTGAAGTGCTACTTTTATGTGAATGAGATGACATAAGTGTGCATAATATGATTGTCAAATGTCGAACCACGGTCCAATGACAAATATGTTTTGAATGTGCATTTGCATGTAAATGAAAAGTGATACTCAACTCTAATATTGAATGCCAAACTACGGTCCGATGACATGTGAATATGGATCATGCAAATGTGACTAATGCATTTCATTGCATGAATGCATGAAACATAACGGTTGTTGTGACCAAAGTAGCCACCGATTAGAGCTTAAAGCTTAACGAGTGAAAATGAGCCTTGAGCTTAAATGTGATTAAGAGCCTAAGGCTTACTATGTAAAATGAGCCATGTTTCCCCAAAGCGGATAAAGGACAGTTAGTAATGAGCCTAGTGTCCAACGGATATGGGACAGTTTAGGTACTCAGTCACAAAAAAATAATAAATGGAAAGCGGGTCTTATGTGCACTACATAAGCATAATATGAATGATTATATCTATTGAATGTGAAGTGTGAGACGTCGTGAATGTGATTATATGTTATATGACTAGATGAGCAATTGATAATGGTCACTCATAGAGTTTGCAAAACTTACCCAAAATTTGCAAATATTTTTCCAGGATTCAGAAGAATACCTCGTTAGGAAAACGAGAGCATAATTACTGTATGCAAGGGAAAGATAAAGGTCGGGATCAGTACACGTCTGCATTATTGTTATCTTAGTCTTGTAAAAATTTGTATTCCGCAATTTCTATAAAATAGTGTTTTGTATTTATAATGGGCCCCAATTGGCTATTAAAATTCTATTGATTGTAATGTGTTAATTGAAGATGTTTACGAATGAAAGTGGGCCCTATATGATGATTGACTTCTACATATGTTGATTATTTAAAAAAAATACCAAATTTTGACTGATTGAGTGTTATAGTATGCCACCCTCGCGAGACACGGACTCAGATATCCCTCAGGATATCGAGCACGTGTCTCTAGAGAGTGGGGTGCTACAATATGAGGTAACATATTAAGGTTTAAATTGTAAATGTGAGAGATTCACCGAGAGATTAGAGATGCGTTTCATGCTCAGGTGTTATTTTATATGCTCATGCATGTGAATATTAAATCTTTGCATATGGAAATAATTGTATATGTATTCATGAATAATTCCGGGCATAATTAGATTGAGATGTGATTTTTGGAAATTTAGTGAAATTTGAATTTATTTATGTTGAAGATGTTATTGGTTACTAGAATTATAAGATTTACAAATTTTGGTGAATTTATGAATAAATTTCAGAAAATTATAGAAAATAGGAAAAAGAAATCAAAAAGAAGATTTGGAGATAGTTGAATTGTAAAGATGAGAGTTTAAGGGAGTTAGTTTTAGAAGAAACTAAGTTAGAATTTAGCTGTTAGGAAAGTGACAAGTGTCACTTAGTTAAGGGGTTTTTGGGCTCATTAAGGGTAGAAATGGAAGAAAGAAATGTAGTATTGCTTTTTAAGAAGGGGGAAACATGAATTGAGAGAGAAAAAGAGAGGTTAAGAAAGAAAAAGAAGATAGTTTCAGTGGTTGAAAGAAAAAAAAAAGAGTTGAGCTAGGGTTTCAGTACTTCTCAATCTTGAGAGAGATTTTGATGTGGGTCAGGAAGAGAAAAAGGAAGAGGGAGAGAAGAGCTTCAAATTGAGTCAAAGATCTCTTCATTTGGTGAAGAATCAAGGTAAGATCATTTGAATCTTTTGGAATTTTTGGAAGAGTTTTAGACCATGAAGTTAGGAAATACATGAGTTTAAGTGTTCTAGAACCAATTTTAGTGATTGGCCATTCAGGGATTTTACTATTTGAAAACCCTATTGAGTTAAGGTTTGAGAGTTGAATGAAGTCAAATTAGTAGCTGGATGGTTATACTCAGGATTTTCCAAATTTGCACAGTGTAAAATTTTCAAGTCATCCTTAGGGGTAAATTTCATGTTCTGAATTTAGGGCAAAATATGGTTTAGTCTAGGCTAAATTAGACAAATTTATCTTCTCGAAAGTTGTAGCTTATCTTTCTATCTTTCTAACGATATATAATATGAAACCTTTGGACATCGGAGTTGAAAGTTATTGTCTTTATGATTGGAGATGCCTAGAAGAGTTACATCGTCTTAAGTTGACTTTGCGTTGTCTTAAGTTGACTTTGCGTTGTCTTAAGTTGACTTTGTTTCGTCTTAAGAATTACTTCGTCTTAAGTTGACTCTGCTTCGTCTTAAGAGTCACTTTGTCTTAACTTGACTCTGCTTCGTCTTAAGAGTCACTTCATCTTAAGTTGACTTTGCTTCGTCTTAAGTTGACCATCTGCTTCTTCTTAGGTTAACTTACTGCTTCGCCTTATGTCGACTGAAACTTCTTCTAGTCTAATTTTTGACCATTTATATGATATAATTTGTCTTCAAGATCTTCATTAAAGTTGTAGATCTCGAATTTCTCTTCAAAATCATCCAAAGAACACCTTGATTCGATAGCTATTGAGAAAGTTATGCTAGTTTCCCCGAAATAGGTTCAATATGATTGAGGATAGAACCTTATTTTATTCTTTCAGCCATAACTTTGTCATCCGACCTCTAAATGGAGTGATTCTTAGACCAACATATTCCTAACACATATATATATATCTCCATGAAAATTGGTAGCATTATGAATTTATTTGAAAAAGTCTGGTTGGAAGAAAGTGAGGGAATCTGTTAGAATATTATGAACTGGTGTGATTTCACTGAACATGTTTGACTATTTCGGTTATACCTAGATCTATAGGATTCTAAATGAGATGATTTTTTATTTGAAGTAAACTAGAGGTATAGGATTACAAATTATCTGAGAATTCAAATCGTGATTTAGTCTCTAATATGTCTAATTTCTGGAAGGAAGTTGTGTATAGTATACTATTTTGGATAAGAGCAGTCCAAAAATGTTTGAGGCATATCTTCCAAATTACTAAACCAAATTGAGTGATTTTGATGTCAATAGAAACATAAAACATAGAGGAACACTTTTCTAGAAGTGGGTATGACCAAATTATATCAATTGCACTCTCTAATTTAACGTGAACAGTAGGCACGAAAGAGTGACTTGGAAAAATCTTAAAGTAAACCAATGAGAAATGAATTTTGATTTTAATGGTTCTAGTGAGGCATAAACCTAAGTAAAAATTATAATTAGATGAGTTTTGATATGAGAAATATTTTAGTGAAGAAATTGATGGAAAGATACCTAGGATTGTCATGAACATGCATTTTCCACAATTCATTTCATACATATGCATTATTGAATATTTATGATTGTGCAAATTGTGATATTGTGTATATTACTTGTGATAGAGGAGCAACTGGAACGTCAACCTCTAGACGTTGCTGGATCTTCCAGGCATTAGCTTTGGAAACAACTTATGAGTAACCTAGACGGTCTCACTTAATTACTTGTTTACTTAATTTATGTTCCGAATGATAATTGAATGTATTTAATTGCGAATTTCGGACAGAAAGTGCAATGAATGTGAATGTTGATTGAGATATTGAAGTGCTACTTGAATGTGAATGTGAAGACCTAAGTGCTTTATAATATGAGTTGTTGTGGTACATGTATTTCATACATGAATGCATAATCAGATAATGGTAGTTGTGACCAGAGTAGCCACCGATCAGAGCTCAGCGAGTGAAAAGAGCCTCGAGCTCAAACAATAATTAAGAGCCTAAGGCTCACTATGTATAATGAGCCCTGTATCTCCCAAGTGGATAAGGGATAGTTATTAATGAGCCCGATATCCAAAATAGATACGGGACAGTTCAGGCACTCGGCCACAACAACGTAACAATTGGAAAGTGTCTCATGAGCATTTCATATACATATTGTTAAGTATATTTGTTGAAATGAAATGCCTATGTTTTAGTGAAAATGTAAAATTTATGTATAGAGCAATATGTGATTATATGTTATGTTAATTGTTGTGATGTTGAATTGAGTAAACCATTGATGATGGTTACCTCATTGAGTTCGCAAACTCACCAAAATTGCAACGTTGTCTTTTTAGAACCGAGAGACGACTCTAGCTACTGAGAGACTCTACCAGCTGTGTAAATTGTGATTGGCAAGAGAATTCATGGCTCAAAGGTCAGTGAGCTGGGATTTTTGGACAGACTAGATAGACTTTGAATATTTTCCTCTTTCATGTAGTACTTTTGCATTAGGTTTTGATGATGTACATATAGAAAATGTTGAAAGACAATGTAGACTTTCAGTTTTGTGCAATGAAATGAGGAAAAAGTTGGTTTTCAAATATTGTGATTTTCTTATGATGCTTTATAAGTGACTTACAATACCATACCAGGTGAAGTGAGTGTAGTGATCGAACATAATGTGCCCTTATCGTAGGATATATACTGGAATGACCTCCGAGAGTCCAGGTGGGTACCCTACAATAAGGGGGCGCTACATCAAATCAAGCTAAATCAAACCGAAATGGGTACTTTTGTCATAAGTAATAATACAATTAAAGTATATTGTTATATATTATAAATTATTATTTATATTTATTTTACTCTTTATAATATTGGAAAAATAGATATATCATATACGAAGAGAATAGATAGGAAGCATCATTCGACTTTTCACTTTCGTCTGACATAATACGATCGCGCCAATCCTTTAGGACTTTTTACCTTCCCTCTGGTCTTTATACGACACTGTGAATGCCAGAAAGAGTTGGTGTTGGTTTAGCGTTTAAGTGTTGTAGCGTTCAGGTGTAGCTGGTGTTGTAGCATTCAGGTGTTATTAATGCTTCCTTCGTTCACATCAAGTGCTACTAGTGCTTCATTCACATAAGGTGTTGCTGGTTTCACGTCGTTCACGTACAGGTGCTGCGATGGTACTTGGTTCACGTAGTTCACGTCAAGTGCATTGGTTCTTGGTTTCATGTCTTTCACATACAGGTGCTGCCCTACTTGGTTAATGTCGTTCACGTATAGGTTTATTGTCTTCTCTAAACCTCATACACCAATGTTCTCTGATAATCCTAGTTTTTGAAGTAAATTAAGTTATGTTCTAAACCATTATTTGCTTAAGAGATGTAAACATATATGTGGGGATTTTTGTTGAGATCTTGGTGGAACCTAAATCAGAAGAAATAAATTAAGTTGCGTAAAAGGTTACGACTTGTTAGCAATATATGGTTGCTTTGATGAAATTCTTAGGGCTTTGTATCAGTAGAAATAAATATATGGTTGCTTTGACGAAATAAAATAAATCAGCAGAAATAACTTGTTTTCACATCTCTAATTCTTTAGATGTGTTCTTGAATTCTATGACTTTGTAACTACAATTTTTATTTTTTATATTTTTAATAAATTGTATATGTAATGTTTCTTGGTTGTTAACATATTCCATATTGTATATATTACTTTGATGAACATTTACCTATGAATTGATAAGACGTTCCATATTGTATATATTACTTTGATGAACAATTACCTATCAATGGATAAGAGAGATATACATTGGATGACTTTTCCCAGATATAGTGATGATTTTATGATTTTAGTTAATCGTTTTCTTGAAAAAAAAAATTTAAGATGGCTAATGGGAATGAAATTTCTTGTCCATGGAAGAAATGTTGCAATTATTATTGGTATACAAGAAATATTATATATGATCATTTGATTGTTGATGGATTTGCTTCAGGATATGTTGGTTGGGAATTGAATGAGGAAGGATCAACTAATACAAATATGCATATGAATGATGAGAACGAATTTGATAGAAGATCCACGTATGATAATATAGATGGATTACTACTTGACATATTTAAAGACATAGATGAATATTCCAATAGTTGTGAAGGAGTTCTTAGTGGTCTAAATGCTAATGCTAAGAAGTTTGATAAGTTGGTAGAGGAAGGAAAATAGGAATTATATCCTTGTTGTCAAAGTTTTTCTAAACTTTTTTTCACAATTGGACCTATGGAATTAGTAATATAGCTTATATCGATCTCATGGGGACACTTAAAGAGGCCTTTCCCAATGCAAAGCTTCTTGAATCTTTTAATGCGATAAAGAGTGAAAGATTTAAGAACTCATTATGAAAAGATATATACATGTCCCAATGATTGTGTCTTATATTGGGGAAATGATGATTCTAGGTGGAAACAAAGCTATAATAGTGAAGAGAACAAAGATCAGGTGAGGAAAATTCTAGCCAAGGTGTTCAAATATTTTTCATTAAATTCGAGGTTGTAAAGTCTGTATATGTGTACAAAAGTAGTTGAATTTATGAAATGGCATAATAAGGAGTGTTCCAAAGATGGTAATTTAAGGCATCCTATCGATGGCTAAGCTTGGAAAGACTTTGACTCATTATATCCTAATTTTGCATGAGATCCTCTTAATGTTAGATTAGCTCTTGCCATTAATGGATTTAATCCTTTTCGAACAATAAGTGTTTCATATAGTACATGGCCCATGATTTTAGTCAACTATAACTTAACACCATGGAGATGTCTAAAATCAAAAAATTTGATATTGTCTTCAATTATACCTAGCTTGAATTCTCTTAGAAAGGATATTGATGTTTTTTTTTTCAATTTTTGATTAAAGAACTGACAGAGTTGTGGGAGTTTTGGATAGAAACATATGATGCTTCAACTAATGAACCATTTAAGATGCGTGCAGTCTTGTTATGTACAATTAGTGACTTTCCAGGATATGTAATGTTGTCTAGTTGGAGTACAGAGGGAAAGTTAGGATGCCCTAATTGTCATTATGAAACTTGCTCTCAATATTTAAAGCATAGTAGAAAGACTTGTTACCTCAATCATCGGAGATTTTTGGATAAAAATCATCCTTGGAGGCTCAATAGGAGATCATTCAATGGTGATATAGGTTTGAGAGAACCACCGATTCCTTTGTCAGGGTCTAATGTATTTGAACTTATTAATGGGTATCATAATGTGTTTGAGAAGGCAACTAAACAAAAAAAACCAAGCGTTAATCTTTGGAGGAAGGAGTTTATATTTTTTGAATTACCTTACTGGAAGCATAATAGGTACCGTCATAATCTTAATGTGATGCATATTGAGAAAAATGTATGTGATAGTATTTTAGGAACTTTGTTGGAGATTTTGGGGATGTCAAAAGATCATCTTAAAGCAAGGTTTGATTTGAAAGAAATAAGGATTAGAAAAGATTTACAGCCTATCAAAATAGATGACTCTCATATGTCACTAGCCCAGACTTGCTTTTATATAACCCCAAAAGAGAAAGAAAACTTCTATTCAGTTTTGAAGAATGTAAAACTACCATAAGGTTGTGCATCAAGTATTGCACGATGTGTTGATGTTAGTAAGAAAAAAATATCAGGATATAAAAATCATAATGCTCACATTATTATACAACACTTACTCCAATTTGTTGTCAGGAAAACACTACCAAAAAAAGTTACAGTTATTTTGAGTAGATTAGGTGCTTTTTTCAAGGGGGTATGTAGTAAAGTAATTAAGCCAGTAGATCTTGAGCATCTGGAGAAGGAAATTATGGAAGTACTATGTCAACTTGAAATAATCTTTCTACCTTGTTTCTTTGACATCATGGTTCATTTACTTATTCATTTACCAAAACAAATCAAATATATTGGACCAGCGTTGGACCCCGTTTTCAGAGCCTAACTGTTCAGAGACATAACGAAGCCCGTCGTCCTTTAAGGGTGGCTTGCCCATAGCAATCGAAGATCAAACAATCAAATTCAAGGATTCACAAGCAAAACTCATTCATATTTCATTAATGAATCCAACACAAAGTTTCTGAATTAACTTAATTACAAAAGTCTCTAACTATGTTGGAGTTCCAATGCTTTGCAAGGATTGCTAATCTTCTCTTTCTACACCTGAGGAGGGAATCGGGGGGTGAGCTACACAGCTCAGTGGCTAATATATTTATAGTCATTGGTAACGAGCCACACAAGCAAACATATATATATGTACATTCATATATTCATACACTTCTTATCTTAATCTAGAAATGACATTTTGACATTTAAAATTTCAATTCACATTTTATAATTCAATACATCATCGCATATGACATATTAGACATAATTTAACATCGAAGCATAACATTCAAATTGCATTTTATCTTAACATATCAAAATGCATCATATTTGACAATTCAATTATGTAATGCACAAACAATTGGCTCGAGGGTTCTGTGGAACAAAACAGAGAAACTGAAGTTTACTCCGTGAACAAAATGAATCCACTTTTTGGATTTCGTGTTCCATAAGCGGACAGCTGGGAGAAGGCTTTACATCGACGTGCATGTAACTACGAAAAGGTTCTTCTCTCGCCCAAACAAAAGCACATAATCATGCTCAAATCATTTTATGAAATGCTTTCATGCTTTTCATGCTCTTTCCTTTCTTTTCATTTATACAAAATGCCATC
>JAOQMP010000006.1:34329648-34340683 GCA_027563575.1 Erythroxylum pedicellare
ATTTGGCTATAAGAGCCAAGATTTTGATCGATAAGAGGTCACAATATTATAGGAGAATGAGGAATAATAAGAGAATGATAAGTGAAAAAGGAAAAGAAGTTGTTAGCTCTACTCCCACATGTGTTAATGGAATAAAGGGAAATAACAATGGTAGAAATTCTAGCAAACAAGTTATACCAGCTTCTAAACTTGCCAACCTTTATGCTAAACATATTCCTTTAAAGAGCTTTAAATATGGGCAACCAAGCCATCATTCTAATGATGTCTAAGGTAGAAGTTTGGCAACAAAGTGGAGTAGGTAGCCAAAGATAATGAGGAAGAGTAGTGTAAACTAGATAGGGAAGATTGTGAATATCCTAAAGGAGAAGAAGATGATTTTGTTGAATTTATTAGGAGATTAATAATTTGTAAAAAGGAGTATAAATATTGACAATGATACCAATTGTTTGGCACTAGAGGCATAGTACAAGAAAATCTTTATGAGGTGATCATTGACAGAGGTAGACAAGAGAATATCATTAGTAAATTGGTGGTCAAGAAGCCAAAATTATTGATTGAGCCTTACCCTAAACCTTACAATATCACATAGATTACAACCTTCAATGATATATATTTCATAGAAAGGTATAAGGTACCATTTTCTATTAGTAAACAATCAGATGAACATTATTGTGATGTTGTTGATATAGATATGTGAAACTTTGTTTGGTAGACCATGACAACATAATATTGATGCCTATCACTTAGGAAGGGAGAACATTTATCAATTTGTGAAGATGGTGTGAAGTATAAGTTGGTACTAATAGGTGAAAAGAAAGTAGTGGAACCTATTAGGACAAAGAAGTCATTGTTAGAATTGGAAAATAATAGGAGAAGTTTTGTTAATGAGATGAAAGAAATAAGGGAGGTACAATTGTTGATAGAGAAAGGGAAAGAAGAGATTAAAAGGAGAGAAGATGAGATTCTTTTAAAAATGCAAACAATCTTAGAAAAATTTGGGAATGTAATACCCAATGAGCTACCTAATGGATTACCTCCCATGAGATATGCCCAACATTACATTGATTTAGTTCTAAGGCTAGTTTAGTTAACTTACCTCACTAGTGTATAAGTGCAACGGAAAATGAAATCTTAATGAAGAAAGTAGAGGAGTTGATTAGGAAGGGGTACACTAGAGAGAGAATGAGCTCATATGCGTTATATACACCCAAAATTTAAAAAAAAATTATGGTGTTGTGGGAACCTTGAAGATGTGGAAACATTATTTAGTTAAGAAAGGATTTATTTTATACACTGATCATTAAACTTTGACGTATTTAGAAAGTTAAAGGCAATTGAGAATGAAGATGCATGGTAGGTGGTCAACTTTAATTGACAAGTTCTAATATGAATTGACGCATAAGAAGTAGAAGAATAATGTGGTTGCTAATGCATTAGGTAGAAAGGTGGCTATAATGAAGACCTTTAGATAAACGCT
The DNA here is from genome assembly GCA_027563575.1 of Erythroxylum pedicellare. Classification (NCBI taxonomy): domain Eukaryota; kingdom Viridiplantae; phylum Streptophyta; class Magnoliopsida; order Malpighiales; family Erythroxylaceae; genus Erythroxylum; species Erythroxylum pedicellare. The sequence continues at coordinate 34,331,126 of JAOQMP010000006.1, forward strand.
TAGGGTCTTGAGTATTTGAAGAATTTAGATAAGAGTGATGGAGATTTTAGAGAGATATGAGACTTACGTTTGTTGAAAAATTCTTATGTTGATTTCCATATACATGATGGGTTTTTGATGAAAGGAAATCGACTTTTTCTTCCAAACACTTCACTTAAGGAGAAGGTGATTAGAGAATTGCATAGGGGAGGCATAGTTAGTCACCTTGGTGAAGAAAAGACTTTTGAAGACGTGAGAAAGAGATATTATTGGCTGAAGATGAGGAGAGACATTATTACTATTACAAAGAGTTGACAAGTTTGTTAGGCTTATAAAGGACATGCTTTAAATGCTAGTTTGTACACATTTTTCTTAAAAAAAACAAAAAAGTACATTTTTGTACATATTATTGTTAGTTCCTAATGCTATTTAGGATTATTTGTTTATGGATTTCGTATTAGGGCTTCTAATGACACAAAGAGGTATGTATAGATTCTATCTTTGTGGTTGTGGATAAGTTTACTAAAATGACACAATTTATTCCTTATAAGAAGATAGCGGATGCTACGGTGGTTGCCAAGCTATTTTTTTATAAATGTTGTATAACTTTATAGTATTCCTAAATCCATTACTTATGATCATGACACCAAGTTTTTGAGTCACTTTTGTAGGACCTTATAGGGATTATTTGATTCTTCTCTTAAGTATAGTAGCAATGCAGACCTACAAAACAATGGCCAAATGAAGGTAGTGAATAGGACTTTGAGTAATTTGATAAGATGCATATATAGTAACAAACCAAAAAGTTGGAATTTCTTTATTGCATGAGACGAATTTTCCTACAACAATGTAGCCTATAGTATCTAATATGCTTTTATCTTGTTAAATTGACTAAATCTTCTAACATTTCTCTTAGTGTTGCAAAGTTAGATAAAAAAGTAGAAGAGATTTAAGTAGAGGTAAAAAAAAAAAGAAAAGAATGAAAGAGGTAATGAGAAGGTTGATCCATATATAAGAGCTTAAGTGTTTAAAATTAGAGATGAAGCTATGGTTTTTTCAAACAAAAATCAAACTATTGGAGGTCATCATAAATTAGAACAAAAGAAGTATGGTTTACTCATAATTAAAAGAAAAATCAATGACAATGCCTATGTTATTGAACTACCTTTATGGATCGATAATATAATGTTGTTGATCTTTTATTTTACTTTCATGATGAAGAGTTTGAATATGTTGTGGTTGACTTCTTTGATATGTGGGGGTGATAAGTTGTGGTTGAGTTCTTTGATATGTGGGGGTGAATCATGAGACATTTAAATTGGATAGAATGGGATATTTACCAACAAGCAATCTTGCCTTATCCGACATTTCTCGCTACATATTGACCAACACATGATCATGTCTTATTTAACATTCTTATATGGATTTCTTTCATATCGGATAAAATGGAATATTGACTAGTACGTTATCATGCCTTATCTACGTTGTGAGATTTTTGAATAATTTCCTACGTTATTTTATTTGTTTCTTCTTTCAAACTTTACTTAATCTCTTTGATTTCTTTCCTATTTTGTTTAGAAAATTTTTCTAAAATAAATTAGACTTTCCTATTTATTTTGGAAGTTTTCTTAAGATAAATTAAAGTTTACTATTTCTTTCATAAGTTTTTTAAAGATGAATTAAAGTTTTCTATTTTTTTAAATTCTTTCTAAGATGAATTAGAGTTTAAGTAAACCTATTTAAACAACTTTTCAAATAGATTAACATAACTCTCTATCAATAAAATGTATTTTTTCTTTGAGAATTTTTATTCACAATTCTTAGATTCAAATTTTGTTTGTTTTCACTATGTCATGTCATGTCCTAAAATTGGTTTGAGATTATCATATTTTATGTCACTCTAATATACTCACTTTTTAATAAAGTATTTTATCATCTTTTTAATTAATTTTATAATTAAAATTCTTTTTGTTAACCTTGTTAATAAAAAACATAAATATGATATGATAATAATAACACGACATAAAAATATAAAATATTAGTATAAGTCCATCAAATATTATATATGCGTGGCAAGTCATTATAATGTTAACATAGTATTAGACGTCATATTAATATTTTTAATCAATTTATTTACATTGTTATATATATTATTAATAAATCTTCTTATTTTAATTTGAAATATTCAATAAAAACTATTAACAATAGGAAGAATTCATAAATAAAAAAGTTGCTAAAATTAATCTAGTTATATATCTTTATTATTTTGGATGATTTTGGATATCATAAGTAGCCAGAATTAACAATAAGGATTAATTAATCATATGATAATACGTATTGCTATATGAACTTATCTCAATTTTGTCACTCATCTTTAAACACTTCATTTCACTTTCACCGCACATGTTATTAGTTTATCATAAGTTATATATTAATAGTTTAAATGTGATATAAATACAAATTTTAAAGAACAATGTTAGATTATAAATACGCTACTAATAAACTTAATTATTTGAATGTAATATTTGAAAGTGATTATATTCCCTTAAGAGTGATTTTTATGAAGAGGGCAAGTCTTACTCCTTTGTAACCAAAAAGTAACAAGTTCAAATTGCGAGAATAACCTCTTTGTAAAATACAATAAGAAAGTTGTGTATAATTGATATCCCTCCCCTAAGCCTCACAAAGTGAGGAGACTTGTATACTGAGGTTGTTGTTGTAGTAATAGTAGTGATTTTTATGAAGGTAGATGTAATGTTAAAAATTAAAAGATGTTAATTTCATAATCAAAACCTCATATTTACTAGTAACAATTTATGATTATATATATATATATATATATATAATAAAATCTATAAGTTTATGATTGATTTATATGTATAATTTACATCCACTAATATAATGTTATTTTTCTATTGTATGATTTATTGATATTTATTATTATTTTAAGTATACCTCTGATATTTGAAATCATACAAAATGATAAAAATACGTAATTAGATTGATTTGATAATTTCTCATTTAACTCTTTCTATTATTAATAATTTTCTAATCAAATAAGATGACTTATTAATGATACACATATGTCATTTTTGTAGGACCTAAAATATTATGTATGTCACTATATGATAACATATCTCATATGTGCATGTCACATCATCATTTTGTTTACGTTTATGTTTCCATTAACAAAAGGAATTAATTAAAAATTATTAATGTTTAAGAACTTAATTAAAAATAGTAGAAATACTCCATTAAGAAATTTAGTATAGTAAACTATATCATACCCTGAATTAGTTTTTTAAACGCTTTAGAACATCTATTGCCTTGATTTTTTTGGAAAATCATTAATAACAACTTTTTTCTATTTCATTGAGGATGTTTATCAATTTTATTGTAAAATTATCTTGAATATTTTCATAATACAAAAATTATTAGTTGTTGTTTAACTAATAGAATTATTTTATAAAATTTTAAATATTAACACAATTAAATAATTTTAAGAACTATTTTAATTTTCTAGTGAATTTTAAGTTTCATTAAAGATTTTTACTTAAAATAATTGTGGACAATTAATAGTTTAAATTTTACTTTAAATTAAAGAATCTAACTCAATGTATTAAATTTTAGAATTGATAATTATTTTATTTAAATAATTATAGGTCACGCATAGTTCATATAAATATTAACCAAATATTTTAGATGAATCCTTCTTAATAAGTAATCTTTAATGACTTCTTTTTATAAACATATACACATTTATAATAATTAATTTGTATTTATTGATTAATTAATTTTTATGTATTCAAAATTTTAATCTTACTAAAATCTATTAAACTTAAGTTTGCATTAATTATAAAAATAGATTTTTCAATAGCGAACAGCTTGGCCATTTATTATGGCACGATAGTCCCCTATAAAAGATAATGGAGAATTAATGCATATAATGTAATGTATCCATCTTTATTTATCTTAGCTTTACGTAAACGTATGTCATAGTATTCTAGGAATTTTGTTGGAGATTTTGGGGAAGTCAAAAGAATATCTTAATGTAAGGTTTGATTTGAAAGACATGGGGATTAGAAAAGATTTACAGCTTATCAAAGTAGATGACTCGTATGTGTCACTAGCCTAGACTTGCTTTTACATGACCCCATGGGAGAAAGAAAGCTTTTGTTCAATTTTGAAGAATGTAAAACTACCAGAAGGTTATGCATCAAATATTGCATGATGTATTAATGCTTGTAAGAAAAAAATATCACGATACAAAAGTCATGATTCTCACATTATTTTGCAACACTTACTCCAGTTTGCTATTAGGAAAACACTACCAAAAAAAGTTGCAGTTATTTTGAGTAGAGTAGGTGCTTTTTTTAAAGGGGTATGTAGTAAAGTAATTAAGCTAGTGGATCTTGACCATCCGAAGAAGGAAATTGCGGAAGTACTATGTCAACTTGAAACAATCTTTCTACCTTGTTTCTTTGACATCATGGTTCATTTACCTATTCATTTACCAAAGCAAATCAAAGATATTGGATTGGACCAGTGCATTGCCACTCCATGTACTCTGTTGAGAGGTATTTGGATAGGTTAAAAAGATTTGTTCATAATAAAAGCCAACCAGAAGGGTTTATTGCCGAAGGACACATAGCTAAAGAATATGCAAATTTTTGTTGTATTTATATGCGTCATGAGGTGAGAAAAAAATATAATAGGCATATAGAACACAATGACAATACAAATCTTTTTGATGTATCTTATTCATTTTTCTAAAAGTTAGGTATCCTATTAGAGGGAAAGGGCAAAGGAAAGGCAAAGTTGTAAGTTTAGCCTTAAACATATTACATCAAGCTCATCAATAAATTTTATTTGATTCAAATGACAAAGATGTTGAGAAGTACATTGGGTAAGCTACACATACATTATTTATCCATCTTAAGATAATTTTTTTATTCCCATTATATTAATTAACATATGTCATTCTTTTTAGGAAGCATAATAATTGAAAGAGATAAGTACTAAAAGAAGTTGATGGGTAAGGGCACAAGATCATTCCAACGAGTTTCCTAAATGGTTTTAAGATAACGTGATATCTTGTAATGATAACCTAAGTCATATTCATTGGTTGTCTAAAGGCTTTAGCATTGTGGCAAAGAAATATTCAGGTTATGTTATTAATGGATACAAGTTTATGACTAAAAAATGGGATGTAAGGTGTAAGAGTCAAAATAGTGGAGTCTCTTTGGCATCATTAACTCTGAGTTTTGCAAGCTATAGAGATCAAAATCCAACACTTAGAAATGTGACCTACTATAAAGCAATAGAGGAAATTACTGAAGTGGATTATTGGGGCAGTTTAGTGTAGTGTTGTTTAAATGTTGTTGGTATTAAGAGGAGAAACACGATTATGGGCTTTCTCGAATAAACTTCAAAAAGTTATGTTATATGGATGATCCTTTTGTATTGGGAAGCCAAGCTCATCAAGTGTTTTATGTAGCTGATTTTTTTTAGGAAGGTTGTCATTATGTGGAGAAGAAGGTACCTAAGTATCTGTTTGATGTACCTTTAGATGATAATAAAAATGTTGAAGAAACATATTGGGGAGAACCAATTGACTATGTTAGTGATTTCTTTCAAAATAATGGTGAAATAGACCCTAATTGGTTTAGAGAAGATTTACTTGTAGACAATATAGACATACCTCTAAATATCTTAAATATATAAATAGAAGACGATGATGATGAAGATGATTTAGACTTTGATGACAATGATTAGGATTGGATGAATATTGATCAATAATCTTTTATATAAGGTCCTTATTTATTTTCTTTTGTTACTATATGTTTAAATATATACTTTACTAATCTAATTATTTATATATAGTTGTTAACAACAATATTCTTTATTATTATAGGTCTTCACAATGAAAAAAGGGAAGAAGCAAACATGTGCAACCAAATTTTTTACACCAGGGTCTATGGCTAATTTTGTAAGAAAGCAGCAAAAGAAAACTCCTACTTATAAACTAAAAGATTCAGCTGATCTGTCACATAGAGAGGAAGAGCATTTAGAAAATAGTGAAGAGCACTGCCAATTTATTAAAGAAAAGGTACATGTCTTCTCATTTGCTTTAGTAATATATGTGTGATTATTCTACTGTTAAATTTGGTTGCATATAGTTTCCATATATATGTGATTATCCTACCGTTAAATTTATTTTTCTTTCCACTGGATTTCATTATTACAAATTTTAATAGAAAGGAAAGAACCAATCATGTAAAAAGAATGGAATACCACAACCTTTATGTCCTTCAGGTAGTATTACTGACTTTTTAAGGACAAAAGAACAAAAGAAACTTATTGAGGAACAGCCACAAATGGAACAAATAGGTGGAGGGGATGAAATACATGAAAGTGTAGTAGAAGGCGAAGCAGGGGAAGCGATTGTTGAAGAAGATACTACTTTTCTAAGGTGGAAATAATTAATAACTAAAATGATGAAACGATAATCTGAATAATATGAAGATGTAGTAAAAGGAAATGGAAAGGATATAAGCTTGGATGTGGCATAAATTGCTATTGCTCAATCCAAAGGTAATCATATATTTTACTATTTAAAAATTTTTCTCTTCTATATAATAACATTGATAATTATTTTAAATATAGAATTTATGAAGAAGAAGGGGAGAGGTCCAACTTTGCTTAAGGATGTTCATGCAAGATCTATGGAACAATGCAAACTAATTTTTTTCAATGCTCTTAATCAAGTGATTGGTCCAGATGAGAAGATGTTGAATGAATTCACACTTTTTCTTGGATACTGTGGCTCGTAAACAAAATCTTACACCTTTAAACAATGTTAATTGGTGACAAATTCCCAAAGAACCTATTTGGGAATATTTTAATGTTTGAAATAATTATCTTAATGCTCCTTTCATTTTTGATTTATAACATTTAAATGAGTATTGATAAAATTGCAGAAAAGATATATTCTACCATTAGAAGGTAAAGAATGGACTTTGAAAACGACTGGAGATGCATGGAGAATTTACAAGTGTAGAGTGAAGCAAAAGCGTTTCAAATAGTATATGACAGATGCAGAAAGAATGGTTAATCGTCCTAACTATATAAGCAAAGAAGTCTTTGAGGATCACATTTCTTATTGGAATCACCCACATGTGAAGGTATGATAATTATTATTACTTTTAACAAATTAGTTACATGATATCTAACTGATATAATTATTTAATATGTAGCAAATTGTTGAAGCAAATACTCAACATAGAAAATAACAAACTGAAACACACAACTATTCCTAAGAGCTTTGCAAATATTTATGCTAAGTTGGTAAGTTCTCTAATGAGTTATAATCTATTAAGAATTTTCTTTAATTTTCTAAACTATTTCTAAATTGTAATTAGCAATTGTTTCCGTGGATAGCAAAATGAAAGGGAAGATAAAACTCCACTTTCTAATGCTGAAAAGTATATTGCAATTTGTAAAAGAAAGCTTGGAAAAGTGTACAAGCAATCTACTGAAGCTATCAATGTTGGGTTTGTAATAATTTTCTATATTGTTGCTACTTTTGTTGAGATGCCCAAATTTATTGCTTATTTCATATGTTTCTAATTCCATTTTATTTGTTTTTTATAATGTTGATGTGTTCTTCTTGTCAAAATGAGCTATTTATAGTATAATTGGAATTATAATAGGTTTTTTGTAATCATATATGGTGCTTGCATTCATTATTATAACAAAAAATTTTGTTTTATAGGCTCACATTGAAGAAGTACAAAACGAAAATATTAGTGAAAAGCTTGATAAAGTTATGGTTGATTTGGGGGTGATAAGGCCTGACCAAAATAACTTTTTGGAAGGGGTGTGAAACCATCTATCATGAAAGAAAAAAATATGGTGAGTGAAGCCTTGTACTAAATTCCTAATGAGTATTTGCAATCCATCAAAAATGCATTAGAAGAAGAGATGAACCAAAAAGTAGAAGTTGAAAATGAGAGAATGAGAAAGGAATTATAACAAGAGAAAGTTGAATGCTTGGAAATGAAAAGGCATCTAGAACAAGATAATGCTGATAGAGAAGAAATGATGAAACAAATATTCTCCCTCATTCAATTTCAAATTCGACAAACTTACACCACTAACATAGACATGCTCTATAAATTAATTACACTTAGTCAATCAAGAAAGGAATATTTTATTCCTCCAAACCATACATATCAACATAAAGAATATCAAGCAACAAATTTCCTTAAGTCAATGTTTTTGTACATCATCTTGTTATCTTTTTTGTTGAGATTAAATGCTTATATTCATGCCTTCTGAATTTGTTCATGAAAAGAAATAAATTATTGTGTTGTTAGCTTTTGGACTATATTATTTGTCTTGATTAAATTGATGTCACAATAAAGTAGTTAGTATTTCATTTTTTAGATATATCAACCTATTTGTGAGCATAGTACTTTTACAATTCTAATATACTTCTTTCTTTCTTTCTTTTTTTAGTAGGGTGGTGATGATTAGGAGTGGACAAGGAGGTACTTGGTGAAGGATTTCAGATCGCCCATACATATTGGTTTTGTTTAGTATTTATATTAATTCACTTATGTTCCATATGGAATGGTGGATGATATTGTAAATGGATATTTTAGCTAATGATTTTTTTCTTTCGTATTTTGAATATGTTAAAAGATTAAATTTTACAAGTCCTTATGGACTATATATTATATATAAATTTCATTTTTAATCGTTAATTTACCTTTGATATTACGTACATAATTGAGACGTACATTAATATCTATATATTTCTTTTAATGTCAATATAGATGTTGCCTACATAATAACAAGAGCTTGATTTTACGATAAATAATATTGGTAATGAAAGAATAATTTATTGCTTTTATTATTACAAATTGTTGCCAAAAAAATTCATTTTGTTACCTTATAAAGACTTAAAAATGTTGCAATATCTATTCAATATTATTGTTATAGTTTGAAGCTAATTAGTTGCCTTAGTCAAAACTTAAAGCAATTTTTTTAAATTTTGATGTCTAATAAAAAAAGTTAATTGCCTTATACTTATTGTAGCATTAATAATTATACCTAGTGCCTATTTGGTTGAGTTTTTGGAAGGTAAATAAGGACTTTTTTCATCGCAAAAGCTATTTTTAAGAAAAATAAATATTTGGCCATAAAATCCAAAAGCACTTTTTTTAATAGAAATGATTTTTTTAGAAGCTAAAATATAACTTTTTAAGAAGTTCAAATTTGAAGCTTTTCAAAAAAGCTCCTCATTTTAGCTTTTTTGGGTAGACATTTTTCTGTTGTTTAAAGGCCCTAAACTCTCTGACCAACTCCGTCATCTTGATGGTTCTCTCTGGCTCTCAGTTAGTCTTCTCTAGTCCTACGCCTAGACCAAAGGTAATAACTTGCAGTCCAATTCAATGTCAGATGAATATACGAGGAATCATAACTATGTCTGATTCCTATATGTTTAACGCCGTTGGTTTTGATTTTTCTATCAGTATTGAAGATAAAATGGAGTTTCACAAATTACTCAAATAA
>JAOQMP010000006.1:34369074-34389552 GCA_027563575.1 Erythroxylum pedicellare
GAACAAATGAGGTAAAGAAATATAAAATAAGCTTTACCTCATTTGTTCCTTCAAAGGTGATTTGAAGTTTATCCCACATTTCTTTGTTGTAGAGTAGTAGGATATCTTTTCATATTCTTCTGGAGATAATACATATATCAGATGATTTTTTGTTATAACGTTTAGTTTTGAATTTCTTCTATTAGCATCAATCCATACTTCTACGTTATCAGTAATGGGAATTGTAGTTCCAACTCTGATGACTTGCCAGACTTCGATATCTACAGATTTGAGATATATGGTTATTCTCTCTTTCCAATATGAGTAGTTGTTTCCATTGAAGTAAGGAGGCTTTGAGACGAATTGTCCATAAAAACTTCTCAAAATGTTTTCCAAGATTTATCACATGTTGTAAAACACAAAAATGTGAAACTTTGCTCTGATACCAAATGATAAAGCAAACACAAACAAGAAGGAGGTAAATTGTGTGTGACCTAAAAAAATTTGCAATTTACTTTCAATTCGTATTAAGACAGGGCCTGTTAAAATTTTAAAACAATGGGAGCCCATTAGATGATACAACATTATTAAATGACGGGAGCCTATTAGACGATCAAAACCTGCTAAACGGTAAATCTTGTTAAAACAATTTAAACCAGAAGACACCTGTTAAAATTGAAAAGAATCTCTTATAAGTTGAAAACAGAAGGAGCTTATTATAAAAGTGAAGGAGCCTCTTGCAAAAATGAAAACATAAATTGTATACTGTGAAAAATTGAAAGTTAAAAAGAGAGAGGAATGACGCAGTCAATTTATACTGGTTCAGCTTATAACCCAAACCTACGTCTAGTCCCCAATTATCTAACTTGAGTGCTTCACTAAAATTCCAAGTAGTAATTTGATGAGTCTCTTCAAGCTTATGAGTACATATTTTTCAAAGTTTTCCAACCTTCCAAACTAGTAGTATTTAGCTAGCATCTACAAGCTCTCAACAGATGAAAATGTAATTTGCTCGATATGAGTTTCAATGATTTCTTTCAAATAGAATTTTAACTTTCTAAAACACAAGAGAATTGACAATGATATTACTTTCAAGAGAATTGATGTTGTAGATGTATTTCAAGGCTATTTTCACAAAAGCAGGGGCTCTTCCTTAAGTAGGCTCTTACTTCAACTAGTCGTTGTTTCACTTGAATCCTTACTCAACTGAATGGATTTAAATATGAATAATTTTGATGTTATCTTTGCCAAAAATCTTCCAATAATCACGAGGCTAATTTACGATCTTCATAATTAGTAGGATCCTTTTGGATAAATCGTTTCTAATAAGATAAGTTCATAAAGAAGATTCTGGTAAAAAAAAAGGAACTTATTTCTTATGATTTAATTTCTTTTGGAGAATTAACCTGTTAACAATAAACTAAAATAGCTCCAATGATAATAAAATTCTTCTGGATATTGTAAACTAAATGAAGTCAGTTTATTAGAAAGGTTCATACAAGAAAGGAAATATTTTTTATAGTGATTTTATTTCTTGTTGAGAATTAGATTTGAAGAAAATAAATTCAATTTAAATTTTAAAATATTGCGAGGTTATCATTAAAATCATTAATAATAAATATTGAGTTAACCTAATTAATATATATATTAGTCGGAACCATATCAAAGTTATATCGAAATTAACAATATCCGAACAAAACATGACACAAATTTTAAAAATTGATTTTAGTACATTCGTCTGGTTAATGCAAAGTGCAAACTAGTCGGCAGAAGAAAGAATATCTTATCAGACTTGTGACTGTTTGCTTTAAAGTGATACATATGACGTGGAATGGAATGGGCTCAAGAGATAGGATCCTCTATCTAATTTTTATGATGTCTTATTATGTTCCATGAATCTCAGTTATTCATTTATGCAAGTCTCGCATTTATTTGTGTGAGACTCATGCGAGACTCACATTAATAAATGACTGAGATTTAAAGGACAAAATAAGACATTATAAAATTCAGATTCGGATTTGGATTCGACTCAAAAGGCACAGTTAAGAAGTTTGAGGAGGACATGGCATATTATCAACCACGCACTTTAACACTTTATGTTAAAACAGAAAATTTGAATTTGTTTAGTACAAAAGATGATTATTTTTGAAATCTTATGAAGAATGCCTCCCTGAGACTGGGAGTGGAATTTTATTCTGTTTAATTTAGTTAATATCCAAATAATATTATTTTGACCATCAAACAGAATTTGAAAATCTTTAAACTCATATTTTACAACCAAAATAATGCCATTTTGGACATTAAAATAAAATAAAATAGAACATATGGACACTAAATTACGAAAAGGCACCCCATCCCCAGCAATCCATTCCCATTATCCATATCCAATCTTCACCCTCCATTCCACTAATCCGACAGCCATTAACTCTTCGTATCCCAAACCATATCCACCACAAAACTAGTACAAAACATTAATGTCCGGTCGACACCAGATCAGAAGCTCTTTGTTCACTCTCACCGTCTTAGGTCCAACAAAATGTCTTCGTCCCTCGTCTTCAAGTCCTTCACTGGACTCCGATCCTCCACGGCGGAGACACCCAAGCTCTACTCCCAAGCACACCCCATTTCCACCCTCATCAATCCCCGTCATCGCCTCCAAATAATCGCCAGCAAAACTAGCCCGAAACTCCAAAACAGAAACCTCCGGGTGGCTGTCATCGGCGGAGGTCCGGCGGGTGGGTCCGCCGCAGAAACCCTGGCGAAGGGTGGCGTGGAGACTTACTTAATAGAGCGAAAGCTCGACAACTGCAAGCCATGCGGTGGCGCTATCCCTCTGTGTATGGTAGGCGAGTTTGACCTACCCTTAGACATAATCGACCGACGTGTCACGAAGATGAAGATGATATCGCCATCGAACATAGCAGTAGACATTGGCCAGACGTTGAAGCCGCATGAGTACATTGGGATGGTGAGGCGTGAGGTTCTGGATTCGTACCTGAGAGAGAGAGCTTCGAAGAATGGAGCCACTGTGATCAATGGACTATTCTTGAAAATGGATATTCCTAAGGGTGGTGACAGTGCACCTTATGTGTTGCATTATACGGAGTATGATGGGACAGTTGGTGGGACTGGAGTGAAGAAGACAGTGGAGGTTGATGCTGTGATTGGCGCTGATGGTGCGAATTCTAGGGTCGCTAAGTCCATTGGTGCTGGAGATTACGATTACGCAATTGCCTTTCAGGTACAGGAACTTATGCGAACATTTTAATTAGACCAAATTCAAATGTGAACTTTTCTAGTTGAGATTTGAGAGTTTAAGTAAGTAAGTAAATATGTCAGTGCTACTAGCATCATTCTCCTTATGATGGCTGCCTTGGGGTTTTGAATTTGTCGGCAGTGATTTGCCGTGTAACATTGGAGAAATATTCTACTCTTGTCTTGTGTGTGAGGAATTCTGACATTTTATTTTTTATTATTATTATTTTTAATGGTGTTTTGCATCTACATGCAGGAAAGAATAAAGATCCCTGATGAGAAAATGGTATACTATGAGAACTTAGCAGAGATGTACGTCGGAGACGACGTATCTCCAGACTTCTACGGTTGGGTCTTCCCAAAGTGTGACCATGTAGCGGTCGGGACTGGAACTGTGACTCACAAAGGTGACATCAAGAAGTTCCAGCTTGCGACCAGAAACAGAGCCAAGGACAAGATACTTGGAGGTAAAATCATAAGAGTGGAAGCACATCCAATACCTGAGCACCCACGGCCCCGCAGATTATTAGGGAGGGTAGCCTTAGTAGGGGATGCAGCAGGCTATGTGACAAAATGCTCAGGGGAGGGCATCTATTTTGCAGCAAAGAGTGGGAGAATGTGCGCAGAGGCCATTGTTGAGGGGTCGGAGAACGGGCAGAGGATGGTGAACGAGAGTGACCTGAGGAAGTACTTGGAGAAATGGGACAAGACCTATTGGCCTACCTACAAGGTGTTGGATGTTTTGCAGAAAGTCTTCTACAGATCAAATCCCGCAAGAGAAGCATTTGTAGAGATGTGCGCAGATGAGTACGTGCAGAAGATGACCTTTGATAGCTATTTGTACAAGACTGTAGTACCTGGGAATCCACTCGCTGATTTGAAGTTGGCTGTCAATACCATTGGAAGTTTGGTGAGGGCTAATGCACTTAGGAAGGAGATGGACAAGCTTAGTGTATAAAATTTTTTCTTCGATTATTCATCCATCTTTTATAATGTTTATGTAATTTATTTGCATTTCTATCGTCAAGTCTAAAAGACAAAGCAACTGATGTGATGTGTTGATTACTTCGTATGGTAGACCCATCTGGTTTAGGTCAGCTTGTTCACTATCCCCTTCCTCGACCTACTGACTAAACCTGGACAAAAATCGCAGATATCGTGTTCCCAATTTGTGGTTGAGATAACTTCCCAAAAAGAGAGAAAGCATCTGGTTCAGATTTGTAGAGATTCTAGAAGCTTTGATGATATTTAATTTTGGTTTTGTGAAGAGACAATGATTTGATGCTTTGAATCTGTGCAAGGACGAAGGTATAAGTCCTTTTCTTTTTGCTACTAGATTTCTCGTTCTTATTATTCTGTATCTATTCTATTCTTACAAAAATTTGAACTAATGGGATGACTTAAGAATAGGTTTAATGGTAATGGGTGTAGATTTGGCCCTTCATTTGATTAGAAAAGTCCTAACCGTTTCGGCCATATTTTATAGTGAAAGCTCTAAAATCCAAACCTTTGGAGACCCCTTTGGTAAAACTAATATGATATATTAGCAAGTAAAAAACCCTATGACTTTACTTGGACAATTTTTTGACAGAGTGAACGCCAAATTATAATTGGTGACAGTTATATTGAATTCAATGGTGTTTTGATAAATTGAAGCAAAAGAAAAAAAAAGCATAAGTAATAACTACTAAATATTTGGAAAATGCAATGAACCTTGGACGATTCTCACTTTGTTTTCAAATCCTCACCTATTTTGTTTTTGCGACTAGAGAAGATGTTTGAAGTACTAAACAATTGCAGTCATAATTAAGTCCGGTAAAAAGTGGGTGTAATAACCGAATCCAATTTTCAAGGTTAGCATGCATACGCTGCTTTAAGTCCAACCCCCTAGCCTCTCAACGCAACACCCTTTACCATTCATTTTCTCTTTCTAGCTCTTCTTCAGCACTCTCCCTTTTCCTCATTAGTTTGTAATATTCTATTTCCTTCTCTCTTTTTTTTAATTTTTGTGGTTTAGATCCAACAGCTATTTCGTTTTCTTCATTTCTTTGAGTTAGATCTCTTCTTTTTTATTTTGGTTTAACTTTTGATACTATTACGTTTTTTGTTATTTGTTAAGTTAGTAACTGTATACTTTGAATGTGTATTTTGACAGATGTTATGTTTGGGTGCCCCTTGATACAACAAACTCTATGATATGGCAGAGATATTAGTCTATGTTATTTGACTTATTGTTCACACTCATCTTCATTCTATATCTATGCTATTTGTAAAGGAGAATCTAAATTGTGCTGCAAATGCTAATCATTCGTTTTTGAGTAATTATGTGTTCTATTTTTAAAGTTAAATTATCTTGTTATATGTTAAGAAAGCTGACAATTCAATTTGTTCACAACTTTAGGAGATGACAACCATAACTACAACAGCTACCTTTTCCATTGGATCAACCGCCTTTAAAGGTTGCCAATTTCCATGGTCAAAACTTTCGATTGTGATATTCAAAACCAAATGTTCACTAGTCTTAAGGTTGCAATTTTGCTTAACTGTGACGTTAATTGTATCTTTCTTCGAAAAGGATAGCATTGCGGCCTTTAAATGTTCTTTTACACCAAAATCCCAAATATCAATTAAAAGTTGTCAATATCGCCTAAATACTCAAGCATCATATAAAGTGACTATTCTTAGAGTAATTGGAGGGATTGTTCAACCCCTTGTACTACTAATTAAGATGTCTCCATTGGTTTCAACTTTGCATCTTGATAATATAGCTAATGTCAAGGGGGTTGCTATTGACCTTAGTCACTCTAACACTCATTACAAGTTTTGGATTTTCACTAGGGCTGTAGAATTAGCTAATTGCTTAAAAAGTTGTTAATGTAATTGTCATACTTGCTATAATGCAAAAAAACCTGGTATGATCTGCTATGATCTCTTCAATATTAATGTCATCATCGTGGAGACCTTGGTCAAAGTTATTGTTAATAGCGGTCTTGATGCTTTCATCTATATTGTCAGCAATTTAGTGAACGCTAGAGTGCCAATTGTAGCTGGAGTTGTGAAGAAAAAAGGGGTATATGATCTAAAGAAGTTATTTGGCGTTACCACATTTAATGTTGTAAGGGCAAAAAGGTTTATTACTTAAAAAAAAAGAATTTAAAGCTTATTCAAGTGGATGTTCCCATCATGGGAGGGCATGATGGAATTACCATTCTTCCCCTTCTACTAAAGACAAGACCCTCAATTAGTGTCATGAATGAGGAAGTACAGGAAATTATTGTAAAGATCCCAAGTGTTGGGACAAAAGTTGTGGAGCCAAAGGTAGGTGTTGGATCTGCTACCTTATCCATGGCACATACAGTTGCTAGATTTGTTGAGTCTTCTCTATGTGCACTTGATGGAGATGCAGTTTTCTATAAATGCTTGTATGTGCATTCAAATTTCATTGAGCTTCCATTCTCTACACTATGGGTAAAACTTGGAAGGAAAGGGGTTGAAGCTATTATCTTATTAGACCTCCAAAGGTTGACCGAGTATGAATAAAAGGCCCTTGAAACTTTGAAGCCCAAACTAAAGGCTAGCATTGAGAAGGAATTGCATTTTCTCAAAAGCAACTAGTGGCTACTTAAAACGAGTTTATACTCCAAGCCTAAACTATATTCAATTGGGTACCTTAACACAGTTGAAGCAAGTCCATTTTTGCAATCATCAATGGTTGTATCAACACTTATGGATTTGTATAAATTTTGTTTCCCTTTATGTTGTGTCAAAGCAACTCTTTTAAAGCAACATTCATCAATGTTATGTGGTGTGATAGATTCGAATTTGCTACCCTAATTACTAAAATCATGTAATGTTTTTTTAAAATAATATAGTCGGTGTCATAAAACATATAACTCTTTCTCTTTTTGTTAATAATTATGTGCAACATTTATTTCTCTTACACCATCTCCCTTACCTTTAGTAAGAAGGTTACTAATCACTGAAGAAAGATGATTAAATTGCTTTCTTCTTATTGTTGTTGTTCCTTGGTTGTTTATCAAAGTAGTAAAACAACTTTGGCTATTGTGATTGTTGTGCCAAGTGGTGTTAAAAGAAATCCAAAAGCAATAGCCAACTCCTCAGTATAATAAGTGTTATAAATATTTTTTAATTAACTCCAAGTTCACACCAAAATTCACTAAAGTCTAATTAAGATAGTCAACCTTCTATAATTTAACTCAATTTTATTGATTCTCTTATGTTTAAGTGTTTTTTATAATAACTAAAACAAACTAACGTGATTTACTAAGCCAACAAAAGAAAATTGATAACAATAAAAAAAAATGAACAAAGCTTTACAAAAAAAATTGTTAAATCTACAATAAAATTCTCAATCTTTATATTACCCATAATAGATGCAAAAGGTACAAAAGTTCTACTGTAGGTATAGGTCCACTAAGCCACATGCTTAGTTGGTGGTTGACACCCTCAACTACTTTAGGCACTAATTTAGTAGATGATTTACATAACTTACTACTTATATATTTCAAATTAAAAGGATCATGTGATAAAAGAAGGTAAGATACATTACCTATGTTCTTTTTCTTATCCTCCCACTTTTTTAATGATTCATCCCATAAACTTTGCCACATCAACTTAGTTTTCATCTAAAAGTAAAGGTTAGTCAAGTTTTAATCCAATCCATATATAGTCCAGTCGATGCATTTCCATGATCTAGTTTGTTCGTCTATAGTCTATTATTTGAGCACAAACTGATCTTTAGTCACACCAAAAATGGCCTAGGAAAGTCTAACTCGGCCAAGCCAAACCAATTAAAGAACCATAGTTTTTCAAAGCTAACTAGTGCTTGAAACATGCTTGACCACACCTGGTTAAGTCACTTTAGTTCCTTTGGCATGCCTTCCTTATGCCTAATCCTTGCTAGACATTGTTTGAGGCTCACTACTGACTAGAAATGTCTAGGAAAATGGTCTTGGACATGTTAAGGGCTAACAAATCACCTCCACTAGATGAATATGACACTTTTGTTGGTACAAATCGAAGATATTCATTTACCTAGTCTTGAAATTGTCACAAGGTTTTTTCTTTCTTTTAAGTAGCTATTGAGATTGGGTTTTCCCCCATTAAATCAAGAATTTTATTATATGATTCTTAGTATATTGTCTTATCATTCGTGGATCCAAAATCTTATCAATTTGTTTATCAAACTGTTTTCTTACAATTAGTGGAGCCCTTTTTACTTGACTCCGACTCGAATTTGTGGCATCTTTATAATATGGTTTTAAAAAACTAATAAAAATTTAGATATATCTTTAACTATTAAGATAAATTAAATTGATATTCCACATCCAGCCTTTCCAAGGATCTCAAATAGCCTATCATACTTTGCACTAAACCCCGATATATCTGATTGCTGCTTTTTTTTCCAATTTAAGAAGTTTAGGAAGTACCTTATTGCCAATTCTAAATTTATTGGTCTTTTTGTTGGTCCATGTGCATCTTCATCCATTTGAAAGCTTTTCGAAGATTATCCCTGGCTTTGTTCGAAAGTTCTTATTACTCCCTCACAAATTGATAAGCAGCTGAATGTTTTCCTCTTGAATTTTATTGTGCTATCTCAAACGGAGTAAGGGGTTACAATAAAATTATATAGTATCAAGTAAACTTATCTAATTCCATTGACTTGCACCTATATAATGCCATAAGTATTCCTATAATAAGCCATTGGTCCTCTCTATTTGGCCATTCGTTTGTAAGTAATTTACACTGAAAAACTTTAAGTCATACCCCATCATATTAAAAAAAGACATCCAAAATTAACTAATAAATTAAGCATCTCGACACTTACAATATCTGCCAAAACTCTGAAGTGCTTCACCTTATTCTTATAAAAAAGCTACACAACAATATTAAGGGATATGAAGTTGGAGTTAACTTAAAGATTGTGTACTTGGAGAACTTATCAATTACCACTATAATTGAATCCACATTGTCCACATTTGAAAATCTACTAATGAAGTCCATCGAGACCAACATCCATAGTTTTTCTAGAATGGGCAAGGGTTGTAATAATTGTAATAATTATGCCTTCTTTTATTCTTTAAGGCTTATCTAAATGACAAACAAGGTAAGTTTTAACATATACCTATATATCATTCCCCATCTTTGGCCAATAAGGAATGAGAAAGGATTGTCAATATTCGTTGAACTCTGAAGTTACTAGCCCAATATGAGTAATATTTCTCCTTTTTCAATTGTTTTCACAAGACATCAAAATTGGCTATATGCAATTGGATGCTTTTGTCATCAAAATTGAGGATTCTTACTTTATTTTCAAATCCCACCTATTTTGTTTTTGTGATTAGAGAAGATATTTTAAAAACAAGATCGAAAGTTAAATCAATAAAAAAGTTTAAGGTTTAAAATATTCAACCGGTATTAGACTATCATTAAATCGATTAAAGATTGAATAAAATTAAAAAATTGAAATATGATTGAAAGAGATTGTCCTTGCCCATAAAAGAATTTAAATTTTAATTAAAAAAGAGATTGTTAAATGAAAATTAGTTAACTTATTTTGATTTATAATTAATTTGCAAAATTGACCAATTAATTAATAAATTAGTTAGTTTTTAACAATAAGAGTTATTAAAGTAAATCAAACTAAAAAAATTGAAAAATTGAAGTTTTTTTTGGTTAAACTAACTTATCCAATTTAGTTTTTTAATCATTTTTTTAAGTACCAAACAATATAAGTCCTAATTAAGGTAAAAAGTGGGTGTGGTGACTGAATCCAATTTCCAAGGTTGGCATACTATAGCATACATACAATGCGCCAAGTCCAACCCCCCAGCCTATCAACGTAACACCCTTCAGAGTCCATTTTCTTTCTGGCTCTTCTTTAGCACTCTCCCTCTGTTCCTCATTAATTTGTAATATTATATTCTTTTCTTGTTTTTAAAATTTTTGTAGTCTAGATCTGAAAACTATTTCGTTTTCCTCATTTCTTTGATTTAGATCTCTTCTCGTTTATTTCAGTTTAACTTTTGATACTGTTATGTTATTTGCAATTTGTGAAGTTAGTAGCTATGTATACTTTGAATGTTTATTTTGGCAGATGTTATGTTTGGATTTCCCTTAGTACAACAAACTCTATGCTATAACGGAGATATTAGTCTATGTTGGCTAACTTGTTTAATTGTGTGTTCTATTTTAAAGTTAAATTATACTATTATACATTAAGAAAGATGACAATTTGATTTTGTTCATAACTTTAGGAGTTGGCAGCCACAACTACAATAACTACCTTCTCCATTGGATCAACTTCCTCCAAAGCTAGCTAACTTCCACAATCAAAACCCCCAGTTGTGAGATTCAAAGCCAAAAGTTCGCTAGTAAGCATCACTAGTGTCAAGGTTACAACATTTCTTAACTATGAGACTTACTCATCTTTTTTTGGAAAGGATAGAATTTGGCCCTTCATTGTTCTTTTACACCAAAAGCCCAAAACTTAAGTAAAAGTACACAATATTGATTAAATACTTGAGCATCGTATAAAGTGGCTATTCTTAGAGCTGCTGGACCGATCAGTCAGCACCCTACATAACTAATTAAGATGTCTCTATTGGTTTCAGCTCTGTATATTTATGATATAACCAATTTCAAAGGGGTTGTTACGGACCTTAGTCAATACAACACTTCCTTACAAGTTTTGGATTTCACTAAAGCTGTGAAATTAGCTAATTTCTTAAAAGGTGCTAATATAGTTGTGATACATGCAAGAGTTTCAAGAAAAGCTAATGATCTCTTTAATATTAACACCAACATCTTGAAGACCTTAGTTAAAGTTGTTACTAATAGCTATCTTGATGCTTTCATCTTTATTATTGGCAATCCAATCAACTCCACAGTGCCAATTGTAGTTGAAGTCTTGAATCAAAAGGGGGTCTATAATCTAAAGAAGTTATTTGGTGTTACCACACTTGAAGTTGTAAGGGAAAACATGTTTATTAACAAGAAGAAAAAATTGAAGCTCATTAATGTGGATGTTCCCATTTTTGGAGGGCATGCTGGAGTACCCTTCTTCCCCTCTATTAAAGATAAGACCTTCAATTAGTTTAATGAATGAGAAAGTCCAAGAACTACTGCAAAGATAAAAATGTTGGAACAGAAGTTATGGAGGCAAAGGCAGGTATTAGGTCAATTACCCTGTTCATGGCATATACAACTGTTAGATTTGTTGAGTCTTCTACGTGCAACTGGTGGAGATGCAGATGTCTATAAATGCTCATATATATAGTCAAGTCTCACTAAGCTTCCATTTTTTGCATCACGGGTAAAACTTGGAAGGAAAGAGGTTAAAGTTATTACCTCATTAGACCTCCAGGGGTTGACTATGAATAAAAGGCATTTGAAAATCTGAAGCACAAACTAAAGGCTAACATTAAGAAGGGAATTGTATTTGCTCAAAAGGAATTGGTGGCTACTTAAAATAACTTCATATTCAAAGCCCTAACCATATTCAATTGGGCACCCTAACATAGTTGAGCCAACTCCACTTTTAAAAGTCATTGATGGTTATATCAGCATTGACAGTTTTGTCGAAATTTTGCTTCCTTTTATTATATGTTAAAGCAACTCGTTTAAGGCAACATTTATCGAGGTTATATGGTGTGGTAGATTTAAATTTGCTACCCTAATTACTAAGAGAATGTAATACTTGTTTTTAAAATAATGTGGTTGGTGCCATAAAATACATTACTCTTTCACTTTTCTTTAATAATTGTGTGCAACATTTAGTTCTCTTATGACATCTCTATAGCACCCCACTTTTACAAGACGTACCCGACATCCTAAGTTATCCAAATACTATCCCACAAGAGTGGCATGCTAGAGTACTCATATTCTCTTATAAGGCATGATAAAGAAAGACAATAATTAAAAGTCCAAAATTTTCTCATTTGATTTCATAAAAACCAAACTTATATTGTAGCTTTACAAAATCATCTAAATATGTACATAATCAAGACTAATTATAGAACACACTACATACATGAGGAATATACAAAAATTTATAACTAGATTCTTCAGTCTCAACTGACCTATCTTTGAGTCATTTCTTCAATCCAAAAGTACAAGAACTATGCTTCTTGTAGAGTCTCTCTGTCACTAGTGTCTTATATCAGTCTTGAAATATCAACGTTGCAATTTTGGCAAGTTTTGCTAATTTAGTGAGATAACCATCCTTGATGGTTCACTCAATTCATACAACACATCAACATATTTAACCACATAATTCACATCATTTCATTTATCATGTAGCATCACATATCACATTCAAAGTAGTCTAACTGATCATTTCAATCATTTAAAATACACATATCAGTTATAAATGCAATGCACATGAGACTCACTTTTATTTATTATTTTATTATGATCGAGTGCCTTTTTACTAGCTCATATCCTTTGTGGATACCAGGGGTATTTTAGATAATATCTCATATCCCTTAGTGGAGTACATTCATAACTGAGCTAGAGGCTTTTATTACATTATGAGCTTTAAGCTCTCTATACTAGCGACTCTAGCCACAACTGCCTTTATCTTTCTTGCATTTATGTAATGAAGTGCATAACATTTACATATTTTCAACATTCATCACATTTCGGTCTCACATTCAGAACACATTTATCATCGGACCTTGGTCCAGAATTCAACAAAAATGTTGAGTACACTTATTTCAGTCAGATTCACATACAAGGAGCAGTTCCAATATCTTATTCATGCATCAAACGCCTCAGACTTTCAAAGTCCAAAATCAACTTAATCAAATTCACAAAATAATCTTATACAAAATTTAGTACAAACAAATAATTAAATGAGATCGTCTAGGTTACTCATAGTTTGCTCCAGAAAACTATTGCCTTAAATCCCCTAAATGTCTAGATGTTGACGCTCATTATGCTCTTCTAAATCATACAATACATACACATTTATACACAACATAACTTTGAAAAATCATAAGTATTCATTTATGCATAAATGTATATATGGAATACGTACAATGCATGCTCAATGATAATCTCAGGTACATTTCCTTAATAATCATCTCATAACCAATTAACATGATCTTTGAATCATTCCTTAACACCTAATACACTTTTCTTACTTTAATCACTCAATCCAACATCAATTAGGCTCATTCAAGATCACAATCAAGCCTAAATATCTCATGGGAAAACATTAACAAGTCAATCATCTATAAATAAACATATCTTGGGACAAAAGGCATAACTTTTGCTATAGATGTAGGATCAACGTTATTCTAGGACGCTTTCAAACATGACTTCGAGATCTACAACTTTTGTGAAAACCACAAAGAGAGATTTTACCATCTAGAGGCAAAATTGCAAAATTGTGTAAGTGTACCGTGAATATCCGCTCAGCGGACATACACCCCTCTTACGGACATGAATGGGGCTGAAAAGTTTTTCAGACCCGAGAAGGTCCGTTCAGCAAACCTAAAGTTCATCCAACGAACATAGAAGAAGCATAACTCACTCAAGAGCATTTACAATAGTTTCTACATATATTATAACATCACTTTCACTCCTAATCTTCTCGAATTCACCTCCTCTAATGCTACATCATTTCATACCAATTCAACCACCAAATTGATTTCATTAAACTCTCAGACCTCAACTCATTTGATTCATCATTTTCACCAAAACTCATCATTCAAGAAATCTTCTCCTTTTTCCAAACATATATCATTCGTAAGTATCGAACAATTCATATTCAACATTCATCATTTCTAGTTGATAACTTCTTCATGTATACCTCAATTTTAGTTTAATATCATCTACACATATACCAAAATCCATGCTTGATCATAAACACCAAAATATAACATATTCTTATACACTTTCATCATAAATTTCTTGCACATGTTCTACTTCATTTTTCATCTTCATTTATTCCTAACTATCACCTTAATTCATCTCATTTCAAGACATTATAAAACTACCTATTGTTCTAAAACTGCAATTGCACTAGTACTCAACTTGAAGTCAAAATTTGAAACTCTTAAAGGCAGAATTTGATATCTTTATGAAAAATGTAGTCGTATGTCTCTAATTTAATCCAAATAAAAAATCATCCCATTTAGATATCTACAGGTCAAGTTATGGCTAAAATACAGAAGCATATCCAGTGGAAACACTATAGCTAAAATATTCCAGCCACTCTCTTCCAATTTTTCCATATTTTTATAACTTCCTAATTTTACATCTAACACATCTTGTACATAGATCATCTTTTCTACTTCATTTCCTCTTCATTCTCACCTCAATTTACAACTCAAAACATTCACAAAACAAGTCATAAAAGACTATTAATCATAACCAAAAAATAGGACATCAACAATGTCCATTCATTCATCAATTTACTGTACTCATCCAAGCACCATTATAATGATCATTCTACCTCAAAAATATCTCTATAACAATTTATGATTCATTAATCATCATAAATGTAAAAGCAAGACATCAATGCATTCATTTCATCACTCACGACTCACATATACAATTTTCCTGATCAAGTCATCAATCTTAAATTACTCACCATTTTAGTTTTATTTAACACTACCCATAATGATTAAGACATAACTTACTTGATTTAGCTTCAAATTCTTCAAGAACACCAAGAATTCCTAATTTTTCATGCATCTCACAGACATCATGGAGGTGGATTAGGTTAGGTTTTCTTGTGTCAAAAGAAAGAGACATCAAGATGGAAGTAGCTATTAATAAATGAGAGAGCTAGGTTCAACGTTGGTGGAGGTTGGCAACAAAATTCATAAAGAAGGTGAAGATAGCCTTGAAGAAGAAGAAGAAGAAGGCAAGAACAAAACAATAACTTGGTCTTTCAAGTTAAATGAATTGTGAGTTTAAAGGCTTGGCTTGGCAAGTGACACTTGTCACTTGCCACATGTCCAATTTCTATGGATTTAAACTAGGTTCTCTTATTTAACTAGTCCAATCAATTCCAATTCCTACTCCAATTGTCTCCCAATTTTCAATGAAACTTGTCATTAAATCCCAAAGTCATTTATTAAAATTTCCACTTCCATTTGACAGTTAATTCTATTACCATTTATCAATTATCTTGTCACTTGGCATTTTTCCTAGTCCAAAATACCTAAAAATTTCATAAATTTCCCAATTTTCACCTAAAATTCTAAATCAGTACATATACTCTCCAAATCAATTTTCAATACATAAAAACCACAATTCTTAATGAAATTACATTTATAAATCAATTATACCTGGAAAAATGTGAATGAATGCATTTACAATCATTTTAATGTGCAAAAATCAATATTCTTGTGTGTGTGTATGCTATATTATGCATGAACATGAAATGCACTGTCTAATTTCTCAGTAAACTCTTATATATACTATTCTAGGATTCTAACCCTTAACATAGGATACTGGGATGTTATAAGCTTTGAGCTTCCTCCAATTCTCCTCCGTTCTTCCATATCTATTCTCAAACACTATCAAATACATCAGGGCACCTCAAATACACAGATTTAAAGAAAAAAATCATACTCTGACCCGTAGAACACTCAAAACACAAATATTTAACCAAATAATACAATCCTAACCTAAACATGCACTAATTATTCAATTTAACAACTAAACACATACTAAACTATCCAATAAAACATTATGCAACCTGTTACTATCAACATCCTCAAACTAAAGCTTTTTTTTCCCCTCAAGTAAAGACAAAACAAGCAAAACAAAAACACACCAAAATACAACACATACACATATGCAATAATAGGACAATGGCACTGAACTTCATGAAAAAAAATAACTACAAACACGATCCTTCAAGTCATTCTAATTTATTAACTTGTGAAATCTATGTTTAAGTACTTCAGACTAAATATTCATACTAATAAGGACTTAATGTCACATTCATTCACTCCTATCACTTACATACACACATTGATAATTATTTCGTCAATCAAAATTATAACTATCCTTAAGTGATTTTTCATAAGAAATCATGCTATTCATAAGATCAGTAGGATTTATTAAACAACACACTATTTTTGTTAAGTTCATTAACATGAACCTAGCCTTTTGACATGATAGCAAACATTTGTGATGAATGTCCCCTAGTTACTCAACTAGGCCATGTTTTTATTAAGCGGCTTGGTTGGAATGCCATTATAGACTTTTAATGCGAGGGCAAACATTTGTGATGAATGTCCTCCGGTTACTCAGCTACATCACATTCTTAACTAGCTACTAGTTCTATTCATAACCCGATTTGTTTAAAAAAAGGGCCAACAAAATAGTTATTTGTTTAAGATTTACACAACATTTTCTTATTTTTTAAATATTTTTCTTCCATACCTTGTTTCTTAAGTTGATCATTCTTATTAAAAGATACTAACGATGCTACTTATTTGATTAGCCTAAAATTATAAATGAATATGGTAAATTCCTAGAGTGAATGAACTAACATCATATCCTAATTAATATGCATATTTAACTGATGCAACCTAGAATACTAATTTCTCAAGCTAATAAAGTTTAGCAACCTAAAAGTCTATTCTCAAAGCTAAATTGATTCCATTAAGTCCTAGCCATTCACATATTGACACAAATCACATCATACAATCCTGGACAAAGCAAACATACAAAATACAAAATTCACATTCAAATAAAAACATACAATGCACACAACCCTCGCCACACTTGGACAATGTATTATCCTCAATGTGAGAAAAAAATAAACAATACATAAGGTGGGAATAAAAATTAACGAAATAAGAGAAACTTAAGAATAATTGAAAATAACAATAAAAATAAAAGACAAGGGTTATAGTATAGAGCTACCGTCGTGATTGAGGTGGTAGTTGAACACCTTAAGCCTCGAAATATCTGTGAATACGTGTTCTTTAGCTATCTCCTTCAACATTTTGGTATTTTTTGAAATTGCTTTGTTAGTGTTTGAGATATCTTCCATTACCTTCTCTCATCCCATTGACTATTCCTCTTCTGACTCCTCGCTAGTTGAGTCTTCCTCCTGTTGCGGTGGTGTCGAGCTCAAACTGCCCTGTCCCATCCTAGTTTTAAATGATATTTTGCACTAATATCTCAAAATTCCATATTATGGAACTTCAAGATTTTAGGTCAAGTGACGAGTGTTGAGAAGATCAGGACGATGGACAGTTAGTCCATTGCAACTGACACCATAGTATTCCACAATAGCCGTAACCAAGTACCCTATGCCCAAGTTATTGATTCTCTTTCTTAAAGTAGCAATAATTGTATTAAAGATATGGGTAGAGGTGCAGACTTTGACACTATGATCCATACACCACAAGATGAAAAGTTCCTTTATTGACCACTTTTTTTTCGCTTTCTTCAAATACAGTTTGACATATGAAATTATGTAATAACAAGTGTTCGGGGCTTCGAATAATGTTATTATGGGCATTTTTAGCATCAAAACTCTCCAGTCTAATTAGTTATGTCCAATAGTGGGTGGCACAAAAGTCATCGTGTTGATTTACTATGGTTGAGTTGGGAAATCCACCGATTTCACACAAAATGTCATAGTCTAAGCCATTTGGTTGACCTCGCAATTGAAACCATAGGTTTTTAGGATTGGTTTTCTCGTATGGAAGGGAGGTGAAGAATTCTAAGGTTAATTCTTCATAAACAGAATAATTAAATCGCATAAAATTTTCCCACTGAATTCTTCCGCCTAAAGCTTCAACTTGTTCTCTCAATCCAATTGTTTCTAACGTATCAAAATCTAAGTATTTAAGCACAACAATGTTCTTTAAACTAAGGGTGTGGTAGCAGTTACCTTCCTCCTTGCCTACAGCCCAATACTTGGACCTTGCCTTTAAGTTGAGTATGCTTGACTGTTTGCTTAATACGTGGCCCCAATGGATTGAGAGTTGTGAGGAAATTTTTTTAGGAGAGATAAAGGCTTAAGGACTTCAGTAGATTAGACATAAGGAGTATACATCGAACTTTCTCCATAATGGTTCTATTCATCCTTTTAGCAATATCATTATGTTGTAAGGCACAAGGTTTTATGTTCTTATGTCTTATGCCATGTTTTTCATAATAGTCCTCACGATCATTAGAGGTATACTCACCTTTATTGTTAGTTTAGAGACACTTCAGCTTTCTCTTTGTCTCTCTTTCAACTATGGCATGAAATCTCCTAAAGGTCTCAACCACCTAGTTTTGTTTTCCAACATAAAGACTTAAGTCTAACATCATTGGTAAAAGTAACAAAATACTTGTTATCGGCCAAAGAATCCTCCTTAATGGGACCATAAATTTTGGAGGTCCAACTTGGCCTTCCTTCTAGTAGGCCTTCTACAGAAAGGAACTTAATGCTACTTTCTTGCTATACAATTATTATGGGGGTCAAGAGAAACATTGTTTTTCAAAGGAATAAATGATTTTTCAGCTAGCAATTTGATCCCTTTCTTATTGATTTGTCCTAATCTATGATGTCATAAATCTGGAGAAGTATTTTCTTCAACAACATGTAGTTCTCTAACACACTTCTTCAAATATGTCTTATATAAGGTATAACACAATCTAACACGAGCAATTATAATGTTCCTTTATATAAGTTCCATATCCCTAAATGTAAGTTGATATCCTTTTTAGTCAAGCATATTCATACAAAATAAATTAAGGCACAAGTCTAAAATGTATCATATACTTCTTAAGGTCAACAAGCACCAAACATCAATTTGAACTCTGATGTCACCCGTGTTGTAGATCTCTGATTTCCCATCTTTATACTTTTAAAATCACCACACTTGTAACTAGTGAAGTATTTCATCTTGTAAACACAATTGTAGGAAGCCTATGTATCAACCAAGCACTCAAAATCTTAGTGACTAATATGGAGAGATTCATTAGTTGGACAAATCATTGAGATGCTCCGACATCGATTTCCCAGCCTTCATCTTTAGGTTCATAAGTCTTTTAATCAAGAAGGCCTTGTTCTGAGCAACCTTTCCCTTATAAAGACCCTCTAATTTCTTCCGCAACTTAAAAGGATCCATCTCTTAGGATACGTGGTAGAATATGTTGATGTCAATCTACTTTCTATTATTTTCCATGCTTTTTTATTTCATTTTTTCCTACTCTTTATATGTCATCTTCTCTGGCTTAGATGATCCATTATCTTTTACTTTTGTCTATATCGATTGGATCATAAAGATGCTTACAATATAGGACATCTTTGTTCATAAGTCTCCATATTGAGTAGTTAGTCAACATCAACTTTTCCATAATGCTATTCCACTATCTGTACATAAGGCTCTGATACAAGTTGTTAAAGTCTAAACAATAAGGATGGTATGTTTTTTAGAATTGCATTTACACTTGCAATCTACAACATATGGAAGGAGAGGAATAGAAGGACGTATAGAAGGGAGCAAATAACCAACTACCAACTTGTAGCATACATCTTCAATGAGATCAGAGCTGTTGATATATGTTTAATTGTTGATATATTTAATTATTTACATTTAGCGATTAATGATACGAAAATGCTTAAGATACTTTAATTCATATTTGATTTTAGGTAAAATTTGAAAGCAAATAAATTAAAGTGAGTCAGAAGCATTGCATTTAGGCCATTTTCTAAAGATTTATTTTTGCTTGTCTTCACGAAGCAAATAAAAAAAATAAAAGTCAAAGAGAAGATAAGAAAAGTAAAGAAAAAAAGAAGAATTAAAGTGGCCAAGCTTGGAAGGCAAGAGCAACAAAAACGACTTAGAATGGAGCTTAAAACGACATGAAGAGAAGTATAAAAGAGCAGAAGGCATGTGTTAAACGCATGCGGCAGGCGTGAAATGCATGCGTTGGTGTTAAATGCTAGCGTTCCAATACACAAACAAGCAGGTAAGCAGCAAGGATTTAAGGGGTTGATGTGTGACCTTTATTGGTCACATCATGCCATAGTAAGGGAGTGGCAAGCTTATTAATTGGGGATAACAAAAACACAGTAGACGCAACAGGAACGACGATGCACAAGGAGCTCCAGGGACGACAACAATAAAATGAGGGGCGCTGATGCATTTTGCTAAAATCGCATAAGGAAGGGCGCTGAGGGTTTTTAAAGGAGTAGGCAAAACTGATAGAATTTTATCATTATTGTGGACTAGCATAATTGAAATTAAT
>JAOQMP010000006.1:34389652-34409549 GCA_027563575.1 Erythroxylum pedicellare
GAAATAATTTCAAAATAATAAGTATTTCTAATTAAAAATTGTAACGTATGGTCTTTAAAATTTATTTAATCTCTTATGCTGCTCTAATTATAGTACACAATAAGGGTGGATAGATACAAAACTGAAGTTAACATCAAATTGTTAAATAAAGTTCAATATTATCTAGGTAAGGTATAATCTTCATTGATTATATTATAAAAGATTTTTAGAAAGACAAATACATTTTGAACATATGATACATATATAGAGTTTACAAAACTGTAAGATAAGTTTGGATAATGTCCATCTAAACTATAAGATAAGTATTAATTTAGATACACAATACATAACAAACCAAATAATAATAGTTACAATAGATATGGACTTTAGTTATCCTTATCACCCTGCTGCAAGTTGAATTAGTCTTGGCAAGACAGTCAGCTTGTTCTTTAAATGGAAAACGACGCTTTGAGAACTGTTTGGTTATAATTGGCTAGTTGATCAGTAATTGCAATATAACACAATTGAAGTTCTTTATTAACAACTTTATCAGACACAAAATAACATTCAATTTTCAAATGTTTAGACCATATGAAAAATAAGAGAGGATGTTGAAGGAATACCAATTTCTTACATAACTTATTGTAACCACTATAACTCTGTTACAACAGTAGCAATAGCACGATACTAAGCTTCGGTAGATCATTTGGCCATCGTTCTTTTTTTTTGATCCCCATGATATTGAATTGCTATCAACATAGATAGAAAAGCTTGTGATCCTCTTATAATCATCAATGTTGCCTCCCTAATCAGAGTCACTATAAGTCGAGATATGAAAAGAACTTGTTCATCTAAACAAATGTCATGATTAATAGTGCTAAGATGATATTTAAGGATTCATTTAACTGATGTCCATTGTTAATCAATAGGTGAATACATGAATTGAGAAACCTTGTTGATAGCGTAACAAATATCAGGATGAGTTAATCAGAGGTATTGCAAGCCTTCGACAATACTTCGATAAAGGGTAGTGTCTGAAAAAGAAGTCCTATCATGAATACTCTTTTTTACTTTGTCACAAGCTAATGTAGTTACACTATTTGCATCCTCTATATGAGCTTTGTTCAACAAATCTTTTATATATTTGGACTGCGTGGGTAACAAATCATTTAAAGTCTAATGTTCCTACATACCCAAAAAGTAATAAAGATGTCCTAAATCTTATAGCACAAAAGATGGTTGGATAGAATGAATTATGTTAGCGATTACATGACTATTGTTTCCCATGATAATGATATCATCAACATATAACAAACAAAAAAATTGAACCGAACCATAATGTAGGAAGAAGAGAGAGTTATTGGTCGTTCAACGTTTGAAACTAAGGTTGATCAAGGCATTTGTCAAACAATTAAACTATTGTCAAGGTGCTTATTTCAATCTATAAATAGATTTTTGTAATTTACAAACATAGTTTGGATATGCAGGATGAGCATACCTTTCTAGTTGTTGCATGAAGACATTCTCATCAAGTGAACCATGCACAAAGGTGTTAGAAACACCCAATTGTCAAATCTCCTAATTACTAGATGAGGCATATGATAATAAAAGACAGACAATGATAGGTTTAATAACTGGACTAAAAGTGTTTGTGTAATCCACACCTGGTTGTTGACTGAATCCTTTTTCCACTAAATGCGCCTTGTATCGATCAATCATACCATTAAGCTTTCACTTAATATGATATACTCATTTGCATTGAACTATATTATCAGCTTGAGAAGGAGGCACTAAAACCCGCAAATTATTGTTAATCATCGTGTTATACTCTTCTATCATTACTTATCTCCACTTTTCAAATTTATTGGCTTGTTTATAAGTTGATGGTTTAATCTTAGAGAGGTACAAAATCAACAAGGCTTAAGAGTACCGGTTTTAGACTTGGTAACCATAGGATGTCGATGACTTAGTGCAACAATATCATAATTTTAATAGGTTAAGTTAATAATTAAACGCAATTCAGATAGTGTTGTAGAAAAGCTATCTAGTGATGTATATGGCATAAGTTAATGATGAGTATTGTAATGGGACTAGGTAACATGGATGGATGGTTTATAGGTGGCGAGGATATATTGGCTGAGGATGTTCAAATATTGGTACCATTTTTTGTGGAAATTTCGATTTCCATATGATCTTCGTCACAATTATACATAACTGGTAATTCAATGTCATAATTATAATAATTTTATTCATATCTTTAAGCAATGTCCATCACAAAATCGTAGAGCTACCAACCCATGACAATAAAACTTAAACCAAATGAAATTGACTTATAATCTAGCAACATCAACTATGCAATTGGTCCTAGAAATTGGAGTAACTCATAGTATTACTCCTAATCTAGAAAATATTACCATTCATAATCAGTATCATGGTCTTAAAGCAATTAAATATCTTCCTATCTCTCATGTTGGTTCATCTTTTTGTCAATCTTTAGATAATTCTTTTCAGCTTCATATTGTTTTATACGTTCCTTCTTCTTGTCATAATTTATTATATGTTTTTGGTTTTAGTAATGCCAATAACATTTCTGTTGAATTCTTTCCCAATTGTTTCATGATTAAGAATATCCACATTTAGGAGCTCCTTCATTTAAGTCAAAATGATCAGAGTCTATACTTTATATTCTTAGATCCTATTCAACAATCTTGTAGTCCAGTTACCATAATGACTTGCACTTTAGAGCAATGGCATTCTCTTTTGGGACATGCAAATCATTAAACAGTTCAACAAGCTCTTCAGCAAAATAAAATTCCTTTTATTTATCCTAATAAATCGAGTATTTGTCATGTTTGCAGTGTTAATAAGAGTCATAAATTACCTTTTTCAATCTCCCATTTTAAAGCTAATGGTCCATTTGATTTTTTTTCTTTCTGATTTTTGGGGTCCATCTTCTGTTACTTTCGTGGATGGAAATCAATATTATGTATTGTTTTATGATTATTCTTCTAAACATTGTTGGATTTATTTTATTAAGTATAAATCTGAAGTGCATAATGTTCTTATCAATTTTTGTCATATTGTTGAAAAAATTTTGATCGATAAATAAAAAGCTTTCCAGCTAATCGGAGAGGATAAATGCAGCTCCTATCCTAAAACTCTAGAAGAAAATGGATATGTGGAAAGAAAAAACTGATATATTATAGAGATTGGTTTGGCAAGCGTCATCACTTGATTTTTTCTCTACCATGAGATGAATATCCTCTAACAGTTGAATTCACATAGTGAGTTGTAGTTTGTATAAGTAGCTTCGAATCTATTTCAGCAACAAGATTCTCCTCTTCAATAAGCAACAATCCATATAAATAAGCACAAGAAACAACATATAAACAATTTTCAAAAGACTGAACAAAGGGTCTATATGCTGGATTCAAACCTTTAATAACAACTTGAAGCAAAATCATCTTCCCACTACAAGAAAATAGTGCATTTTGCGAAGTTTTTAAAACATCACAGAATTTCCAAAAATGTCACAAAAAACGTCGCAAAATGTGGTGTAGGCAAAAGATTTCTGTGACATTTGATGTAAAATGTCACAAAAAACACTGACATTTCGCGACGTTTATGAAAACGTTACTGAAAGTTTGGACTTTCTATGACGTTTATAGGAAACGTAACGGATTCTTTCACATTCCATGACGTTTTTAAAAAACGTCGCAAAATATGTACAATATGTGACATTTTAAAACGTCACGGACTCTGTTACATTTCGTGACGTTTTAAAAACATCGTGAAATGTCTTCTGCGACATTTTTGAAAATGTCGCGGAATGTCTTTTGTGACGTTTTTATTGTATTATTTTTTAATTATTATTTTTTCCATTTTTCAAAATCATTTTAATTTAATAATTTTTAATTTGAATAATTATTATTTAAAAATATAATTTTTTAAATCTTATTTGTTTAATAACTATTCAAATGCCAAGCATTTTGTTAGGCACTTTATTGTTTTATGAATCCTTGTCTCATTATCAACCAGAATTAAATTACTTTCAATTACATTTTAGGCAATAACT
The DNA here is from genome assembly GCA_027563575.1 of Erythroxylum pedicellare. Classification (NCBI taxonomy): domain Eukaryota; kingdom Viridiplantae; phylum Streptophyta; class Magnoliopsida; order Malpighiales; family Erythroxylaceae; genus Erythroxylum; species Erythroxylum pedicellare. The sequence goes on from JAOQMP010000006.1 coordinate 34,393,707, forward strand.
AATCAACACGAGCAAAGATCATATAAAGATTTTGGTAGTATTGATTTCATATGTTTGAAACAACTCTGTGATCGAATATAATTCGAAAAAGCATAATAAATCCTCATAATACACCTGCTAGGAAGATGTTTAATCTACAAAAGTAACATCAAAATACTGTTTAAATATGATGTCTACACACACTTCACTTTCATCATCAAGAACTCTTTCCATCAGATAGAGATCAAAAAAATTTGTAATCTTCAAGAGCACTTCCAGCACACAGGACCTCATTGTTGCTTGTTTCTGTTTGTAAGACAAATCATGTTAGTCTGTACAAACCCTATTCAATAATAAATTTAATTTAAAAATAGTATTATCTCATGACCTGAAGCTCCTCTAGAGTACTTTCTTCAAGGACGATTCCAAGCAGACGGCATTTTACCTACACAGAACAACAATAAATCGATTGTAGCTGCATCAAGGCAATTATGTAGTTACAATTACTTCATCAAATAACTAGTAAATCTTTATTCTTAGTTCCTTAGAAGCTAATGTTGAAGCAAAAAGGACAAATATTCAGTTTCAAACATTATTAAGCATAAGATTTGAGGCTATAGGTAGGATTTTACTACTACTATTTGTACTTGAAATTAAAGGGTAATGTAAGTATAATGTAACTATGAATCCAACAAGATCTAATATGTCTCCTCCGTATCTTCTAACTATATTGATGTCATAAGTTGATATGTGTGATCAAGTTGGCTAGCTTGACCCAATACAAAGCCATACACCTCTAATGTTAAATTTTGGGTGATATTGCAATCTCATTTTTTATTTTCAAACAATATCATATGTTCAACCAACTGTAAAGACTACAAATAGATAGACTATAGTTAAATCCAAAAACACACCTGATTATATGGTTTCTTATGAATGTTGTAAAAGCACTCAGAAGAATCGTTAAACAAACAGATAAATTGTAAAACTAATTCCAATTTATCAATGTGGTTACAAACTCATAAAAAAATTATATTATATATAACTCAACTAGACTCTTATTTTCAAGTTACTATTAATCAACTTTGATATATAAAAGAATCACTAGCAATTGATTTTCAAGTGAATCTAGATTAACACTAATATTTTTCTCCAATAATCTTGTTAAAAAAAGTTTTCATTCTTAGGATATGCTTTAGCTTCATATAGGCTTCATACTTCATTGTTTTGTGAGAATGTCAACAAATTGGTCTTTAAACTTGCAGTGCACTAGTTGAAATTCTTTCTTTTCAATTTGATATATAAGAAAGTGATTAAATGTCTTAATATATCAGCTTTTTCCTTTTGATGTTAAAGTTTCTTTCAATTCAATTATAGAGATATTGTCAATTAAAATATCTTTTTAGAATTTTTTATTGGAACATTTACCTTATCAAATTTCATAATTAAATTATTTAAAATAGATTTAAAGTTAAAACTACATATTCTACTCACAGATTGAGAGTGTGATAATAACATTACTTTTTTAATCTCAAAGGAAAATTTTTAGGAGGGAAAGTTAAAACATATACGGACGTATTTCTATGGTCATTTAAATCAACACCCTAATCATTATCAGAGTAACTTATGAGGAGAAAATTGTTTGTTGAATGATAAAGTGAACCATAATTATAAGTGTCTTTTTAAGTACAATATGGTTCTCTTGACAACTTGCATAAAAGATTGAAGAGGAGATCTTAAGATCTTATTGATTAGTCCAACTATATAAATAATATTGGACTTTATCTACATGAGTTACCTTAAGCTCTTAATAATTTGTTTGAAATAAATAAACTTGGTAGGTGCATCTTTCTCTTCTTTAGATAATTTTGTTCCAATTTATACTAGAATTTTCATAAGATTACAATCAAGCATATGAAACTTCTTCAGTCGTTTAATAACATATCCTGTTTAGCAAATAAATACTACATCTTCTATTTAAAGAACCCCTATCTAAAGAAAATATATCATTAAGCCAAGATCTATCATCTCAAACTCACACATTATAAATTCCTTTAAGTCTTTGATCTTTTTGGGATTATTGCCAATAAAAATTAAATGATTAATTAGAGTCATAATAGGTTGATATCATTAGAGCTATTAACATTTAAATATAACACATGCTTTAATGGATACTTTTAGAATCCATTACTATAAAAGACTGAATCAACACATTTGTTTCATGCTCTTGTGCTTGGTAAAGGATGTAAAACACTTTTTTGAGTTTGTACACTTTATCTTTAATGCCTTTTTATGTAAATCCAAGAGGTTATCTGACAAAGGCTTCTTCTTCAAAAGGTCCCTTCATAACCAATCTCATTTTATATCATTTTGCCTCAATATTAAGCTTTCTATTTGTCTTGAAATTATAGTTCACATCAATAGCTTCGTGATCTCGTGGAATATCATTAAGCTCCTATATATTTTTTCTTTTGATTGCCTTTATTTCTTCATTCATCGAATTCACCCATTTGGAATCTTAAATTGTCTTTTCAAATCTCACTATTTTGGGATCTATAAATATAGTAAAATGCCCTAAATCCTCATTATTTTCAATAGCATTATTAGGAATTATCTCAATTGAGATGTTAAGATATATAATTCATGATAACAAATTATATTATTACTATCGCTTTTATTCTTATTCTTATTGATAATAATAAGTAATGTGTAAAACATTAAGTTGAATAGAATGGTAAATTACGCAAAGAAGTTAACTAAATCAATTAAACAATCAAAGAATAAAGAAAATAAGCAAAGTAGGGCACATACGTAACTTAAGAAAATGAGTTCATAATGACTTCTCAAGATTTGGAGTCTCACATTTATAACTTTATCTACTCCTAATTTGAATGAGTTTTTAAAGCATCTCAAGCCTCCTTTGTTGTTGTTTCTCCTTTTAGTTTTTCAAACATTTCATCATTCACGTATTAATGAGTAATACAATGGATATTTCTTTGAGCTTTAACATCTTTCCAAATTGCTTCAATTGGTGGTTATTAACACTTTGTTCATGTAGTTAAAGTAACACCATTTTCTATATCTCCGCAACCACAGTCACTATTGGTGCATGTTAGATAAACTTTTAATTACAAACAATGACTTACAAATTATAAATTTCAAATAATTCAGCTAATAATTTAGAATCAATTATAGTGCCTGTTAGATAAACTTTCAATACATGCAATAACTCAGAAATTACACATTTCAAATAATTCAACTAAAAATTTAGAATCAAATAGCATACTCAATTAACATTTTGGTATATAGACTCTTTATTAAGCTTAAGAATAATAATTCATTTCTCAATTTTTAATAACTAGAACAGTAAATTTTAAATAAAATAGAAATTTATTTTATAATATGGTAAGAATTACATTCATAACCTTTTTATTAGTTAACAAATCAACATGATCACATTTTACAATTTCAACGGTGAAATATATAAATATACATTTTTTTACACCATGTTAAATAATGATATGAAACTCGAAGAGCTCCATAATTAGCTTATTCACAACCACAATTTAATCCTAAAAGTCGACCTAAATAGTAACTCAGACCTAGTAATCAGGAAATAATTATTGATTCTAAAGGAGATTAAAAGAATAGCTTGACCATTCTTAGTTGCTTACAACTAAAACTGGTTCAGACTACAAGGTTTGTGACCAAATTGCATAAAGGTCTACCTTCCTTATTGTAAAAAAAATCCTTATAGTGTACGAGCCTAATTCATAAAGCCTCAGAAGAAACAAAAAAGAAAACTGCATTTTTGTAGTAAGGAATTAACAGCCTATGTAACAATACTATAATCAAACAACGAAAAGGATAAAACAAAGTTCTACAAGTAGCCGAAACAACTTCAGTTAACTAGCATCTCAAAAGCAGGTAACTGTGTCTATAACATGATGTTGGAAGAAGAGTAAGAGTCACAGAATAGAAGGGATTTAATCTCCTCAGCATCATCATCCTCTTCATAACCATCCTGATCGTTTGTAATGGTCGCATCCAGACTTGAACGACTGCATGCTCCACTTGATGTACATTCTGTATTAATATTCATCCCCAACAATTTTCTCTTCTTGTAATTTGCCTTGAAACAGGCTTGCCTCAGCCTCTTTGTTTTGTTTTCCAGTTGCATATCAGGCATCTCCTCTAGCAATTTCCTCTCTCTCTCCAATATCTCAATCGCTTCTCTCAACTTTACTTCACTTCCCTCCCCCGACTTTCCGAGCTCCTAAATTATGCATGTCCACTTCGTTTAATTATCCAGTATATATAACACGTATTTTACTTGAGAAAGGAAAAGAAAAGCGCAATATATCATAATAGATAGTGTTACCTGAACGTTTTTTATTAGGGTTTGGAGGCTCATCAGCTTCCTATGAGGCCATCTTCTTATTCCCAAGTGTCTGCATCTTTTCTTCAGCAGAGTTAACCCTACGTTCAGCTCTCGGGCAGCTTGTGTTATGGGCATGTAAAAGTACCGAGAAATGGTTTGCCTAGTTAACACTTTTGTTATGCTACTGTTGTTATTGCCTTTTTCTTCTCTGCATCTTTTGGCCTTCTTTTCTTCCCTCAATTCGGTGACAGTCTTTTCATTGTTAGAGATTAAAAGTGGTGGTCTTTTAGACTCAAACAAAGAACCCAGTTCATTCCATACACCAGTGTATCCGTAACCACCGTTGCTTAACACTGCATCCTCTGGAACATGGAAAAATCCTTAAGAATTCAACTCTAAAACTAGCTACTTCTAAAACAATACTCAGTTTCAGTAATTTATGAACTCTAAGTTAATACCTCGAGAAACATATGGGCTTTCTACTAGATCCAGTGAAGCATATAGAGGATCAGTAGGAAAGCTTTCAAACAGTGGGATAGCGTCCAGTAAGTTTTCCTGTACTGGTAGTAACTCATAGTGCTCCCAATCCAGCAGCGAATAGCCATTTCCACTAACAACAAAAAGAAATAAAAAGAAAATAGAAGCAAGCAAACAAAGAAATGAAATATGAACTTACATCAACTTTACAAGAAAGATAAAAGGAGATACATGAAGGTTGATACAGACCCTCAAGCCTCAAATTACCTAAAATCACATTGAGGTTGTAAGATCCGTAACCCTTCTTCTTTTGCAACTGCTAGTTCGTTTTTGCTAAAACCTTGAAATGATTGACTCGCCATCTTAATTCCACACCCAAAACACAATCTCAGAGAGAGATGGAATTTGAACAGATGCTTAAATTGGCATCAACCTGTGGTTTTTTTAATGGATAAACGGGGGAACTAAATGAGTAGTAGATATGCGTATACAGCTATATATACACATCCCACTGAAATGAACATAATTTAAAGAAAATAAAAAGGGAGAGTATTTAGTTCTAGAAGATCGTGCGCCGTCTTGTGGACATCTCCATAACTGGCCATGCATGAATGACTGGCATTTATGGGGGTAGTGTGTGCTTGTGAGAGTTACAATACAAAAGATGAACTTAACAATTTCACCCCATTTATGAAGTTAATTTCATGTCATTTATTATGTTCAGCACGACAGATGAAGATTGAGTGTAAAGGATGTTGACTATTGTTATATGATAGCTCTCCACATTGAAAAGCAACGATCTCATGGGTAATCCGCATTTAATAATTTTATCTAGCATGATATGTTGTTCTAATTTTGTAAAAACATGATATGATCACCACATACGTAGAAAAATATTTCTAGTTAAAACAGCATATTTGAATTAGATTGGACAACCTTATGCATGAGAAATGGCTGCTAATATGTGCAACTTACTTAAAAGAAACAATACTCAAGGCGTGGATACTCTAAATTAATCCCTGCATTAAAGCCACATGTAAGTCTTGTTCTTGCAAGCTAGCATTTAGATGAAAAGGCTAGCATTTAGGGCTTTGATTGGATTCGAGTGCTCATAGAGTAGAAAAGGTGGAAGCATGAGATACTAAACTTATATTATCTCAGGGCACTAAAAAGCACTAAAAAACGTAGACATCGATCTTCACCACACAAGTCATCATGATTGTCTATATCAGCCAACTTTCCATGCCCTCGTTGAATAATTAAATTACTTCGAAAATCATGAACTCTCGATTATCTAAAGTTTCTTTGTTATAGTTAATTATTTTGTACCGCCGTGAGTTAAACCCAATTGACGTCACCACTGGACTCAGATTTTTCGCAGGAACCTGGGAGTGGTTTTACTATCCTTTAATGGTAAATGAGTGTAACCTACCAATCATTTAGTGGCAGCGGAGGTTTAATCATTTTTTCAGGTTTGTTACTATTATTAGAAATAAATGTGAGGGATAGGTTACATTTCAAAGTTATGTGCTTATTGGTATTAAATACTCCACCAAATTTATTTCTGCCCCTCACTGTAAACGATTGTTAAATCAGAATAGTAAGTACTGTAAATGAATGCTATTGTTCCTTAAGCAATTTGAGAAAATGAACGGTCTAACGTTGTACCCTTCATTTATATCGCTTGTTAAAACTCAAGAACGGCCCATCTTTGGAGAACCACCTGCAGATTAATCTGTCCAACCATATAAGTGAACAACATTTTATCATCATGCTTCTTTTCAAGGATGAAAATAAAAGATGAGCAGATGCAAGTGTGAAACCTTCGGATCCGCATACACTAATAGCATTCTCGCGACATGTTCCCTATAAATCATTTCAAACTGGGTTACTGTACGGAGCTTGCAAATTATAATGTTTCATGTAATATATTTTAAGGATAATTAGAGTCCATATCTTTTGTAACCATGTTATATTTGGTTTGTTATCTAGATTGATACTTATCCAACAATTTAGATAGACATTATTCAGACTTAGACGTTATCTTGACTTAAACTCTATAAGATATGTAAACTCCATATGTGTATCTTCTGCTCAACCTAAATGAACTGTATTTGCCTTTTTAAATATCTTTTATATGGTACGAATGCTTTTTGTGGTCTAACAACCTAAGAAGTTACAATGTGCATCAAGGGAACTCTTTGTCTTCTTCTTCTTTTTCTTCACCAACTACTTCTTATATTTTAACTCTTCTAAACATTACACAACAAATTAATGATCAATCAAATTTAGCTTACCTTGACTAGTATAAACAAGATCAATTAGTTCTTAGCTGGATCATTGGCTCTATTAGTGAGAGTTTTATTGCTCCAGGAGTTGGTGTTTCCAGCTCCTGTACGGCATGGCAAATATTAGCCAGCACTTTAGTTTCTAAGGCACAGATACGAACCATAAAAGCAAAATTCTTAAAGGTAACAAAGGAAGATAGTGAATCTATTGCTTATTATACTCAACGAGCAAAAGTAATCTTTGATCAGTTGGAAGTACTCAACTGTCATGGGCACTACAAGAAATTATAAAACATTGTGAAAACATCCCAAAAAATTTAATTTTTTTTACAAAGTTTTATAAAAATATCACAAATTTATAATATTTTTTATGATATTTTTTTAATTAAAACGTCAAAAAACAGACAACTTCTTAAATAAAAAGTCGCAGTTGGTTGAGTCAACATTTCCGTTTAATTAGTTCATGAGCGTGTGACATTACGCCGATAGAGAGCTGAGGTAAATTTAAAATCTCAACTAACGTTGTTGTTCTCTTTTTAGTCTCCCAACTTCCGTGTCATTTTGATTCTCTTCGCCTCCTTCTTGACGACCTAATCTTTGTTTCACTTATCGCTGCTGAAGTTTGTAGGTTGCCGTCAGTGGTGTTATTGGAATTAGCCTCAGACGTCTACGGTTGCCGAATAATTAAACTGTACCGCCCACTGGCCATTCTTAAGTCAATTTCTACTTTGCTTTCGTCGTTTTGTACTTTAGCCGTTTTGTTCTTAGTTTCAATGATGAGAGGGGCTTTTTGTTTAAAAAATAATTGCCTTGTGTTTGGGAAACTAGATTTTCGTAGAAATTGATTATCAGTTGTGTGGATTATAGCAGTAATGTTTTATTTTTTCGACTCAGGATCCATTTATAACTTTGTTGTTAATTTAAATTAGATCTAAGAATTTACTCATGACTCCCGAAGTGTTAGAGTGGACTAGCAATTGAGGGCAATTGATGATACCTAAATTATGGATGAATTCATCACTTCTTGAAAGGAAGATTCTTTTGGTTATTGTACATGCTTTTGAGTTAATAGTTTTCAGGCATTCAGAGTTCATTTGGTAATTGTACATGTTTTTGAGTTAATAGTTTTCAGGCATTCAGAGTTCACTTATGGAAATGAGATTGTAATTTTCTCCCTTTAAACCTAGGTTTTGATTTCAATTTTGCAACCTGGGTGGTTATGCGTGGTTACACTTCTGTGATACACACCTGTAAATCACACAACATATTTGGAACCCTAGGCAGAATAATGTGTAGCAATGAAATAGATGACTGTGACATTGCAAGTGTTTAAATACCAACTTCCTAATATATTTGAAATAGAGAATCACTTATGTGGAATAAGTGCTAGTGTTATGATTGTTGTAAAGAAGTGAATTAAGTTCACAACTCTTTAGTTAATACTGCTTGCTTCCGGTTTGATTCATTCATTAATCACTTGTTGGTTAATTGAGTGTGTTGCTTTTTTCCTTGCTTCAATCATTGCATACCATCACTCTACTAGCTGATTTTTTCTAGCATGTCTTAAACTGAATTCTTAACTAGTTAAGTTGTTGGTTTGTGTCTTTTGAATGTTTTTGTGGATTATTGGAATATGGTCAAATGTTGGTCTGCTATGAGTAAATTGGGAACATTTTGGTGTCTCTTCACTGCTATGAGTGATGGCAGAGATCGAGGTGGAAGTAACGGTAACAGCCATAACCAGTATGCAATTCTCGACGTGCTGGTGATTCATTACCATTTCCTTTTTAGTGATAGGATTCTCAATCGGTTGGAGCTATAGTAGGGTTTGCTGTTGCAATTGTTTTTACCTGGAGATTGTTGAGGTCACCTGCTGGGGGTCAAAGAAGGCAACCAAAGCGCCAAAGTCCCACAACTGGCAATTCTAGTGCCACTACTCAATCAAGTCCAAATTCAATGCCTTCTGAGGATTTAAGGGCACAAAATGTTGTTGATGAGTTCTTTCAACCTGTAAAGGTAGTTTCTTTTTCCTATGCTAAACTACAGTTCCTAGAGATATAAAGTTGTCTACGCTTAGCATTCTTTGCCCTTCCTTTTCAGCCAATATTGGGCCAAATTGTCATGCAAAAAATAAGTGAAGGGAGAAAGGTAAGAAACACTATTTTAGACCTATTTTGATTATTGATTGGATATTTCTTTGCATGCCTGCTGCCTTTTTTTGTTAAGTCTAGTTTCTTCAACTGCTATCTGAAGATTATTTTGGGCTAAAGTAAGCAACCTAACATGTAAAAACATATTTGCTTGTTCTGCCTCTATAGTCTTTTTCATTTTTGATATTTATGATTTAGTACTTACAGGATTCTATATTATTTCCCGGATTGAACTGAATGATTAGCTAATGAAAAAGATCATCAGAAGACAATCTGGGTAGTCTCTACTTTGTTATGTGATCAGTCAAATGAAAGGTTTTTAGGATTTCAAACTTGGTCAAAGGAAAAAGTGACAACTCAAAAATTGAAAGAATCAATATACTATTCTGTGATAGAAGAACACAAAATTGTGGTGAGCATGTGCAATTTAGAATCAAACATTACCATTTTGTGTTCTTTTATTATTTTAAGCGAAATCCTTTAAACTACACCTTCTTCTCTTACATTGCATTGATTGCACTCCTAGTTTTCTGCAAACTATGCTTTAGAGTTTGCAAGCTTCTATGTCCTGTTCTTTTTTGGTGGATGATGCAAGAGAAGCATTACTGACAGCTAAAACTCGATCTAGGGAAAGAGCAGGAAGAACATTTTATTCTTATAGTGCATCGATTGAACACTAAACTCAAGAGGCTAGAAGTTATGTTTCTTGCCAATAAAATATTCTTCTTTTGTTAATTGGGAGAAGGTGGAAAGATTAAGGAAGTTTATATGAACCATACATAAGCCACAATTTAATTATATTAAAAGGTTAGGTATTTGAATTTTTTGGTTGATTTTTCTTATAGAATGTTAGATGGGAATCATAAGTTGAAGCAACCACTATATTGTATAAAACTAAGTCTAGAAGAAAGGCGATATGTGGTATTTTATTATTAGCCCCTCAACATATGCATGGCCATTTCGCTAGTTATTGGTGAGCCTTGACTAATGTCTAACAAGGATTATGTATGAAAAAGGTATTCCAAGTGAGAACAAGCATGGTTTGAGCATCAGTTGGCTTTGCCGGATCGTGGGGTGGGATCAAGCATGGTTTAAGCATCAATTAACTTTAACAGACCGTGACTTGTTGATCGACTTAGCTTGAGTGATTTGGAATTTCCTTAGATGTTCTTGGTAGGACAAAGGAGGAGTTTGTGCTTAAATGATGGACTATAAATGAATGAACTAGACCATAGGCATGTATCGATTGGACTATGTACAAATTGGCTCAGAATTTGACTAACCTTCACTTTTGGATGAAGACCAAGGGTGATGTGAAAAAGTTAGTGGAATCAATCATAAAGAAAGTGGAATGATATGGTAAAGTTCATGGGTGCATGGGTGATGTATCTTATCTTTATTTACCATATGTTACTTTTACTTAAAAGTGGATAAGTGGTAAGTTATGTAAACCACTGACTAAAGTGGTGCTCTATGCCCACTTTCTTGTATGTTTGTGCAATAAGTCTGTAAATGCCTATAAATAGTTCATTTAAAAAAAAAGGCTTCATTCATTAAGAGAGTTGGAGCTTTGGCTTCATTTATTTAGAGAGTTGAGGCTCTTATATCCTTTGTATCTATTATGAGTGTTATAAAAGTTGACAATTTTATTGTAAAACTTTGTGCATTTTTCTCTCCTTATTGCTATCTATTTTCTTTTGTTGGCTTAGTGAATCATGTTGGTTTGTTTTAGCGTTTATGGAAAACACTTAATATAAGGAAATCAGTAATGTTATGTTAAATTGTGAAAGTTAAACTGCCATACTTACATTTTGGCTCATTTTAGTGTGAACTTGGAGTTTATTATAAAGTCTTCATAACAACTGTATTAGAGTTGTGCTGGTAATTTAATTGTGGGTGGAAACAATCTTAACAAGTTTGTTACATAGGTGGAAGTGTGCATTAATCCTTTACCTTCCAATGACGAGAAAGTCCCTTCTTATGCATCTCATTTTGAAGCCTTGGAGAGGCACATCCAAGCACTATAAGATCAAGTCACAGATTTAATAAAGGCATAACAGAAAGCTAGTTTGGAGATAACAATCCTTAAGCATGCAGTTGTAAGTTAGGACATGGGATGTGTTGAAAGTACTGTGTTAAAGGTGCAATAACCCAAAGTTTTTTAGGTCATTTGGAAAGCTAAGGAACATGAGAACTTCTTGCGGGATATGAAGTAGTATTTTTCCACTACTAAGGTGTTGGATACTGGAAAGGTAAATATTTCAATAATATATCTCGATGGAGATATAAAATTATAGTGGAGAATATGAGTCTCTACTGAAATCAGTGATTGTCTTCCTCTTATGGACAAATGAAAGAAGGTGAAGAAAGAGTTAAAGTATCAATCCCTACCAAACAATACTTTTTGGCTTGCTAGAGATGTCTTGATGAGATTAAAGCAAAATGGATCAGTAAGGGACTATATTAAGAAGTTTAGTTCCATAATGTTTGATGTTAAGAATATTTTAAATGACGGAAAGCTATTTAACTTCATGTCTATCATACAACCTTAGGCATAAATAGAGTTACGACAACAAAAGACCAAGGACATTGTGGGGTTTATTGCAGTCGTGGATGCTTTAATAGGTAAAAGTGCTGAAGGAGACCAAGGCCTCATCCTCTTCTCCAAAGTCAAAAGCTAATCACTTAGAGAAGTGTGAGATAAAGAAGAAAAGAGACCATGGTAAAAAAGGGAGAATGATCACCAAAGGAAGTCCTATCAAAATGGGAAATCTAAGTAAGGTGAGAAATCTTCCAAGAAAATTCATAGTTGTTTCTTATTTAGTGGCCTTCAATATGCTTGTGATTATCCGAAGAAGGAAAAGTTGAATGCTTTCATAGTAGACGTGGAAGGTGAAAATGATCAATTGAAAGCAGGGTTTAATCCCATTTACTTGCTTAATGAGATGGGTACCAAAGTAAGCTCTTTTGAATGGTTAATATATATGAAAATACAGGTCAACAAGAAGGAGCTCACATCCATATTGGATATAAGTAACACTCATTCCTTGTTTACAAAATGGATATTGTGAAAATTAAGGTTAAAACTGTGCAAGATGCCTATGAAGATGAAAACTCTCATTGTAAAAGCATAAGCAGTAGTAGGAGTTGCATTTAATGTTCCATTGAGTGTGGGAAGTTGGTGTGGAAATTTTAATATGATGGTGATATCCTTTGATCATTTTTTCTTGATTTTGGGCTTTGACTTTCTTAAAAAGAAAAAAGCAGTCTTATATCCACATCTTGGTGTATTACATTAATGAAAGAGCAAAATTTAAGTTATATAAATTATTATGGATCTAACAGAGGAATGATCGTCAAAACAACAATGGTAGCATATATTTCTTCCATAAGCTTTGACAAAGGCCTTAATAAAGGTATGGAGACTTACCTTATAGTTATATGGGAGATTATCGAAGACTATATCATAGAAGTATATAATGCTATTGAAAAAATATTAAACGAATTCAATGACATAATGCTTAAAAAGTTACCAAAAACTCTCACTCCTCATCACAAAATCAATCATAAGATCAAGTTGATGCTAGGTGTAATTCCTCCTGCTTTTACACCTTATAAAATGTCACCATTGGAGTTGGTAGAGTTACGAAAGCAACTTAGTAAATTGTTGAAAGCAGGATACATCCATCCCTCTAAAGTCTCATACAAAGCTCTTATATTACTCAAGAAAAAGCAAGATAAAACCTGTAATAATAAAAAGAAAATATCCTATACCTTGGTTTAAAACTTAATGGATAGATTATCAAAGGCTATAGTGTTTGTAAAAATATACTTGTGAAGTAGGTATTGGTAAGTGTGAATTCTTAAAGGTGACAAGCAAAAGACAACTTATGTAACTTAGTATTGATTATATGAAATTTTAGTCATACTATAAGGTTTGAAAAATGCCTATGGAACATTTTACAACTTAATGAATAATGTGATGTATAACTTTTTAGATGAATTTTTGGTGGTCTACTTAGATGATATTATGGTTTATAGTATTCCCAAGGTAGAAAATATATGATACTAGATGATATTGTGGTTTATAAAACTTATATGGTAGAACATATATAACATTTGAGAAATATGTTTGAACAATTACGATAACATAAGCTTTTCATGAAAATGGAGAAGTGGGAGTTTGCCTAATCAAAAATAAAATTTATGAGATACTTGGTGAGCAAGGGTTAAGTACAGATGGATCCTAAAAAGGTATAGGTAATTATTGGTTTGTAGGTTCTATAAATGGTGAAAGAAGTTCGAAGCTTTTTGGCTTAGGAAGTTACCATCATTGCTTTATTGTGGGATACTTTTAAAAAGCAACATCCTTGATGGATTTGTAAAAAAGAAATAATAATGGAGCTAGTCAGAGATAGGCCAAGAATTCTTTGAAAAGTTGAAAGGTACATGTGTTAAAGTTGTTTGACATTGATCTCCCTTTCAAGGTGCACACAAATGCTTTGGATAAGGCCATTGGTGGAATCTTGGTATAAGAAGGCTATCTTATTGTTTTTCAAAGTCGCAAGCTCAATGGTATCGAGTGACAATACTCGACCTATGATAATGAGATACTAGTAGGAGTGCATCACCTTAAAGCTTAACGAGTTTACTTATTGGGGACCAGTTTTGTTGTATATATGAGCAATGTTACTAATATTTTTTTTTTATCTAAAAGAAGTTATTTACAAAACAAGCCTGGTGGATGGAATTTCTTACTGAGTACAAATTCATGTGGGACCATAAACCGGGGAGGCTCAACAATATGGTAGATATGTTAATTCTGAAAGAAGTTTTTGTAACTTTATATGCCATCACTCAAGTGGAATTGAAATTATTGGAGCAAATTAAACTAGCATCTCCTCTCATTATCACCTACTGTCAGGTTGTCGAATAAGTAAAAGGATGGTATGGTGCAATGAGTTTGGCTCGATGTTGGAAGGTTATTGATGACAAAACATAGTCAATTGCATATACCTAACTTTGATGTCTTATGATAATAATTGATGAAGGAGAAATATTACTCATATTGGGCTGGTAAATCTAAAGTTCAACGGATGCTCACACTCCTTTCTCATTCCTATTATTAGCTAAAGATATGGAATGAAACTTACCTTGTTTATTAATTGGATAGGTCATCAAGAAATTAAAAAGGTATAACTACTGTAACCTTTGCCCATTTTGGAAAGACTATAAACGTTGGTCTTGGTGGACTTCATTAGTGGATTTTCAAAGATGGACAACATGATTTCAATTATAGTGGTAGTTGATAGGTTCTTCAAATATGCAATCATTGTGCCAATTGTAACCTCATGTCCTTTAGATGTTATTTTGGCCTTTTCTACAAGAATATGGTGAAGCACTTTGGAGTTTTACTAGGTATTATAAGTGATCGAGATGCTCAATTTACTGATTGATTTTGTATATCTCTTTTCAATATGATAGGGTGTGAATAAAGTTTTCCACTATAAAAATCCTACAAATGGATGGCCAAATAGAGATGATCAATGGCTTATTGGAGGAATATTTGTGATATTATGCAACTGCAAGTTAATGGAATTAGATAAGTTTACTTGATTCTGCACAATTTTATTGTAACTAGTATGAATTATTGGCTACGAAAAAGAGTCTTTTTGAGATTATTTTGGAACAACAACCCTTTACTCCCTTTGAGATAGCATAAAAAAATTTTAGAGGAAAATTGCCAGCTACTTATCAATTTGCAAGGGAGTAATAAGAACTATTAAAAGAAGCTAGGGAAAATCTTAGAAAAGTTTGAAACAGATGAAAAAGAATGTGGAAAAACAAAGAAGGCCCCTTGAATTCAAAATTAGGAATAAGTTTCTTAATCTTACTCCTCATAGTTGGAAGAAAATTAGTTGTAAAGTGGTACGTTGAGTTTAGTGTCAAAGTATGATGGGCTATTTAGGATCTTTGGAAAGGTTGGAAATGTGGAATATCAAATCAAGTTATCTTAACAGTTAAAGGTATATCTAACTTTTTATATTAGTTTTCTTAAACCATATCATGAAGATGCCACATATTCAAGTATGAGTTAAGTAAAAAGAGCTTCACCAGTTGTAAGAAAATAGATGGCGACCAAATTGAGAAGATTTTGGATCATCGAATAATATAATAATATAAGAAAAATCAGAGAACATAATTCTTGAATTAATGGAAGAACAAACCAATCTTGAAAGCTGCATAGGAGAAAGACATAACCTTGTGACAATTCGAGGATCAAGTAAACAAATATCTTCGATTTATTTCGATGAGGGTGTCAGATTCATCTAGTGAGGGTGATTTTAGCCCCCTTAATATATATAAGACCATTTTGCTAGACATTGTTAGCCATTAGTGAGCCTTGGCTAATGTATAGTAAAGATTAAGCATGAAGAAGGCATGCCAAAGGAACCAAGGTGACTTAACCAGGTGTAGTCAAGCATGGTTAGTGTTAGTAGTGTGCCCTAGGCCAATGGATATTTGTGATTCATGTATTAACATTATGACTTGTTAATAATATATTATG
>JAOQMP010000006.1:34418708-34434118 GCA_027563575.1 Erythroxylum pedicellare
GATTATAAATTGTTTAATTGGAGAATTAAAGATAAATTAAAAGGAGTTTTAATTTATCTAATTCTAATTATAAATTAGAATTATAATTTATAATCATGCCAACATATTTGGGATCCTAATGGGTCTCACATATAGAATGGATTGAAGAGAGCAAAATTAATTTAATCAAGTTGGACTTGATTGTAAAGTTTGAGAAACTTTATGACTAAATATGAGATATTTAATAAATAAGGATCAATATAAGATATTGAATCTTATTTGGGCATGATTGATATAAAATTAGAATTATTTGTAATTCTAATTAAAGTTTAATTGAAGTTAGTCTTTAATTTCACTTAAATTACTAAGTCGTCCAAAGCTTATTATAAATAGGCTTGAGCTCCATGGAGCTAGCACTTCATGCTTAACCCTCTCTGTAAAAGTTACAGAGTTCTCTCAACCTGTTCTATGGATGCTGTTAAAGGTTGGACACTTGTGCGGCTACGGTTGTTGAGACGGATCGGTTTCGGTAACGGTTCAAGGGATGCATCAAGATAAAGATCACACTTTAAAAGAAGGTACGAATTAAATTCCACTTTATTATGATTCATGTTAATCATTTTATAGAATAAATAGATCTTGGTTTTTGCGAAATTAAAAGTCAAGAAAAAGTTTTCGTGATTATTCTGTTGCGGTTCGGATCAGATCCCGACCTGATTTCCCAATAGTGGTGTCAGAGCCTATTTTATTTCTATAATTTGATTAAGTTATTTGATTGTTATTGATCTTATGGAATTGAATTTACAATTGTTGTAAACCCTAGATAATATAAAAAGTTTAGATTAAGAATATTAAAAACCAAGAAAGTTTCTTAAACCCTAAACCCAGTTGTTTAAGAAGTCTGGGTATTGGTAACTGGATTAAGGGTTTGCTAAACTGACTATACATTTGGATTGGAGGCCTGGGGTTTCGTGATTTTTATTGCTATGGGTTTCCTTCTGGTTTGCGTTTTGTGGCTAGTGAAATTTAGACACACCCAGATCTGGAAATGCAAAAACCCAGATCAGTGATTGGTTGGTAGTCACATTTGTTTGCGCATTATTCCATGAGATGGGGTCAGCGGGTTAAGCAAAGAGGAAGAGCTTTTATGGTTGGATCTGGCGATTGCAATTATTGTTTTTAGAAAAATTAAAACTCTTATATGTTTTATGGCTATTGCGAATGTATGCTTGTGTTGTTTTGTGGTTCTTGCGATGACGTACAAACCCAGAAGTGTACTAATTTTCTGGATTGGAATAAGCGTTTGTGTTTTGTGTTTTCTAGTTAATGTTTGAGTTTTCTGTTTGTTTGCGAGAACTCGAACGAGATGGGCATCTAGCAATCTAGAAGGTCACCTGCGACGCCACTGTTGGCCGTCAATAAATGCCCATGTTGGCGCCGAGAAAGGCAATAAATGCCCATGAAGCAATCGATGAAAACATAGGAGGCAGTTAAGAAACATGGAAGATCATGAAGCAGTTACATGAGTTTGTGGGAGACATGAACACTAGTCTTAGACCACTTCTTTAATTGTCTAATCTATGTACAGTAAAAGATGATGTCGTAGGCAAGGTGAAGAAGAAATAGATGGTTTTGTTAATTCTAATTAAATGAGTTTAATTGAAATTAAGTTAGTTTAAATTCCTAATAAATTTGAAAAAGTGTTTTCTAATTATTTGAAATTGTTTTCAAATGATATTTTTATTAGGAAAGTTTTAGAAGTTAATTTAATTTTTCAAGATGTTGAATTATTAAATTATATTAACCATCAAATCAATTCCAAAATTAACATAATTATTCTTCTTAATTTGATTAAGATTAATAATTATATTGATTCCTAATTAATTTTAGAAAATTAGTTTCTAAAATTAAAATTAATTAGTTTCAATTAGATTGAAATTAATTAATTAGAAAAGTTGTTTCTAAAATTAGAATTAATTATTATTAGTTTTTGCTTTCTCTTACCCATTTCTTTAAGGGATTTGCTCATCAAGTTTTGTTTTGCACATTAATATAACAAAACTTGTCAATATGCCTATATTTATATCAAAAATGACATAAAATGTTATATGAATAATTTGGATTGGATATATGATAATGAAACTTATAATTTTGATGTATAAATATATTCCTTGTTCTTTTATGTGCATTGAAATGATGAGGATCTCTCCTTTGGATATTAAAGGAATTTAATGCTCTTTTTAAGTAATAAAATGTCCTATTATAATTATATGTATGTGACATATTTATTTGATCATATTAATACTCATAAGGAATATAAATATGTGTTATAATATTATGCTTAGAATGAGGCCTATTATAAATAGAAGCTTGATGCTTACTTCTAATTTGATGATGAGGAATAAGATTGTGAGTGGTATTGCATACTAACATGTATTTTGTAAAGAAATTATTCCTATTCTTACCTTAGGAATGATGAATTATATGCCTATATTAAGAGCTATACGTGAAAGCATGGGGCTTACTTTTATAGTAAGGTCTAATGGATATAACATATGCATATAGTCTATGTATATAGTTAGATATGGATGCACCATACTCAATTTTCATTTTAGGCGAGGGTTACTCCCTATGCAAATACTTTCCCTTAGTAAATGTAGTTTTAGTATTAGATACACTTCATTGGTTGTATCCAATCCTATGCTAATTATTTGACTTTTTATCATACTTTTAATTTCTCACTTCTCTTTGTGAATGTGGACAATGAGTCATGGAAATCATTGGTGTCCTTTTTCAATATCTCATTCTGATGTTTTAATTCTTTTAAGTTTTCCTTGTCAATAATGCACACACTCTTAGATGCTTTAATGGTATGCCATTCACTCTTCAACCTTCTATTTTCACTAATCTATGCATTTAGATTCTTTTAAGTCTCTTTGAGTTTAAAAGATAACTTCTTCCCTTTTATACTCCTTATTTTAAGGCTCTCAACTAGTTTATCATACGACAATATTATATCACCTCTATTATCACAAGATTTAAAGTTGGAGAGTACCCTATCATCTTGTTTAATCATAAAGCAAATGTGAACTACGTCTACTTCCAAATTTCCACTTTTAGAATCACTTGTGTCATCCCAAATGAAGGCTTTAAGTGCCCCTTTTTTGTTTTTGTTTCCATTCTCTTTCTTATCATTTTCTTATATTTATCATTATCCTTGATGAGAGGGCATGACCTGTATTAAAAAATCTTATTTAATTTATGTTTATAGCACTACGTTACCTTCTTTAGAGTCCTTTTCTTGAAGAAATTCTTTCTCCTAAAAAACTTCTTAAAGTTTCTAATGATAAGGTTAAGGTATTCCTTATTGCTTTCACTAGCAAATATCTTTCTTTCTTCACTTAATTCCACTTTTGATGCCTTTAAGGTTACCATTTTATCTTTTTGTTAAGTCTCTATGAGTCTCATTCAGTAAGTACGTAGTGGCCCAATAAGTTTCTCTAGCTGTAGCATATTTAGGTCCTTTACTTCTTAAAATTTTATCACCTTAGCTTCCCAAGACTTTGTAAGAGATGTAATCAATTTCCTTAGCATTTTAACACTAGTATGTATATCTTGCCTAATTGTTTAAGAGCATTGATAGTATCAATAAATCTAGTGTCTATACTAGATATACTTTTATCATGCTTTATTTGAAACAATTTGTATTAACGTGTCAGCATGCTCACTTTACTCTTTTTCACTTAATTTGTCTTCTCATGTAGACCTTCTAAAGCACACCAAAATCCCTAAGTTGTTTAACAAATATAGACTTTATTGAATTTATTTCTTCCTAATGCATAAAATAAAATGTGAATAACTTGGTTATTCAAAGAAATTAGTCTCTTATCTTAAGGATTTCATTCTTCTTTTAGTTTGGGAACTTTTCTATCTATTACTTAGAATGAATGAATGGACCACTTAAAATAATTTCTTATAAGTCAACAATTTTGGTTACCAAGAATTTTATTTTAGTTTTCCAATAAAAATAATCATTTCCATCAAAGAAAGAAGCATTATTAATATTTTGGCTCTCTTAGTTAAGTGAAGATGTACATGCACCTAGATATACCATAAAGATCTTTTTAAAAAAATTATTTAAAAATAGAAACTCACTATGATACCATTTGTTAGTCCCTAATGACATTTAAAAGGGGGTGTCTTGGGTACAGGAATTTTGCAACTTAATAAAGAACTTTAATAGATTTCAAATTGAATGATAAAATGCAATGAAAATTTAATTTAACTTAATTAATCAATTAAGAATAAGTTAAAAAGTATAGGGAAGAGAAGTTGTAAACTAATTTTATAATGGTTCGATAAATAAACGTTACCTACATCTACTCCTTAATCTCCATTAGGATTTCACAAATCTTTTCTTTCATCTAGGTAAAGAGTAACTTCTTATAAGAATCTTTATTTGGAAAAGAGAACCTTTACATAACATATATGAAAATGAGTTTAACTAATGTGATTCGTGTTAGGAACCAATAAATTAGGGTTTGACTTGATAAATGAACCATACATGCTAATATGACACACATTGATGATGACATATGGAATAAGTTTAAAAGGACATATGGCAATAATTGAATAGAAATATGTGTCAAGTGATAATTGAGACACATTTCAGGTACTGATCAAGTCATATGTTAGGTAATGATTGAGACATATATGCAATAATTAGGACATAAGCTAAGTTATGATTGGGATAACATGACATAATTTGATTGGATGAAGTGGAACTATTTAGACACATGATAGGTATGGATGATACTATGTTTTTCTAGGTATTTTAGTGTGTTTTTAAGTATTTCTTAGATGATTATCGTATGTCTAGGCTTATAATTGTGATATTGTCAATTTTTAATTATTTTCTAAGATTTTGTGTGGTTTAGAGCATGAATTTAATCTTAATTTTGTATTTCAAGAGGTGTTTGATGTAATTTTTAAGTATTGAAAATCAAGAAATTAAAGAATAAAGAAGATGTAAGATGCATGAGGCACAATCGTGACAGGCATTACATAGGACTACATGACTCTCTCTAAGGCACAATTGTGGTTTTTCAGGTGAGTCCTTTTTGTGTTTTTAAGGTTCGGGCTATTTTTGGAATCGAATAAAGTGAGGAAACCATAGACAAGACCCTAGAACCCTAAAGCATTATTTAAGAACATGAAAAATGCCAGAAAGTGGCAACAACCATACATAAAAGTATATCAAAGAAGAGCTTTAGGAAATTCCAACATTCCAGATCAATGAGTCAAATAGTATGTATTCTTTTCCTTTTACTTTTTTCATAGTCCTTGATGTCTAATTGGATTTCTATGATGTATACCATGTCTATGGATTTCTAAATCCAGATTAGAAATTATTATGGAATTATTTTGTGAAACTTAATTATTGTTGATTTCAATATATCTTTGGATGTTTGTGATAATTTTCGTGCATATACTTGATAACAAATCGAGAGAGTGAGTCAAAGTAATTAGTGTTAAGCTATAGAATAAGAGTTGGCAACTTAATAAACCCACAATTATCAAATTAATGATCAGTTAAAGAGAGATTTTGGTTGTGACATTAATTATCTAATAGATTGCTTCATATCTAATTGAATAAGTTAGGAGCAGTTTATAAATTGAGAGATTACAAATCTATAAATATCAAAATTAATTAGGGTTAACTGATTAGATCTTAAGAGAGAATAATTAAAACCTTAGAAAATATAGGATCAAACATAATTAAACCAACAAGATTAAGGGAAACAAATAAGGATAGAATAATTCCTAAGTATTCAACTTTGATCAATCTCAATTGTCATTAGCAACTCGTTTGTTTAATTACTTATTTATGTCGTTTTATTATTTGTTTTAATTTTTTTATTTAATTTAATTCACACCAAATTCATAGTATCTTAGACAAAGTTTGATTCAAATTGTTTAAGTGCCTACAGTCCTCATAGGAACGATACCTCTTGATATTATAAGATACGATCTGTATACTTACGGTATTGAGAGTTTTATTATATATAAAACTTGCTCAACAACACATAGAATGATGTTATTCAGAAACATGTCATACTGTGAAGCTTCTGGTGCATGGAACACTTGAAATAGTTTTCCATTGTTATGTGGAGCACATATGGTGGTTTTCAACGACATACTTAGTGTTGTTTTATCAATCTCTTAATGTAGAACATAATAGTACATCCAAATCAACGATCAAATTTATTTTCAAATTGTGATAGAGGAAGCAAAGGGAATGGTTGTGGTTGACATCAAAAGATGGCGGTTGACAATAGAAATAGGCGGTGAAAAAACTATAAAATAATCCAACAGTAGAAGTAAACACAAAAAGACTAAAAAATACTCTTATATCAAGTTGAAGAAAATAAAAAGAGAATTTGTATTATGTATTGTGTGACTTCTATATAAGAGAGAATCCTTATTTATACACAATGTACTATACTTAAATAAGAAAAGAACATTAATAAAAGAAAATTAAGGAAGTATTATTAATAAAAAGATTTATAATTGATATTTTAGAATATGATCAATACTAATATTTTTCTAATATTTGAACTCTATGTCAAGATTCAAAAATATCTTACCTAATATCCTAGTCATCCACTTCAGATCTCAACTAGTGTAAATTGAAAATGGAAACAATAAATTTAATAATCATTTTTAATTACTATAAATGTAATAACGAAGTTTAATTTATCTTGGCAAGCCACTTATGTAACATCCCATTTTCCCGTGTTAAGGGTTAGAACCCTAGAATAATGTATATGAGAGATATCAATGAGAAAATTAGAAAATGTACTTCATGCACATGGATAATATACAGTATACATACACATGAATTTGATTATTGCACATATTACAATGATTTGTTCAAGCACTCATTTGTCATTTTCTGGGTATAAATGATTGTTTTAATGTTACTATGATATGGATAGTGAATATTTTGCCTTAAAAAATTGATTTGGCAAATTATATTATTGATTTAGAATTTTTGGTGAAATTTGAGAATTTTTTTTAAATTAAGGGTATTTTTAGATTAGGAAAAATGTCAAGTGATGAGACAAGTAGCAGAATAAGTGTCAGATGGCAGTAGAAATTTTGATGAATGATAATAAGTTGTTGTTCTTGATATATTTTAGCTCTATTTTTTCATTGTTTTTGCACGTATTTGCATGTATTTTGGGAAGATAATGAAGCAAACCTGAGGAATACATGGTCTTGGTATTTGCACATATTTTGGGAAGATAATGAAGCAAACCTGAGGAATACATGGTCTACCTGTGTACAAACACACAGCCCATGTAAAGTAAAAGTTGAAGATCCGAAAGTCACACGGTCTGACTATGTAGATTTACATAGACCGTGTCTTTCGAGCGAGAACACACAACCAGACCCGAAAGTTACACGGTCTGACCATGTGAATTCACACGATTCGTTTATGATAGTTTTTCATGACAGTTTTCGGTGATTAAAAGACAATTTTTAAGAGACCAACAGGGAGAGATTTTTTTTTAGAGGGAATTGAACAGTAGGATTCAAGAAGAAGGAGAAAATAAAGAGCAATTGAAGAAAAAAATAATCTTAGAGATTGAGAGATCAAGTTTCAAGAAGCAATTGGAGTTCCTTTTCCTCCTCTTTCCATTTATTATTTATCTTCAATGTTCATTTTTATAATTTTTACTTTTAGGTTGAATTATGTTATGAATCTGTAGATTTTCTTATTCTAAGATGTTTGTTTTAACTTAGGATTTATGTATTAAACCTTATGTCTTTACTTCTAAATTCAATGTTGACTTGATTTCAGTAAAGTAATTTTGTCTAATATTGATTTGATCTTTCTAATCTAGGGTTTCTTATTGAATAATGATAGATTTTAAACTAGGTACTGAAAAGTGATGTTTAATGTCTGAATTGCTAGATTAGACTTAATTAAAAGAATATCTAGAAATAGAATTCTTCATTAGGAGTACTTGAGGTTAACCACTTTGATTTTTGGTCTAGGAAACTAGTTTAAAAATTGGAATCAACATGTTAATTACTTCAAAAGAACTAATTGATAAGAATGGGTTAATATACTTAGATCAATATTTTATTTCATAAGGATTACATGATTTCTTTGTTGAGATGAATTCCTAAAATATTAGCTCAAATTCTATTAATCGAGCATTGATACTTCTTTAACAACTAAATTTTCATATTTGATTGCTTAGCAAATTTGAAAGGTATAAATTTAGTACTTTGACCTAGTCCTTGAGGATCGACACTTAATTGCTGCAACTAAACAAGTACACTTGCAGAGCCTATCATTATCCCAATCCATGTACACGAGAAAAGTGTAAAAGATTTCTAGTATGGAGAATTTGAAGAGAGGATTCTTACCCACGTCACATGGTATTTATCTCTCATAGAGCATGTGTTCTAAGAGACAAGAAGAGAGAGATAAAATATATTATGTTCCATATGTTTCAAAATTTTGATCAATCATATATACGATGCTATGTACTAGACCAGATGTCTTTTATGCTTTAAGCATAATAAGAAGTTTTTAGGCCAATCCAGGTAAATTTCACTGGATGGCTGTGAAAAGATCTTAAAGTACTTAAGAAGGAGTAGAGATTTTTTCCTAGTCTATGGCGGAGCTGACTGAGAGTTCAGGGTTATTCAGATGCTAGCTTTCAGTCAAATTTAGATGGTAGTAGATCACAATTAAGGTACGTCTTCCCTCCCAATAGTGGTGTGGTAAGTTAGAAAAGTTCCAAACAGCTGACTAAAGCAAATTTTAATGTTATAGGTGACAAAGGAACTAGTTTTGATTAAGAAGTTCATCACTAAACTTGGAGTGGTTCCTAACACCGTTGATCCTATAGCATTGTACTATGACGACAACAACAACATTGCGTAAAAGAAGGAACCAAGGTTTCATCAATGGTCTAAACATATACTCAGGAAGTTTCACTTGATTAAGGAGATAGTGAAGCAAAAAGAAATAACATTAGAGCAAGTTCCCACTGAATAGAATCTTACAAATTCTCTCTCTAAGACATTGTCTCAAAAGAGACATAATCGACATGTAAATTGATATGGTATTAGATACATAGGTGATTGAATTTAGTGCAAGTGTTAACAAGATTGCAAAAAGTGTCTATCAAGTAAAAAAAATCTCTATATCTAAAAACAATTTCTAGAAAACTTAATATATAGAACCAAATCAAATGTTGGAGAAAAAATTGTAGATGAGGAAAAAATCTTGGAGAAGAATTCAAAAAATGTTCATGATGTGCCCTTGTAGCCAATCGATTGGCTACAATTTGATGTATGACATTATTATTTAATTAATAAAAGCCATTCTTTATCTTTATGTATTAAGTTAAATACATTTGATTCTTTAATAATAAAGGTAAAATCCTTAGAATAATTATTATGTAATTGAAATTATGAAAAGATCACAATTATTAGATTCAATTTATATTTTTGTATTATTCCTAAATGTTCCTTGTTATAGTTTCATTAAGATAAGATATTGATGAAATGGGATGAAATGGTAAAACTAGCACACATTATGTTTCGTTCTTGTGAAACAAGTCATTGATCTCATAAATTAAACTTTGGAGATATTAAACTAATGTGTGGGTGCTTATTAAAGAATTAATTTCACTGAATTAACCTAACTATAAGGATCCCAAATAAAATATTACTTAATTATCTGTGATTTTCCTCATAATGATGGTTGTATAATTGATCATTAGACTTGAGATTACAAAGGCATCTTACGTGGGAATTACTGTATTCTGATGCTACTTATGAGCTTTACTAGGATAATTCAATCAGCAGTACTTGGATCTAGTATGAACTATATGGAGATACTTGAGTAAGTAAAGAATGGATTTGTCACTCTAAAAATAATTATAGAAAATGTTCTACTGTTCTTAATTAATGGTGACTTTTAGAATTCTTTGGTTAGAGTGAATTGACATTTGATAAGGTTTTTTCAAATATCAATTATAAATCAATTACTAATTAGCAAGAATGAATATGATTGGACATAAAAGAGTAGACACTATTTCCATACTTTGTCCAGTTGGGACATCGAATGATGAAAGGATTAAATTATACATCATAACTATGCATAGACAGGTTAAGTCAAACTGCTTTGAAATTTCTGATATTCAAGTAGTCATGACAGATTGCTAGATGTCAATTTGATCTATAATTATAAATTGTTTAATTGGAGAATTAAAGATAAATTAAAAGTGATTTTAATTTATCTAATTATAATTATAATTTAAAATCATTGTCAATACAATAGGAACTTAATGGGTCATATATAAATAGCAGCTCATGAGAGAAAAATCAATTTCAATTAAGTTGGGATTACTTATAACGTTTGAAAAACTTTAGGAATTAAATATGAGATATTTCATTTTATTAAAATTAAATTAATTATAATTAGAGTTTGATTTTAATTATAATTAAGTTATTTAATTTTAATAGAAATTAAGAAAAACCTGAAGCTTTTTCTATAAATAGGAATAAGCGTAAGGAAGTTAGCACTCCTGCTTAATTCCTCTCAAGAGTTGAGAAACTACTTTATGAATACTGCTAGAGGCTAGACGTGTGAACAACTCATAGTTGACATATAAAAAATGTTTCAAAAGGATTTCAATAGTAACATAGAATTACGTATGCTTTCATGTTTTATTATTTGAACTATTTAATTATCAGTATCCGATCAGGAACTGTAAAAATTTTACTTTTCGTTGCATTCGTGATTTAACCATGGTTGGTTTCTAACATTGGTATCAAACCCTCCTTTAATTATTTAAATTGAATTAAAAGCTTGATTGTTATTGATTTGATAAAAATTAAGGCTTTACATTTAATTAAATTCAAAACTATTTTTTAAAAATTTCTACACCACTCTCTGCTTATGAATTTTTATCTGTTCTAGAAAACTTATTCCCAAAAGAAAATTTAAAATGCATGTTCCGTTTGGGTTGTATTTTCCATTGGGTTGTATTTTCTTAGTTATGGAAATTGGTTTTCGAGTCTACTCTTTTTTTTTTCTTTTGGTTATTGATAGCGATAGGTTGCATAATATTTTAGTGGGTAGTTTAGTATGTGTTTAGTTGTTAAATTGAATAACTAGTGCATGTTTAGATTAGGATTTTGTTATTTAGTTAGACATTTGTGTTTTGAATGTTTCATAGGTTAGAGTA
This sequence comes from Erythroxylum pedicellare, assembly GCA_027563575.1. Classification (NCBI taxonomy): domain Eukaryota; kingdom Viridiplantae; phylum Streptophyta; class Magnoliopsida; order Malpighiales; family Erythroxylaceae; genus Erythroxylum; species Erythroxylum pedicellare. The sequence continues at coordinate 34,429,967 of JAOQMP010000006.1, forward strand.
TGCTATTGAGCTTAAATTTTGTGTATTTATGATGCTTTGATATGTTTGCTAGTGTTTCAAATTAAATATCGAAGAATGGAGAGAATTTGAAGGAAGTTCGAAGCAAGGCTTAGGGCCATGATCATCATAGAGAGCAAAAATCAAATGCCACGACCGTGGCACTGACAGACGGAGAAAGAAGAGGAAGGAGAGGAGAGAGAAGCGGGCTTATGTTATTGCTGCTTTTCTGAGCCATCCCGATCCCGTCCAATTAACATTTCCTTTTCATCTTTGTCATTTTTCTTCTTTGAATTTGTTAGATGGATATGATGATTTTGATGGATTTGGGATTGATAATGATGTTATAACTTTTCTTTAGGGATTTAAACTTGATTTAATGTTAATCTAGTTGTTTTATGTTAATTCATTTGGATGTTATGACTATTTTTCGTAAATTCATGCTTCGGTAATAAATTGAGGAAGTGAACCAAATCCAAAATGACTAGGTTGGTTAATGAGAGTTAATTGACCTAATAGTTCACAAAAATAATCAAATTGGTAATTATACATAGAGACATCTCATATGAGGATATGGTTGTTTAATAGAATGCTTAAAATCTGATTAGGTTATGACTTGATTGTTAATCGAGAGATTACCTGTTCGGTAATGCAACTTAATTAGGGTATATCAATTAGGGCTTAGTGATTATAACTCGAGAAAGAGTAATCCACACTTAGATAGGCTAGAATCGACACCATATTAACACAAAAGTAATTAAGTTAGCATTGATGATAGGATAAATTCCTTTCTCATAATTTTGGTAATTTTTCTTATATGATTTTACATTGTGAATTTGGTAGTGCTTAATATTCGATTTCGTTTGTGATAATTTAAAATTTAAATTTCTGTCAATCATCCTCATATGTTTACTTTTTTAGTCATTTTTATTTTCATTTCAATAATTCTTTAGGCCTTAGATAACTTAAAAGTATATTAGTTTGATAACTCCTCAAGGGATCGACACCTCATATACTACACCCACGACTTGTGAGCTTGTAGTATATTGAGGGTTTTAAATAGATAAAAACTTAACTCAATAGTTATTTTATTCTGAAATGCATGCCATAGATTTGATTTTATCTTATGTGTTTACTAGCTAGGTTTTGGAAAATCACTAGCGACAACTTATGGAAAATTGCCAATGGTGAAGCCATTAACCAATGGCGAATTGCCACTAATGAAAGGTCATTTTCTTTTCACCGTTAACACATGACATGATGGTGAGGCAATGGTGGTCTAATCAGAAGAAGTTGGAGTCTTAGGCGAGGGCGATAAGAGAGGAGGGTAGTGGCAGAGCTAGTGCAGAAACCTTATCTGTGAAAAGCAATAAGGCACATGATAACATCATCTGGGGAAAATTGATTGACTAATTTAAGTTTGTCAATATCAATTTATCCATAAGTTCACTACATAGTTGTAGCTAGTACTAATATGTACAGGTCAAATCCTATGAAGACAAAGAATACTAGTAATTACCATTATCCTATTATCTAGTCTACGAATGTGATTTTGATTCTTAATAAAGAAAATAAAACTTAAATAATTAAATAAATAGGAAACAATATTGAGTAGAACATAAAGAAATCACTTAAAATTAAACAATATCAAGAATTAGTGTTTAGGTTATGAATCCCCTTAAAACCCTTAAATAATTGACCACTTATTATGCAATTGTTTTTATTGACGATTGGAAATTCCTACCATGCTAATAACTCACTTGAGACTAATAAAAACTCATCTTAGAATAATCAACCAATATTATTCATGTTAAAGGTACTATGATTGCTTTACCAATTTGTGAATTCCACCATTAGGGTTGACCCTAATACAGAGGATTTATATCGACCTATTTCTAGGTTTGCAATCATCTTCTTCAGGGTTTCACAATCTCTATGTTATGAAATCATATTATGCACTAATATTCTAGATCTATTATAACATATAATAAACACATAATTGAATCACAATAAATTAATCAAAACATTTGCATTAAATAAAAGAATCAAGACATGTTACATCACAAACTAGGGTTCATATCACCTAGACACAAAAGATGTTTAGTTATATATTAAGGAAAACAAAATCAAACATAAATAGAAAGAAATGAATAGAAAACAAAGGGTTCATAATTTTAAATCTTCCTTTATCTCCTATCGAATGTTCTTTCAAGGTAGAGGTTTAATATTATATTTTATTACATCTTTCAATGATAGATCAATATTGCTCCTTCTGAATGGTCTCGATTTCTTAAATCGCCTCCAAATGTCTCTGAAAGTCTACTTTCCAATTTCGCTTTTGCTCACGTCTTTTTATAGTAAATTTTAGGGTTTTTGGGAGATACACAATCTGACAAATAAGTGTGTACTAGACCATGTATTCTAAATAAAAATAGAGGTTTTAAAGTAAGAAATACAAATAGAGGTTTTAAAGTCTATGATTGAATGTTGGGCTTAGACTAATTAATTCCTATCAAGCAAAGTAAGAAATACAAATAGAGGTTTTAAAGTCTATGGTTGAATGTTGGGATTAGACTAATTAATTGTTAATTAGAAGCCAAATGATTATTTACAAATGGGCTAGACTTTGGTTTAATTTGATTAATTAAATTAAACAAATTAATTAAAGATAGATGGAGGAGGAATTTTGGTTTTAATGGGCTAAATGTGCAGCTGCACATTTAGCATTGATTTCCTATATTAAAGATGGTTTTAATATGCTTTATCATTATTAAATAGAGAATGATGTTATCATTAAAAGGTTTAATGGTTGTCTTTTAATGATAGCATATAACCTTTTAGCATTCATTGGATTAGAGAAGAAAAGGAACATTTGATGGACATCTTCCTTCTTTTATCACAAAACCAAAAAATGATATGTCTCATTTAAGTTAATAGTCTTTTCATATAGCCATCTTAAAGACAAATGAGAAGCATCTCATTTATTGGCTTCTTTTATGATTGATTAAAGAATGAAGTGATGCATTGACGCAAATCTCTTCTTTCTTTTTATGTTAACCAAAATTGAGAAGAAGTGAGAAGGTTTTCTTGCATTTTTTACTCTCTCTCCCCTATCTTGCATGGTATAGCAAAAATTGCATAAGAGTTGTCTCATCTTTAGCTTCATTCTTCTAAGGAAAAATATCTTCAAGTGTTTCTTCTCCTTTCACACCCAAGGATCTTGTTAACCTAGTTATTTAAGGAGAACAAGTGGTAAATCGGATTGGTCGAGGATACAATAACAAGAAGAGGATACATCACCTTAGAGCGGATACATTGTTGAGGATAGGATAACACAACGAGGAGTTAAAGTTGTAGTGAATGAGTCGGCAAAAATTTTCATCTTGTATTTATACAAATGTTTATCCTTATACCATATCATGTATGGCTATCCATGCTGATTTGGTTATATTGCTTCCACTGCAATTTTGATTTTTAAAAAGTTTTGAAATCTACCGTTTTATCCAAATTATGCATGCTTTATTTTTCCGATCCAACTGTTATGATATAGCACTTATTCATTGTATTTATCAACTTTAAATGGTCATTGCCATCTTAAGCCATATGTTATCAGTTGTTCAGAGCATGGTTAGCTATACTTTCAAATTTTAATTTGTGAAAATCAGTTGGTTCATATGATACTTATAATTGAAACTAAGATATGCTTTGGACTTCAAAAAGGTCACCTCTAATTGTTTCTTTTTCTTGAATGAGATTTATTATTCAAAATGAGTAAAATCTTAGTGTTGAACTACTTGTATTTAGCAGTATGAAAGATTAAAGAGCCAATATAAAGAAACATGATACTGACTTCAAAATCTACAAATGATGAAGAGTTGTTGAAGCCCATGCAATTTTCCTTGCAATTGTTGAGTATTATAGAATTCTCTTGTGTATTTCATAATAATAAAAGAATATGTAATTTTCTTTTATTTCTTGAATATGTTAAATGTTGAATTTTTAAGTCCTTATGAACTATATATTATATATAAATGTAGTTTTTTGGTTGTTTATATTTGACAGTATGTTTGCACTTAAGACGTACATTAATATCTATATATTACTTTTAATGTCTATATGGATATTGCCTATATAATGACAAGAGTTTGCTTTTAC
>JAOQMP010000006.1:34435058-34451149 GCA_027563575.1 Erythroxylum pedicellare
TTTTAGCCAAATCTAGTATGCTTATGTTTTTAATCCAACATAATGTTGAGCTGAATTTGGAGCAAAATGAAGTATTATTAATTATATTCAATTTAAGACTATCTTTGCATGGAAGGATTAGAAAAGGCGAAGGTGAGGATCCAGAATTTTTGAATCTTATTGAGAAATTGAAAATGAATTTGAATTTCAAGTTTGAATTTGAAAACGATACCATGTGATTGAAATTAAAAGGATGTGTACCTGATAAAGATGATTGAGCAAAGTGATTATTAGAGAAAGCACAATAACAACCTATGCTATACATCCTAGTAGGAATACGCCGAAATAGCATTTAATGGATAAGGATGTAGAAACAAGTGACTGCAGGTATGACTTGCCAACAATCTTAACCATTGGAGATATTTTTCAAGCTTATATTTTGGAGTTCATAGGAACATATGGTTAATGTAAAGTTTTAATTGAATTTAAGCATAACAATCATTATCACAATGATATCATTAAAATACTGTATGAGGCGTTATACAACAGAAAGATTCATTCGCCCTCATATTGAAATGAAGGGGCCCTAAAAATGGTTAAAGGCCAAAATTGATTCGGGATACTATTGATAAGTGAAATGAATCTGTAATAGAAATAAAGTGATTCAAGAAAGATAAAAGAGTTAGGTGGATCAACACTGAAGGTATGGAATATAGTGACATAGATTTAAGAGTTAAGTGTATTAACACTAAAGAGATGTGAAATATCAAGTGAAAGATGAAATATTTCTAAGAGTATTGTCGTAGCAAGGTGTGTTTAGGTTAGGAAAAAAGGGGAGCTAAGCCCAACATAAATTGGTCCATATAAAATTATTATGAGAATAGGACCATTGACTTGTGAATTAGTTAACAAATATCATTATGTTCCGATATATATGTTATTAATATCAGAATTGAAACTTTCGAGTAATATGATATATTTATATATTGAGGAACTAGTTAAGATAGTGTGGTATTTGAATAAGTAATTGAAAGACATTGATTCCATTGACTATAGTCAATTGGAAGAAATTATTTAAGTGATGAAGTTAAATGGAAAACAGAGGAGCATATAAGGAAACAATACTCTGCCTTTTTGATCAATCGGATAAGAATTTTGAGGGAAAACTTTATTAAGGTAGGAGAATTGTAACATCCCATTTCTGTAGTAAAGGATAGAACCTTAGATTTCTATAACTAAGAAATAGAAATGAGAGATAAGAAAAATGCATTTCATACTTATGCATAATGTTAGTATACACACACATGAACTTGAAATTTACACACATTATGATGATTTGTTTATACACTCATTTGACATTTTCCAGGTATAATTGATTTATAATTATGATTATATTGAGAATTGTGGATTATATGTATTGAAAATTGATTTGGTGATAATAATTGTTGATCTAGAAAGTTTGGATAGATTTAGGAAATTTATGAAATTTTGGGTATATTTAGACTAAAAAAAATGCTAAGTGACAGGAGATTTAATAAATGGTAGTAGAAATAAGAATCAAATGGAAGTGAAAATTTTTATAAATGACATTGGAATTTAATGAAATATGTCATTGAAAATTGGGAGTCAATTGGATTAGAAATTAGAGACAAATGAACTGGTTATTGATGAGGACCCATTAAAAACCACAAGGTGGTGACATGTGGCAAGTGACAAGCGTCACTTCCTATGCCACACTCCTCATTCTCATAACTTACCCTTGCAAGACTAATATTCATTTGCTTCTCACCTTTGGCTAAATGCTCTCTTTTCTTCTCTTCTTCATTTTGTTCTTCATTCTTCTCCTCCATCTCACGACATTTTCTCACCCACCTTATCACGTTGATTTTTTTCAATTCCTTCACCTTGTTTCTTCAAGAACATGTTATCTCCTTCATCATGTCATAAGAAAAACCTAACCTCTCCCTCATAAATGATGATGATTGTGTGGTGTGGAGAAGTGATTTGAAGATCTTGAAGCTTAAAAAAGTAAGTAGTATGTTATTCTTCTTGATATGTTGAGTGAAACATGCGTGATGATAGTTAGGTGTTAAAAGATCATGAAATGGTGATGAAAACATGTTGAAGCATGGATAAGAAAAATGAGCTTATAGATGTCTTGTTTTTATGTATGTTGTGAGTGATAATTTATAAATTGTTAGAGAGATGATTTTTAGTTAGAATGATCATTTTACATGATGTAAAATGAATGCAGAAATTTATAAAAGGATGATATATGTTCATATTCTATTTTGAGGTGTGATCACGTGGATTATTGGTAGCTGTTATAAAGATGAAGAAGAATGAGTTTAAAGCCAAAGAAAAGGCTAGTTTATTGTCTTGAAATGAGAAGTAGGATGATAGTTTTGAGACAAAGTAAAGTTGAAAATGAAGTTAAATGTGTGCTGGAATATGTTAGATGGAGTGTTTTCACTGAACATGTATCTGTATTTTGTCCATATCTTGATCTGTAGATATCCAAATTAGATGATTTTAAGTTTATATTAAACTAAAGACATGCTATATTTTTCATAAGGGAATCTAATTTTGGTTCTGTCTTTTCAAAATTTGTCTTGATGTTGAGTACAGTATACTACTATGGTATGAGTATAGTCTGAAGTATTTTGAGCATAACTTACAGAATAATGAACCTAATTGTATGAAATTTAGTTCATTAGAAACTTAATACATATAGGAAAATTTGTTTAGAAGAATGTTTTGCCTAAATACCTCATTTTAGTTTTCAAAATAGCCACGCAAAATTGACCCAAAAATTTGTTTTGAGAAAAGATAGAATGATACTTAAATAATGGATCATCAAGTAGTTCATTATCGTGATAAAGAGAAACATCAGGGAGTTGCACGATCATGCACAAGCATTTTCTTGACAGAGAGGAAACATTATGAGGTTGCACGATCATGCACAGAGAAGGTTCACTGTTATTTGACAGCTTTCAAGACCCTTCACCCTTTTGAACATAACTCCTTCTTTGGACCTTCGATTGACTTGAAATTTGAACCACAAGCTCCTCACACATTGTCTTCCTCTCCAACAAATTTCATTCTCATCTAAATTCATTAGGAAATGATTGGTAAATGGTTGATTGATGAACTTAGGAAGATCAAGTTTCTCAAGATGTGATATATGAATGTATCTCAATTCGGAAGTTATAAGTTGTTAATGGTATAAAAGTGTTCTTAGAAATGCAAATATGATTGTAAAGAGATGAGTGATGTGTATCAAGTAAGAATGAATGAGAGTTTGGATTTTGTGGGATCATATAATGTTAGAATAACATTAGCGAATGATTGATTGATGACATTATAATAATCAAGTGTATTGAGCTATGAACCTTGGTGCATGATTGAGTGATGAACTTAGAATAAATTTGTTTCATTGAGTTGTAAGCCTAAGTTCAAATTAGACATTTATGAGTTTTGAAGTATGAATGATCTTAAGATGTGAATAAAGGAAACATACTTGGAATAGTCAAATTGAGCATGCATTATACATAACACATATACATATGTGTACAATTGAATGATTATATGATTGTGTAATTAATAATGTGTATGCAATGTGTGTATTGCATGATGTGGATACACAGGATAAAACGTTAGCATCCATACATTTCTAGATCTTGGAAACAAATGCTAAACTGGAGCATACTGTGAGTTAACCTAGATGGTCTCCTTTTAATTAATTGTTTTATTTAAGCATTTGTACTGAATTATTATTGATTTGAATGTGAATGTGTTAATTTTGGAAATTAATAGTTCGAGGCATTTGATGCCTGAGAATCGCATTAAAAGTGCTCCTTATATGTGAATCTGACAGAAATAAGTGTACTCAATAGAACTGTTGAATGCCGGACTTAGGTCCGATGACATATGAAAGTGAACGTGTAAAGTGAAATAAAGTGACTGATTGATCTGATATGATTTGATGCATTTTATTACATAAATGAATGATAACATAAAGGTAGCTGTAACCGGAGTGACCAGTCTGAAAGAGCTTAAAGTTCAGAATATACACAAAAGCCACAAGCTCAGTTGTTAATGTGCCCAGTATCCACAAAGGGATATGGGACAATATTTGAAATAAGTCTAGTATCTACAAAAGATATGGGCCAGTAAAAAGGCATTCGGCCACAACAATGTAATAATCAAAAGTGAGTCTCATGAGCATTGCATATACAATTGATATATATGTTTAAATGACTGAATTGTACTGTTTGAATTGTTCCGAATGTGATTTATGAAATAAGTTAATAAAGTGTATTTGATGCCATAGGATGAATTAATGAAGTGATGTTCTATATGTGTTGATATTAATCTGCGAATTAAATATGAACTGTGAACTATTTGTGTTATGTTATATGAGTGAGCCATGGAGGATGATCCGCTCACTGAGTTCACAAAACTCATCTAAAAAATTGTAACATTATTTTTCAGACTCAGATGAGTTGCCCCGTTAGACCAATTGGAGTCTATCCACTGCATACGGATAAGAGCTAGAGGTCGGGATCAGTTATACCTGCATATATCTACAGTCTTTCTTTTGTATTTTAAAATTTGTATTATGCAATTATTACACAACATTTATACGAATTGAAAAATGTATTGAATGTATGACTGGAAATGTTTTGTGATGCGCTTAGATGATTAATGGAATATATGATGATGTGTTAATTGTTTCTAACACTTGCGACTAAATTTATGTATTTATAATAAAATGGGTTGAAAAAGGTTTATTGTCTCTTCTAAATATGCGTGTGATGCGTGACAAATTTGCATTGAGTTTGTTCTAGCATGCCACCCTGGTAGAGTATAATCTTGAATACCGTCGGTATGTTCGAAGATATGCACTATAAGAGCGGGTTGCTATAACCTACCCACTTTCTTATCAAGCTTTTTTCCTTATTATTTTCTTATTTTTTTAGCATGATGCTCTCTAAATAGTTAAATTTAACTCTTTGAATATTTCCAAATACTTTAAGTTATATGTTTGATTTATATGAATTTCTGAAAATGTTCAAGAGGTAAATTTATTTAGATTTTAAAATTTCAACACCTCCAAACAATTATATAAATCGAATATATTACTTAATATTGACTTATTTAACGCGTAATTAAATTTAAAATTATGAATTCTACATTATTTTATAATATCAATTAGAACTCCAAAAAGTAGTAATAAAATACTTAAACTTTTAATTTATTACAAAACTAACTCATTATTAACCTTATAATTAACAATATTGATGTAACTTGACATGTAAGTAGGATCATTTGATAGATAAGCATTTATGTATAAAAAAAAATCACATGTCAACAAATTTATTAGAAATCAAAAAAGAAAATTAATAGAATAACCCTAATTTTTAACCTAAACCCTAATTATTATCTTTTTAATCCAACTAAAGCCTTCGTCTTTGAAGAGCATAAGAAGTCATATCACTTTAATTCTTTCTTAATCTTAATAGAGCATGTGGGTACCAAAACTGTTGTTCAAATTAAGAGCCATGCTTAGAAGTTATTCTGTAAGATTTACCATGCTCTTAAACTTAATATCTATGTGCCTCTATTAAAGTAAGTTCAATATTGACCCAACTCTGAGTCATTTCTACTATTCTTTCTTGAATCCAAACTCTTTATGGTTGATGTCACGCTCACTCTTTTTTTGAGTTCAAATTAGGTTATGCATTATTCCATGGCAACAACGTAAGCTACTTGGAACCCATTGATATTCCCCCTCCTCGACTAAAATGAAAACCTATGCATCCATGTCCCTAACAAGCGATGAAACCAATAAGCAAAGAATCTTTAGTTTTAGGTTACATAGAGAACAATTAGGTTTGGGAAGAAAATCTAGAGTTATTATATTATATTTATTTTTTATTTCTAATAAATTTGCATAAGTATAAAGTTTTTTATTAGGTAAACGTGTACTTATCAAAAGGCTCTGCTTACATATTATTTAAACCACACAATTTATTAGTTATTATATAAATTTAAACTTTATTTAATATACAGGCAAAAAGTAAAATTTTCATTATAAAAAAGTATAACCTCATTATAAAAAAAATCTGCGGGACTTTTGATCATGTGACACATTATGGAAGGTTTTGTTTAGATGACTGACTAGTTCTCCCTTTACATCTACTTCACAGATTTGAAAAGATGAGATGTGATATGTGATATGTGATGCATGAATTTGTATTAATACGGAGAGACGGTGTACCCAAATTTTTTACAATGATTTTGGTTTAACACAGATCAGATCTCATATGCTAAATGATCTTTGATTTGGTCTCACTATGTTAACCCTAAATGTTATACGCGATGTGCGTGTGTTCTTCTTTATTATGCCCCAAAAATATTGGATGAGGAAGAAAAGGCGTGCACTGCCTCTCACTTTGCGCAAGGGCAACACTAGAGTCTGCCAAATTCTGGCACTCTGATCCCTTGCTTTTAGTCAAGATTCCCCCAGAAGGCCAAGCCATCACGACACAGAAAATGCGAGGCCGGGGGGTAAAAGACGAGTTTCACTGAATTAATGCCTCCAAGTCTTCCAAGTTATGAAAGCAACCACAAGTGGGGTTGGGAGAAACTTTCAAACTTTGACGTTTCTATCAAGGGCTAACTAGTCAACCCATCAAGAGCCATATTAAACTTAAGAGTGCCCACACCAACATGGCTATGAAATTTAAACCCTGAAAAGCAAATATCAGAAATGAAATCGTCAAATAGGTACAGCTTCCAGAAATTGCAATCTTTGTAACCCATTTATTGGTGTGAGAATTTGTAACATTATGGGGACAATTGTTCTAACTAATCATGAGTCTTCGGTCTTGTTGGAAGAAAAGGAAGAGTATAATCTAGATATCTAAAATTTACCAAATTTCATGTTGGTTTCCTAAAACTTTGCATGTTTTCCAATAAGACTTCACATTTCAATTCGTTTAAACTATTAAAGATTATTTATATATTGTTAAGAGCATAAGTCTTGATATTGGATATTTTCCAATACTTAAAAATTTAAATCATTGCGAGTGTAAGAAATGAGTTCCAGTACATACACTATACCTACTTGTCATGTAAAATAGAAATAATTACAACAAACATGTCATGTGAAAGTGGCCCTGCTGTTGGGAAAATAGCCTCTAACCTTCAAACCCAGTTACGTGTTTAAACGTTAAAGAATAGTTACTTGTGATGAAACTGGGATATGCTTAATCATTACAAGTAACGGTGGGACTTTGTATACAATACATAAACCAATATGATAACCAAATGCAGTATTAAAAACAATTGTCTTGCAGCCTAATTTACCCACCTAATCTTGGCATCCTCACCGCTTACACATTGCTCATTCATTGGCTATTTGCAATTTTTTTTTTTTTTTGCAATTTAGAGTTTACCATAAAGAAAACGAATATCACAAAAATAAAACATGTATATTAGATGCATAATATTAAAGAGTGAGTTAATGGGAATAAAATGTGATTGTTTCTTTTACATCACGGATAAAAAAAGGTGCAATAAAATGGGTAGGCTGAAATTGGTTGAAATAAAGATTTATCAATTTTTTAAAACTTGTATCGAAAATTAAACCGGTAAAAAAATAGATTTAAAGTTTAAAATATTCAACCAATACTAAATTATCATAAAATTGATTAAAAATTAAATAACATTAAAAAATTTGAAATATGATTGAAAGAGTTTATCTTTATTTATCAAAGAATTTAAAGCTTAATTAAGAAAATTTTATTATTATATAAATATTAATTGTTTTATTATAGTTTATAAGAATTTATTAATTTATAAAAATTGATGATTAATTAACAAATTAATTTATTTTTAACAAAAAAACTATTAAAATAAATCAAACTAAAAAATTAGACGATTCAGATTTATTTAAAAAGAAGATAAATGAATTCTTCTTCCTTCTTTGATTTTGATTTTGATTTTGTCTTGTGAAATAATAAAATTTAACCTATAAGCTGCCCTTTCCAGTTCTAAAATGCTTGCCTATTATCCAATCGTTAGAGCAAGTTATCTAAAACAACCCAGCCTCAACTTCTTAAATATTATTATTATTTTTTAATATTAGAGCGTTTATTTTTGTCATTTCGTTTTATTTCATACATACATTAAATAGTTATAAGTCAGACATAAATAAACTACTAAATTAAGGGAAAAGGACAGGGAAAAGAAAAAAAGGAAAAGCAGAACCATAAAGAGAGAGACCCAGGTTTCTCCGCACAAGAGTCCAATCTTTCTTTATCCAAAGTGCTCAAAAGCGCGTTTTCTTTAATCTCATTTTCAGGTGACTTTTTCGTTTTACTTCTTCTCTGGTTCTGTAGTTCTGTGGAAATTTTCTTCTACGCACTTCTGCTTTTCGTTTCTTTGTCTGGATCATTGATCGCTGGTTTTTGGGGGCTTTTAACTGATTGAGGTAAAGATTTTTTTTTTTTTTCCTTTGGATGATTGTTTCTGGATTCAAATTGCGTTGTATGGTTGTTGAGGATAAAGTTTAGAGAAAAATGATCTTACGCCCGAAGGGCTTCGACGGTTTTATTTGACTTTTTGTTTTGCGTGAAAAAGGTGGAATATTTTTATGTGATATATGGTAGTTGGTTCTCTTTATCGATTTTTATGCAAGTTTCAATCGGTTTTGTAAAAGGGATTTCGAGATTTTACCTCCAGAATGGTGGTTGAAGTGGTTTGACGCATCGAAACTTTCCTAATTTTGGGGTATTCCTCTTAGGACGGTATTATTGATCCATGTTTGCCTCTTAATGCAATGTGTTTTAATGGGTAGAGAATGAATGGAATTTTCCGTTTGCTAAGGGTTTGATTGCTACGAAATAGAGTTCAAAGCTTTGTAATTTACTTTTTCTTGACGTTAACATTTCTAACACGTGGACAGCAATGGGTTCCTAGATCGGTTATTAAATTTGTCAGCCTTGACATGAAAATATACCCTTTAGTATGGGGATTTGAACCATCCGTGAAGAATTAAGACTTAAATCATTGTTTTTGTGTGTGGTTTTAGGTGAAGTTTATAGTGTACAGTATGTAATGTTCTCCATTCCATTATCCTGAGTGATATTCTGTTTACTGAGTTGACGATTTTATAGGTTTTTTAATTGTTTGTAAGCAATGCAAGGAATTGAGGTGGCCGGATCTTCTGGAGAATGCTCATCCTCTCACACTGCTGGCGAACCCAGTTGTGTAATTGATGTTGATGGAGTTGGTGAGCATGGCGAATTTGGAGAAGAGGAGCCACTTATTCAAATAATTGAATGTCGAATTTGCCAGGAAGAGGATAACATTAAGAATCTGGAGACCCCCTGTGCTTGTAGTGGTAGTCTGAAGGTACACCATTATTATCAATTTGTTTTATTTTTATAATTTTTTAAAATTGAATATTGAAGTACTCCCCGTGTTAGTGTCTTTAAAGTGCTTCTTGTTGCTAGCCTGTTAGTTTAATGGAATATTGTTTGTAAGGGATAGTGAAATGTTATCACATAGCCCACTAACACGCTGTCATTCAGATATAAACAAGCATGTTTTAGGTTTGCGTCTACTGCAATGATAAGCATTACTTTGATATGAAGTGCTGGGATTAGATGTAGATTAGTGGATGTGGATTATTCTCCACCTCTTTAGAATCAGATGGCTCTACTTGTTTCTGTATCTGTTAATTTTTTTTTTCCCTAAAAAATTTCACGGATGACTCGTCTTTCTATTCCAGTTTGCACACAGGAAATGTGTTCAGCGCTGGTGTAATGAAAAAGGAGATATAACTTGTGAGATATGCCATCAGGTAATAATTGTTTTCTGGTGTCTGTAAATCTTTCCGCCGTCTTTTATTGAGATATCTATCGATTCTTACATGTAATTTCTTTACTATGGGGATATCACACAGTTATTGGAGTAAGAAGCTTTAACTTCATTGCTTAAAACACAAAGTGAATGGGACTCCATTTTGAATTGGAGATTTTTTTGAACAATTGCTGCTGTTTAGTTGGTTAATGTGATGCCCTGTTTTGCTTCAGTTGGCAAATTTCTGATCAATGAAAATTTTGAAAAGTTACACTTTCTGGAGTGCTATAATCTGAGTCCAAAACTGTGTCAGAGGATAGAGATTTTGGTTGAGTGCCTTGGTCGGCTAGCAAATTTTATGTTTTATTTGTGTGCGTCAACTTCTTCATATACCTTAATTGTAACCAGTGAGAATCTTTTAGGTTCCAATGTATTTGATTCTTTTCACATTTCTCACCCTCCCTTGTAAGAGACAGAAAGAAGTAAATATACCACTCACTTTCATCTCTTCCGAAAAAAAGGGGCACGAAATGCTGAATATTTCTTTATATTAAGAATGTGTCCCTTATTTGATTTAAGCTCTAGTATGGAGTCTTAGGGATTACTTCCTTAAAGCTCAACATATTTACTTGTTAAAGGTAAAATGCCAAATCTCATAGCCCTTTATGTAGAGGTAAAAAAATAAAAATAAAAAAAGGATTCTGCCTTTCGTCATATTCCTGTGAACAATTTATGGGTTTAGGTGTTTGTTTCTTTCTGTTTTCCTCTAGAGTAGTGCAAAAGATTTAACCTTTGCAATACCATTATCTTTGTAATATTTATTTTATATTTCTATGAGCTTTGGCGGAATTTAAAACCGATTGGCTGTTGCAATTACTTCATTACCTTTTATCTTAGAATGAAAGACAACTTCACCATTGAAATTGTCAAATATTTCAAGTAAGATTATTTTCTGTTTCTAATCAAATTATCTTGTGAAGTTTCCTTTGGATCAAATAAGTACATGCACTGACTTCCAGAAAAAAAATTTCCTCATCATCAGCCATACCAACCTGGTTATACTGCACCGCCACCTCCCCCACAGCCAGAAGAGACCACAATAGACATTGGGTAAGTTTGAGTTTTACCTTCCAAAGATCTTCCTATTTTAAAATCACCAATTACCTCACTTTTAAATATTCCTTATTATTTTTACGTGCACATTATAAGCCATTCAATATCTTCATGTTAGTCTTGGTGGTTCTGCACACTTTGCACCTTTGTTTGTAGCATCCTTCTACTATGTGTTTATTGATGTACTTTTAGTTCAACTCTTTGGAGAATGGAAGTGATAGTTGCGTTTGTTGGACTGGTGATTAAGTTGCTGTATGGAATTAATTATTAACAATTTGATATTGTAGTCCGCATTCTGTGTCTTTTGACCTTGCACAATTTCTGATTCTCTAATTTCTCATTCCTCCCTGCAGTGAGGGTTGGACTATTGCTGGAACTCCTTTGGACTTGCATGATCCTCGAATTTTGGCAATGGCAGCAGCTGAACGCCATTTTCTGGAGGCAGAGTATGACGAGTATTCTGATTCCAGTGCTAGTGGAGCAGCTTTCTGTCGCTCTGCAGCCCTAATTGTAAGCATGGGGCCTAACTAAATGATTAACGTTATTAACCAATTGATGCTTGTGAACTTCCTATTTCTTTGGTGAACTGATACTTACTCGTTCAGAATATGATGCAACACCAGTCTCTGTTGTACTTTCTTTTTTCTTGTTTTTGTCTTTTCTACCTCATTATCTTGTCTTCTCACTAAAAAATTGTTATAAGTAAGTTGGCAAAGGAAAAGGGTAGATCTATTTTCTTTCTACATTCTGTGTCTTTCCCCTGCAATTATACACTTTTATTTGATTGATACCACACATATATGTATTTTGGAATGCAATTGTTTATTAGTTTATAATTTGTAGTACTGTTTTCTTTTCTGATTTTGACCTATTGGTTTTCTTGCAGTTGATGGCTCTTCTTCTTCTGAGGCATGCTATGTCCCTTAACAATGGAGATGGAGATGATGATGCTTCGACATTCTTCTCTGTAAGAGAAATGTTGGTGTAATATTTGCTATAGAGTTGCATGATTTGAATTGTTAATATAAGGTTTTGCTACATGACAGCTTTTCTTGCTCCGGGCTGCTGGTTTCCTGCTCCCATGTTACATTATGGCATGGGCGATCAGTATCCTGCAGCGAAGGCGACAAAGACAGGTTGATATTAGACACCAAGTTAAACAATATTTTTTTGTTTGTCATTTATCCGTGTACTGCTGTTTCTTTATTTTCCTTCTCTGTGAATTTTCGTGTTTATGTGTTTTGGATTTTTATTGAATTAGGAAGCTGCAGCACTTGCTGCAACTGAGGTTGCATTCATGCTACAGGCAGGCCAACGCCGGGGCTTGCACTTTACAATAGCACCTGGACCAGCAGTGACTCCGCACCAAGTTGCAACTCCTCACCAAGAGCCTCTTCAATGATGCGGATAAACTTAAAACATTGGCATGTGCTGCTGTCTTTAGATGCGATGCTTTTTCCGCCAGTTGTGTTATTTTGGAATCACTTGAATGGCAGACCTTTTCTTTATTTCCCCCTTATACTTGCGTATGTACTATGTATATAAATCTTCCATTCTGCTGCGTGAGAATCATCATCATCTCGTGGGAATTTAACCAAGGACATAGCTGCAAGTTTCTGAATGCATGCATTTCATTATCTACGTTCTTATATTCGTGTGAATGCGGTGATTTTGGTTCATCTGATGTTGATACACTAGTTCATAAATTACGATTCAACCAAACTTTAGGAACTTATGATTAGGAATATGGATTTTACCAATCAATAATGACGAAAGGGAAGAAAAAAGTGGAAGACTGATGAAAATTTTGAAAGGAGATGAAGAAATTGGAAATTTTATTAGAGAAGCAAATCATCATACTGTAAGCATCAATTCGCAACTGTTTCCTAGGTCTGCATAACGACACGCAACGAACTTGTATGGTGCAACGGTAATTGGCATGGGGTAATTTCGATCCAAGCGCGATGGCTCACCGTATGTTTTAATATATCACTAAGATGAAACACGCCGTTTCCTGCCTCCTAAACTCCCCGTGTCAAGCATCCTACCACGCGAGCACGTTAATTCTTCGGTATCCATATACGGAGGTGGAGCGGTAGTCAAGAGATGCAAAAATGACGACGACATAGCTCCATCAATCCAAAGTTAAGGATAAAAAATTTGATCTGATTTGATTGGATTCCGACTGAACTCGAAAAACTGTGTAGTGTATTAGAGTTTAAAACATAAATGGGTTGAGAAATTAAAGAAAATCACAGTTCCTACACTGAGAAACTGTGCTTTGATTGGAATTCGACATTTAAAATGCTTGATATCACAATTAAGTATATATATGTGTTTATTAGGTTAAGATAACGACATTCTAAGTACACCTATTTGCTAACAGAAGAGCAATAGGCTGATAGTTGCAGGTGTTTCGGATTTAAGGTGCAAATATGTTGCACCTGTTCTTTTCAAAAGTTGTATAGTGATTAAACAATTATGATATGATTTGTTTTATGATTACCAATCAAGAATGGCAAAGAGCTGTATCATATCAGCCATTGCATTTATATATAATATATAGTTCATAAGTACTTTAAAATTCAATCTTTTAATATATTCAAAATACAAAACAAAAACTCACTAACTAAAATATTAATCTATACTATTGTCATTCATTCCATATGGAATATAAGTAAATTAATCTAAATACTAAAACTAACATGTATGGGCACTCCAAAATTCTTTACCAAGTATTAGTTGCTTCCTCTCGAAGATATGTAGGAGTCAAAAGTTTCTAGACTTGCCATTCAACTCGTTGCTCAATGACGTGACTATTATTTGCTTCCTCCCAAAGATATGCATCAGTCAAAAACCTGCACATAATGAACGACTGCAGTTACATATTGGGAAACTGAGTTGGAATCTAATCCCGACCGTAATGGAGTAATCACGAAACTTTTTCGTGACTTTTGATTTCCCAAAAATCAAGATCTATTTAATTCTGTAAAATGATTAACACAAAACATTATAAACTATAATGTAATTCATACCTTATTCCAAAGCTTGATCTTTATCTTGTTATATCCCTCGAACAGTTTTTGAAATCGATCCGTCTTAACCACCGTAATCATACAAGTGTTCAGCCTCTAACGGCATCCACCGAATGAGTTGAGAGAACTCTGTAACTCTTACAGAGAGGGTTAAGCATGAAATGCTAGCTCCATAGAGCTTAAGCTTATTTATAATAAGCTTTGGATGTTTTAGTAATTTAATTAAAATTAAATTCTAATTTCAATTAAAATTTAATTAGAATTACAAATAATTCTAATTAAATACCAGTTATGCTCATATAAGATTCAATATCTCATATTGATCCTTATATAGTAAATATCTCATATTTAATCATAAAGTTTCTCAAACTTTACAATCAAGTCCAACTTAATTAAATTAATTTTGCTTTCTTCAACTCATTCTATAAGTGAGACCTATTAAGTTTCCAAATATGTTGGCATAGAGCATGAAGTTAATGTCTACTATATTTTGAGTCTAATCTTATTAGTTTTTTGCCATCAACTATTGATTCAATTAATTACATTTGTAAACTATTTATAAAGCGTCATTTCACTTTGGCCAAGGATTTCTCGAATCAATACTAATCGAGAACAATGGAACATTTTTCCTAATTACTTTAGGGTGATGAATTCTATCTTGATCACTCAACTATCACCATATAGTTCAAACTACATCCAGTAACTACCGATTAAACGATCTATGATTAAATAGATCATAAGTAGTATCAAAACATAGCAATCCCTATACAAGATAACTTTGATGACCTCAAGTCAAAAGATCACTTATATAATCATCATAATGAGAATTCTATAGACATACAATTAATATTCTAAATGGATTGCTCATATCAGGTCTATTCACTAAACTTGTTCTCTAGCAAGCATTTACACGTTTGTTTAAATATTTCTATATTTTAACCTATGAGATCGACTACTTCCTTCATAAGAAAAAACAAAACGTGTGCTAATCTTTTTACTTTCTATTAATGTCCATTGTTAATAGAACAATGACTAGGAACATTTAGGAATAATACATAAATGCAATATAAATCTCATAATTAGTCTCATTATAATTTTATTTGCAATGTAAAATAATCCCATGAACTTTATCATATACATTTAAATATGTACAAGATAAAAATAATTTATTACTAAACTACAACCAAAGTGATTGACTATAAGGTATAAACTAACAATCTCTCACTTGCACTAAGTCAATTGTTTGATTATCTTATACCATATCACCATATGACGATTATTTTACTATTAGAACAGTGGCTTAATGAGAGAATTCTACAAGATTTTCTATAGTGAGCACTTAATTAAATCTTACAACTCCTATCTTAATTATCATCATAATTAAGAAAATTTGCCTAAATACATTTTTGGATCTTTGATGAGACATTAGCTCCTTATACATGTCGAATGGCTCTACTATTCTACAGTACATTACTGTCTTGAATAATGCAAAGAGAATATATCAAATTCACTAAAGAACTTGTTGATCCAATTAATCATTTCCATTAAACGAAAAATGTACTATGGCTTAATTAGCAACCAATTGCTACATTGGAACTTTTCTAATCCTAAATGATATTGTTCTAAGTAAATAAACCTTAATTAGAGTTTACTTCTAAAGTTATATCCTTATTATCTTGAGCTAAAATATCAACTCATACATAGAGTAATGAATATCTTTGATACTTCACAAGTATCTGATATCTTAAATACTAAACATCTTTAGTACATTATCTATGTACTTAGACTTAGAAAAAGTTAATAATGTCCAATCTATTTCTATAGATCTAATTCCTAGAATTAAGTTGTTACCTTTTCATATCCAGCAAGAGTTATTCTAGAAAATTATGTGTTCAACAACTGAAAGTTAGAACTTTTGTTCTCTATGAGTAATATGTCTCCACATAGTTTCACTGAAGAACTTTTGTTCTTTATGAGTAATATGTCTCCACATAGTCTCACTGAAGAGGACAATTATACTCCCACTTACCTTCTTGCAGATATGATAAATTCACAATCATCTTCAAAACAAACTCTTTGAATTCATCATGA
>JAOQMP010000006.1:34483694-34496286 GCA_027563575.1 Erythroxylum pedicellare
ATTGTCATTAAACATGCATTATTCATTTCATATATGCATATGTATATGATTGAGTATTTATGAAAATGTGAAAATTAGTAATGTGAAAATGTGTTTGTATTATATGATATACAAGAGCAATTAGAGCGACAACATCCAGATATTGTCAGGACGTCGAGGCGATAACTATCTAGAGCATACTATAAGTAACCTAGATGGTCTCACATTGATTTATTGTTTTGTTTAAATTTTGAATTGAATTATTATGTGAATGTGATTGTTTTGATTCTAGACATTGACTGTCCGAGGCGTTTAATGCATGAATAACATATTGGAAGTGCTCATTGAATGTGAATTTGACTAAATAAGTGATTCTCAATGTCTATGTTGAATGCCAGACCAAGGTTCAATGATAAATGTGAATGAGATTGTGATAGTGAATATGAATGTGTAACATTGAACACATTTGATTGACTGAATAAATGTGATGCATTTCATTACATTAATGCATGAACAGATAAAGGTTGTTGTGATCGGAGTAGCCTTCGAAAATGAGCTTAAAGCTCAGAAAGTGATTAAGAGCGAAAGGCTCACTATATATAATGAGCCTTGTATCCCCAATAGATAAGAAACAGTTATTAATGAGCCCAATATCCACAATGGATAATGGGCCATTTACAGGCACTCGGTTACAACAATAAAAATTAGAAGTGAGTCTCATGAGCATTGTATATAAAATTGGTATGTATGTTTCAAATGATCAAAATGAACTATTTGATTGCTATGAATGTGAAATGTGAAATAATTGATCAAAGTGATATGTGATGCTATACGATTATTAGTGAAATGATGTGAATTATGTGATTACATAAACTGTATGTGTTATGTGTTATGAGTGAGCCATCGATGATAGGTAGCTCACTGAGTTTGCAAAACTCATCAAAATTGCAACGTTGACATTTCAAGATTGAGAGAGGATACTAATGACGGAGAGACTCTAGAAGAAGTATAGTTTTTGTACCTTTAAATTGAAGAAATGACTCAAGGGTCGGTCAGCTAAGACTACAGGATCTAGATAGAATTTTTGTGTAATTCCTCATTATGTAGCATGTTCTATATAAAGAGATGTAAATGCTCATTAGTTTTCGATGTTGTACATATATGGATGTTATTGTAAAGCTACAATGTATCTTTGGTTTTTATGAAATAAAAATGAGGACTTGGATTTTTAAATAGTGTGATAATTATCTTTTAAATGATGATGCTATGTTTAAGTTAGTGACGTGATTGCTCTAGCATGCCACCCTTATGGGGTACATACTCAGATATTCGACGGGATGTTGGGTATGTGTCCTATAAGAGTGAGATAAGTTCTCTTCTTTATACATTAATTTAGTTTTTTTGGTGTGGTTCAAACTTATTTGTATCTAGAGTTTATTATTTGGTGGGTTTAACATCACATTTTCATCCTTACCCAAAACTACTTTAAATGGTTAGTAGACACATAAGCCAGGTATTATAACAACTATGTTCAAATTTACTAGTCGAAGCTTAAACTTTGGCTAATCAATGTCCTTCATTTGATGCGTAAGTTAGGTTATCCCTAACCAAAAACTTAACCCTTACTCTATCCAAAATGCATCTTATATTCAACTAATCAAATGAACATTGCATTTACTCAATTAACAATGCAACTAATGGACAATATAAGTGAATAATTTAACCTATGTAAAGTGTTAAAAAATAACTATTCAAGTTCTCACTTATATCCCTTGATCATTTTGTCTTTTTATTTAACTTAAATTTTTACTTCTTGATAGTATCTTTGATAAATTAATTTACTAATATCATCAAAGATAAGCACGTTAAGTTACATTTTCTGTTATAATTAAAGCCATTAAGACCTCATAATATAACATATTTTAAGTATACATGAATATAAAAATTAAAGTGATTGTAGAAAGTAAGAGTGTTACTTATTGACATTAAAAGATAAGGAGTTAAAACTCTTATATGGCTATAATTAAGAATTCAAAAGAATGTTGATAATGGTTTATCATACACTTTATTAGATATGAGAATAATAGTGACATTTAATTTAATAATCTAATGTGACCTGCTTATTTGTTTTTGGATTTGCTTATTTTTCATGTGATTGCTTTGCGTTTTTTATAATAGAAAATACAATTATTTACTTGTGTGTTTTTATGTTAGTTCTAAACTATTGTCTCTGCCTATTTACTAAACTTTAGTCTTTACTAAATTTCTTTTTGACTTTTTATAAATTGTGTAATTAACAAATTTGAAAAATATTAGCACCAAGAAGTTTTGATAATAAAATGATTTTTATAATATTATTGTGTTATTTGTTGCATAAGTAGACTCATAAATTTATAGTATTATTATTAAGAAAATCTTTTGTTTTTACAATAAAAATGACTTTCATAATATTTTGTTGAGAAATTTGTTGCACAAATAGACTCATAAAATGACCGAACACTATTTTGCTGTTAGATTTATATTAGAGAATAATGGTTAGTAAAAAAGGGATAATAATTTAAAGCCACACTGATTTTAAAAAAATTAAGCAAGATATTGGAATTAACAATTTTAATAAATATTTTTTAGCTATTAAAATAGCTTATAAAAATTTTAAACAGTCCTTTTTAAATTTTTAAAAAATATTTTTTAATTAAAAAAAGTCCATACATGATTGATTATATGTTAAAGGACCTAACTATTGAAGATAAACATGAGTTTTAGAATTTTGTAATAATTTGTTAAAAAGTAGTTGAAGGAAAAAAATTTAATTAATTTAGGTGATTTAACCAATGATTTAAAATTATATGTATCATTTTAAACATATATTCTTTTACAACTATTAAAATTTTCATATCATTTAATAAACATGATATTGCGGAAAGATAGATTAAAAGTTATGAAAATTAATAAAGATAATTTCTATTCATTATTTGATTCATGTAAAAGAAAAATAGTCGGTAGAAACTAAGACAATCATTTTAATAAATTACTCTAATTCTTTTATAAATGACTTTTTTAAAGTTAGTTTGGGAGAGAGAAACTATTGAGGATAGCATTTTAGAATTCTAACACAATTTAGTAACATTTCAATATCAAACTTTGTAAGATGGACCAAAACTCTCTTAACTCTATATTAACCATTAAGACACCTCAAAATTGACTATACTATTATCAAAGCTCAAGCACTAACTTTATTAATATCAAGACTCAAGTATTCATAAAATTTTAATAAATAAATTACTATCTATAAGAAAAGACTATTACAATTCTTATTGGGTGAAATCAAATAAATTGATTTTCACAGTCTAAATTACACATGTAAAATTAAATTATTTGACCCTTGCACCATATCAATATTAGAAGATTAAGTAAGAAATTTTCGCCAAAAAAAGTTCACTTTATTGCAAATGAGTATCTAAAGTTATCGACCTTTTCAAAATTTAAATTTTTAAACAATCTTTTTAAATTTGAAAACTATTTATTTTTATCAAAAATTGGCTAGCCTCCAGCCCCACTACCATCACTAAGTCTAAGTACATAGATAATGTATTAGATGTATTTACTATTTGAGATATCTAATATTTATAAAGTATTAAGATATCCATTATTCTATATATGAGTTGATATTTGAGTTCAAAATTATAAGAATATTAACTTTAAAAGTAAATCCTAGTTAAGGTATATTTATTTAGAATAATATTATTTTGGTATGGAAATGATTATTTGGATCAAGAAGTTCTTTAATGAACTTGGTATAATTCCTTACATTATTCGGACAGTAATATATTGTGAAATGTTATAGTTTGGGCATGCAAATGAAGTTAAGATCTAATCAAAGATCTAAATATGCATTTAGATAGTTTTTCTTAATTATTGTGATAATTAAGATAAAAGTTGTAAGGTTCCAGCAAATGCTTATTGTAGAGAATCTTGTAAAATTCTTTCACTAAAGCACTATCTCAGTAATAGTATGATCGTCAAATGGTGATGTGATATAAAATACTTAAACAAATGAATTAGGGCAAATGAGAGATTGTTAGTTTATATACTAAATTCAATTGATTGAATTTAGTTTAGTAATATAATTATTTAAAGACATTATCTTATACATATTTAGATATGTATGATAAAGTCCATAAGATAAATATACAATACAAATGAAATTATAATGATATCATAGTTATAAGATTCATATTGTATTTATATATTATCTTTAAATTATTCCTAGTCTATGTTCTATAGAGACTAAACATTTATGGAGTGTAAAAACTAGTACACATTATGTTTATTCCTTATAAAGGAAGTAGTCGATTTCATATAATAAAGCATGGAGATACTTAAACAAACATATGAGTACTTGTAAGATAACAAGTTCACTAAACTGAAGATTATTATATTTTGATACTACTTATGACCTATGTTAGTCAAAGATAGCTCAATAAATAGTCATTGAATATAATATGAACTACTTTGAGGTAATTGTTTGATCAATATATAATTCATCACCTTAAAGTAATTATGAAGAAAATTTCGTTATTCTTTATTCGTATTTATTCAAATAATCCTTGACTAAAATGGTACAACAATTTCAAAATATCATCAATTGAATTAGTTACTAATGATGGAGAACTAACATGATGAATTTAAATAGAGTATACATTAATAGTATGTTCTATATCTAATCAAAATATTGTGTAAAAATGATTGAATTATATGAAAGTTTATGCATGAAAAGATTAATTAAATCTGCTTGGACATTTCTAATATTTAAGTGGTTATTAAACATTTTTAAACGTCAATCTTGATTTATGAATATAACTTTTTAATTAGAGAATTAAAGATAAATTAAAAGAGTTTAATTTGTCTAATTATAAATATGATTTAGCGTTATAATTTATATCTATTACCAACATATTTAAGAATCTAATGAGTCAACACAAAGAATGATTAAAGAGAGAAAAAGTATTTTAATTAAGTTTGATTTTTTTTTTTTGCAAATTTTGATAAAATTTGAAATTAAATATGAGATATTTAAATAAAGACTAATATAAGATATTGAAACTTCTTTTGGTCAATTGTTATTTAATTAGAATTAATTATAATTATAATTATAATTATAATTATAATTAAAGTTTACTTGAAGTAGAATTATTTTTAATTAGATTACTAAAAGGTCCAAACTATAAGCCTAGGTTCTAAAGAAGTTAATACTTCTTACCTAATCTTCTTTATACTAATTGTGGAATTCTCTCAAGATATTATTAGAGATCAAACACGTATAAAATTCTCTCAAGAGATCAAAAACACGTATACAATTACGATGATTAAAATAGATAAATTTTAAAAACAGTTTGAGGCAAACGATAAAAAAAATCAAGTCCCATAATAAGGTATTATATCTTTATTATGTTTATACATTAATCATATTATAAAATTTAAGTGGTCTTAATATTCAAAAAAAATAGACAAAAAAGGATTTTGTTCCTATTTAGCTACACGCGAGAACGGATCCTCACCCTGATTTTGTAACAAAGACTTCCTCCTATGGTTGTCATATTAATCCATTGTCTGAAGTTGCGATTAATAGAAGTGAATCATTTGAATTTCGGATCGATTCACCTGTCTATGAATAAGTTCTTTTTTATTTTTCCCAAAAGATGATCTACTCAGTGGAATTTCCTTCTTGAAATTTTTACGATGTAACGAGCTTTCCTTTTTATTCTTTTCATTTCTAAATTGTTGTGCTTCTTGTGGTGCCAACTTGAGAAGCATATCTGTTACATATCCATCGTAATCGAAACAATAGACGTTATGATGGCCAGCGTTGTGGGACAAAAGCATACTCAAATGTTAGTACCTGGAAAAGGAAATGCTTGTACTTGTAGTGATGCAGTTGTCCCAACTTATATTATCCTTCTGCTGGAAAGGGGCGTCAATACGTACCTCCATAGGAGTGTTTGATTCTAGTTTTTGTTCACTAGAGGCTTTTGATTGTATAAAATTATTAATCTGGAACACATGCATCCCACCCTGGGATGATATGCCTTTTCTCTACCGAGTGCAAGAAGAAACTTAAAGGAAGGGATTTTGTGTAATTTTTGAGAAGACTGAATGTAAGATCGAAGAGATGGGTTTTTCCAAAGCAACCGGTCAAGCTAATAGAATTTCCTTTTTTAATGTCTTTTGCTTTAGGATGGTGTGCTCAAAAGAGAGAGCCACGTCATTTAAGTGTTGACCAGTCCACGGACTATCCTTCTAACCATGTTTGATGCTTTCCTATTCTTTTCCTTATTCATCTCTTACACTTCTTCTCATATGCTCCATATCAGGAATATTCCAAATATTACAAGTATAGTAAACTTTGTGAATTTTATGTTCCAGCAGGATTATAACATTTTGACATCCCCAGAAAAGAAAAAAAGATGATAACAACATTTGTCTATATAGTTGATCATATATAAACTGCAGGCATGGTCTTCATTTTTGGGAAAAAGCTGGAGAGAGTGAGGCTACGCCCAATACTAGAAGCTAATTCAGGATGAATTGGCCGTTTCTTTTAAAACTTTGAATGGAGAGAGCTCAGGTTTGGGCAATCCGAATAAAAGCATAAAGGAAATCCATTTAGCACAAGGAACCAAGCCTGTGATTTTTGGTGTATGGAGAGAAGAGCTTGGAATTCTAAAGTTGGCATTTCAATAAAGCAAGTGCTTAGGTGTTTTTTGTTTTTTATTTTTTTTGGAGAGGCTTGCTAGTTGCTGCTCCTCTCACCCTCTCTACTTTTCATGGCTTTATTCCCACTGTAGCTATCCAACAGTAACATGTGGCTTCCTCCTGCCTTTTCCTTTAGCAGATAATCAATCGTCTTAACTAAAAACATATTATTTACATTCTTATCACTATACCAAACTAGTATTGATTTTTAAACTCTCTCATTTAAACTTTTGTGGTTAAACTAATTTGAATCTTAGGGGAATTGAGATGTAGTATTAACTCTTTAATGGTTTTTATAATTCGAATGCTGTCTTGCTGGAATCTTAGGATGATATTGTTGATCTCTTCTCACCCTGCTTCATTTAAGCTGGGAAATTAAAGTGGGGCTACATTGATTTGAGGCATAAGGGGAAGACAAGTTTGAAGATCTAGAGGAAGTACAAGAACAGGGGATGTATATTCCCAGTTGGTCGGATGAGGAGATTGGTCGGGAATTGGAACTGGGGCCATGTTTGGTCTTGGTTTGGCGAAAAAGCGCAAGGCAAATGATATGGAAGTGTAGGGGAAACTCAAAATGAAAAGATACTTGTCTTCCCAAGGATATTGTTCCAGCTACAACTTTTCGTTCAAACCTGTCAGAGTCTTCTAAAACAGCCTTATAAATATTGCTTCTATGGAAGGCTAATCATTGAAGTGAATCTACGAGTTCCCTACATGTTCTGGGCCCTCTTTATGCTTTACAGGCTTTAGTCTTACGAATCCCACAAAAGATGAACCGCCATACTTAATCCAACATATATAAGCCGTCAGCTATAGAGAAGATTGTAGTATCAGAAACATTACTTATCTGCCATCATCGCTATTCAAACAAGAGCTCTTTCCCCTCTTCTTTTAAAGAATACGTACAAACATGGCCTTTGGGTTTTATAGAGGGATGGTTGTTCTTTGTATTGGGATTTTAGTTCTTCAGCCGCAGAAGGTTTCTAGCCTCACCAGCATAGAACTCGCTTTGAGATGGGATCACAGGATATTGGCATTGGCTCGAAACTCCCGTATGCTAAAGCCTGTTGCTATGGAGGACTTGCATGCAAACGTCGGCTTAGCTCCTGGACCTTCAATGATGTATGATCTTATTCAATCAAACAAACGAACAATTGGAAAAGGATCAAACCCTATTCACAACAGATGTTAACGACAGGAGAGCTTGCACAGAAAAGCAAGTGATGGCTTGAGCCTGTAACTGATGCAAAAGGGAGGCATGATATGGTTGCTAGTATATGCTACCTCGATAGTTCCTCAATTTGGTTGTTTCCATTATTTTCTTTTTGTTTCAGTCCAATGGTTTTTATTAAGGTAAACACCTGTAGATGATGATGCTGGCTCTCCATACAAAGAAAATATAGTGCTTTTCCTATTCTTTTACCCCTACAAAGAGAACTTATATGCAATTTTGTATGCAAGTCTAGTTAATGCATGCCACAAGGATACATTTGAAGCAGCGTTCTTATAGCAACTGAAGCTCCCCTGTGCATCCAAAGATAAATGCTAGTCAGGACGTAAAAGGCTCTCTTATCATATAAAGAAGTTGTAGTGGTCGCATACATGTTTGTATCATCTATATCTGGAACCACAGGCTGAAAGGTGTTCCGTTCTCTTACCCCTCTTTTCTTCTCGACAATTAACTCAATTCTGCTGTTCCTTCTCCGATTCTGACTGTAGAGATGTGTCGTACAATTTCCAGAACTCAAATTATGACTTGAAGATATTTCAATGCATTGACATGTAACGAGAACCTTTTCAAATGAAGGTTCTCTGAGATTATGGCATTATTTACAAATAAACAAGAACGATGAACAGTATGAGAACCGAAACCTCCTAGAGATTTCAAACAAATCAAGCTTATTTTCTGTAGAAACTAGCTGAATGTTATATTACTAAAAGACAGGACTAATTTTTTCTTCACCTTTAAATGTACTTCTCATTTCAATTTCCTTTTAGAAATGCCTCAGCTCTATGATATCTGTTCTTCCTGTTAATGTTTAACTGTACCGAAGATGTCCTATGGTATACAGATCTCCATATCATATCCACAGCATCCCCAGATTGGGATGGATATTGATATTCGAAATGTGGACTAATTTCTTTTAATCTTTCCCACATCTTGGTCCACTTGTCCCTCTTGATTCCACGAAGAAGATTCAGAAGGTATCCTTTCTTTACAGCATCAGATGCACGAACAAATACACAGAATTCAGAGTAGTCTAGGACATCTTCAAAAGGTAGCTCAATGTTGTCGCTGATTATGACTGGAACACAATGACTAACAATGGCATCAAATAGGCGGTTTGAAGAAGGGGTATCACCAGCGATATTTAGGCAGAATTTGGATGAGGCCATCCCTTTGCCTGCACTGTTGATCCCATGGCCTTGAACACTTCCAAATGTAAAGTGAACATCGTTCTCATCTTTTAGAAGGTAATATAACTCTTGTCGGATAGCTCCTCCCTACAGAAAAATTTCAAGTAGAAGTTCAGCTTCATTGGCATATTGTGAAATGCAGTATGTCAAACAAACTTTTCAAAGTTCTTCCACAGACGTATTCCACGAAGATACAGAAGGCTAAATCATGTCCAAAAAGAATCGAATGAGCATAGTTAATTATCTTCAAGAAACACTAGGACATCTACAATGAGAGAATTGCAAGTATGGGGAATGAAATGTTGACTGTTTTTTCCATCATCCCACGACGATCAATCCAATGCATCAGATGTAACAAATCTCGTTGAATAACAGTGTCTTTACTGCTATTAAGAAAAGTATGGTCTTTAAATGGTTTCCAAAAACTAACGATTAGTACAGTTGTCTCATAATATTAAAACAGAAAATCTTTCAAAATCCTCTCCACCAAGTTTCAGTTTGAAACTTCCAAAATTTTAATTTATTGCAGACAAATACGGCATATATTAATTAGTTGTTATAACAACTCATAAACAACCATTTAGTTGTTTTTAAAATTTTTTAAAGTTAAAATACTATACTTAAAACTATTAAACTTAATAGTTTACAGCATTCAATGTCATCTGTTCTAGTTATCTTTCTGCTAGGATAATCTGATTACAGCAATTAGAAAGCAAAATTTGGCTTCAGAATTACAGCTAAATAATTTGAGCCACTTTTCTTTACGGTCACTCACTCACCGATGATCGTTTTTAGTTGTCTAATTTTCTAGATGTAATACAATTCCACAGTAAAAGGTCCAGTTATATATGTAGATCCCTGGTTTATTTTAGAATGATGAACCCAGATAAACTTACAGCTTTTCTATATATTGCTCCCTGGAAATAGACCAATGTGGGACGCTGGTTAAACTGAGCTGATTGTTCACTTGGAGTGGTTCGCACAACATGCTTGTATGGAGCAATTATGTCCTTCTCAAGATTTGCAGTTTCGGTATGGTATCTCCCAAAATCTGCAAGCACAAACATAGCAGAACCAAGCTTTTTTCTTACTTTCAACATGCTATTTGGATGATGAGCTATGATCAGATGATCCTTCCCTTTAAACTGATTCCATTCAGCCCGAGCCATCAAGAACTGGACCAATTTATTCTGCAACATCAAGTTAAGGCTAATCTTTTCTTTCCCACGAAGCTTAGAAAACCTATTGTAGCTCAGAGATGAGAAAAATGGAACAAATATGACATCTGCTTGACTGGAATTCTGTACTCTAACAACACTACAGGGTCTGACTACACTTTCAGAGTTGGACGCTAGAAGATCAAGAGTCAGCCAGTACTCAATACTGTGCTGTAAATTTAAACCACCAGGATATGGTGGGATACTGTCAACCCCTGGCCATGTCTGATTTTCTTTCAACTTCCAACCCAATAACCCAAAATGAAATTCAGGAGGCAAGTCGTACATGTACACTCTTAACACAGCCTCACTTGAGTCACAGATTTTCTTTCTGTCCTGTCCAGAAGCAACCATTTTGAGACTTGGACAATCCACCTCTGTGATTGGCTTGGAAGGGATCGAAGGAAGTTTGGAAGGTTCACTTTTGACACTGGGACTAAAGTACATGGATGTGCTATTAACAAGAATTTGCGTTAAAACTAAGCTGGGTCTGGAAGTGTTTCCAAATTGGAGAAGGAAGATAGAAGAAAGGATCAGCAGGAACATAGAAACGGAAAACAAGTAGAAAAGAAGCCTTGAGGGAAGCTTGCTCTTTTCTGACATTGAAAAACTGACACAAACTAAATTCCTCATATCAGATAAGCTTTTATAGGCTCTTCTGAATGTGGAAAGTTACCAAATTATATGAGATGGTCCGCTGAAAGAGAAAAAACTGCTATATACGCTCTGTATTTCCACAACCATGTAGTCCCAACAAAGAATCCAGACTCAGAAGTGCATTCTCCCACCGACCTGCAAAACAAGAATTTCCCGCGTCTTTAAGGTTTAATCAAGAGATATAATCACGAATTTCCAACGTATAAAAACTACACGCTTCTCTAAGGAAGCATAATCAGCACTTCCAATATGTCATCATGAAGTCAACAAATCAATCTGCAAATAGAGTTGTAAGGGAACACTCATGATACATATTAGTCCCTAGGAAGCTGATCAAAGCTCGTACCGTTTTTGGTGATGAACTGAATCGAAGTAAATTAAAAACAACAAAGAAAACCAAGAAAAGATCCAAGTTTTACCAATAAAACAGGCAAATTCAAGATCTTAATGGACGGGCATGCAAGATATAAGATTTTCTAAACTGGGTTGAACAGAGAACCTGAAAGAAAAAGGTACCTGATGAACAAGCCTCCAAGATTCCACTATCTTGGGATGTTAGTAGTTGGAGAAACTGAGAAGCACCCATTCGGAGGAATCATGCCGGTCATTGGTCTAAAACATCAAGTCTTTTGATCAAAAGGATTTCGTAAAGGAAAAAGTGAACTTCTGTCAGATGCCACTATAGCTTGTTGGAGTTCACAAAATATATTTTATTAGAAACACACAGTAGAAGTTAAACTAAACTACACGTCTCGATTTGTTCGTTAAATGGCCTAATGAAGTAGATGAAGCGTACTTCTTTCGTGTCTTTGCTGTGATTTTCAAGGATTACATTTTGTTTTATTGCAATAATAAGAATTTACGGTTTACTTTTTCGAAGGGAGTATGCACTTATTTTCTCGCTTCCAAGAGTAAAACGAAGAATTTCCTTTTTTTTTTTCTTTCAACTTCTGAGAAATTGGTAACATAAAATTAGTACGTACCATAAAGTTTCATGCTTTTTCAACTAATTGTTATATAGATTCAAATTAAACTTTAAATTATTAAAAGAGATCCAGTTGGGTGACTTTTTGTATGGAGTGTGCAACTATAAAAGATTTGTAAGTTGATGCACCAACCACTGCAATATGAGACTAATAAGTTTTGAAAACAAAGATTGACTTGGTTGTTTTGAGGAAATAGCATAATGTGGTTGATCCTAACAACCCATCTGCGTCAAACACAAATATATTACTCTACATATTAAAAAGCTTTAAATATTATGGCTGCTTCACGTAGAAAGGCATGGCTGTGCCACACGTTACGTTAAGCAGCATCTACCTCAGACTCTTACCAATCCTAGCAACATCAAACACTTACGGGGTGTTTGGTTTGGGATTGACATGATGTCAACATTTAAACATGGCACTTTCTAACCCTTATTTCATGTATTAAACCAAATATTAATTGATGGGATTGAGATCATGTGAAGTTGATTGACCATTTTGGTTTGGGTGTCCTAAATTTCGAATACTTTGGCGTCTTTGGTCCGATTACCTCTTTTTTTATATTATTAAATAAATCTCAAT
>JAOQMP010000006.1:34513541-34530644 GCA_027563575.1 Erythroxylum pedicellare
CTAACCAATAGAATTTTCCATATAAATAAATTCAAAATTCTCAAAACACCCAAAAATCATAACTCAATCTAATTATAGCCGGAATTATTCATGAATGCATGTACAATTATTTTCATATACCACAACTTCACTATTCATATGTATGTGTATAACATACTATGCATGAACATAGAAGTGCATTTCTAACTCTCATTAATCACTCACATAAACCATTTTAACCTTCCCACAAGAATGGGATGTTACACTTTGTCCGTCAATAATATTTACAAACAAAATAGAAATATTCCGTCGGTAAAGTTATCGACGGACTTAAAAATTCCGTCACTATATTTAGCGACATAAAAAAATTATTTGTTGGTAAATTATTGACGGAATATTTTTATTTCATCGATAAAGATTATCGACGTCTGTTTCTCTGACAACTCATGTGGTCGATAATTTTTGTCAGCAATATGGAAAACCTTTTACACTCCGTAGGTGATTTCCGTCGCTAGATACCCATGTTCTCATAGTGAAAGGATTTGGTTAAATTAGGTAAAATTCAATGAGAAAAATGAGTCCTTATTAGGCCTATGATAGGTAAGCCTAATAAAAATTAACGTTTTTAGTGCATAAGGCTTCCCACTTTACGAGGGTTTGAAGGAGGGTCATCAATATACTCAGCCTTCTTTTTGTAATTTTTACAAAGACGTTGTTTTCATGTTTCGAACCTATGACTTTATGGTCACAAATGAGCAACTTTTACCAGTTGGGGAAGCCTAATAAGATTACTATAAATAGCTACTAAAGTCTCTTATAGTCTACTTAAATAAGTTTGTAAATCTACAATTCTCTGACTCGTTAAGAGGCCTATGTATTAAGAAAAGTGCAAAAAGACATTAATAACATAAAGTTATACAACTTTTTAAAGGTTCATCAAAAGTTTTAACAGCTTGTTCATTTCCCAAACAACTTGTTCAAAGGATCCAACAACTTATTCAATTTGTTTAACATCTTGTTCATTGAGCATCAGATAGCAAAACAGATAATTTCTGGCATTTTATCAGTTAATACAAGTTTATGATTGATCCTGATCTAATGAGTAAAGTTTGTGTTATGTCTAACAAAGGTCTTTTGCAGTCGGGTCAGCTTTTGATAGAAATTAAGCTCCTTCGGAATTGTATACATTATCAAAGGGAATAGTTTAACAACCAAAAAATCATGAGAGAATAGTTTAAATATTGGTACATACTGATTGATTCTCACAACAGGAAATCAAAATGGTCATCAAAATTATGGATAAATAACAGATTCATGAAAGGAATAAGACATGAGACGTAGATTTGATCTAAGGGCACTTGGGTCCTCCACGCTTGGTCTTCCAATTGTTGTAGCAAGGGCATACGCCCTTGTTACCGTAGTAGCCAGGAGGTACACATAGGCACTTTGTGCAGCATTTCTGACAGAAGAACATGCATGGCTTGTGATATTGTGTCTGGCGGCACCTTCTCGTGCATTGTGATGGGCACTCTGTTCCAGTTCCACCACATCAACATTCCAATTAAGAACTAATAACTATACTGCTTATTTTTTTTATCAAAATTATAAGTCTTAAACAAGAAAATTCAACAAGTGCTTTGATGGAAGAAAAAAAGTTCAAAGGAGAACGAAAGAAGGAATCCAGACATTTTTTCTTGCACAAATTTTCTTTGGAATTATTTTCTGTAAGAAAATAGTATCCAAACAAAAGTTTTAATACTACTTGCATCCTGCTTAAGTGAAAATTATGGCAAGAAAAGCTTGGCAGAGAAACAGAGAGCCTACATTAGCCTGTGAAGCCAGATACTGAAACTGGGTCACATAACTAATGTGTAAAAAGATACGATCACTACTTACGATAGCTCTTTAAACTCCCAGGTCCATAGTTACCCTGAACCGTTTCAAAGTTTATGTCAGAAAATGTGGCACGACGAGCAGAATTATATGCAAAACAAGAGCATCACGTGACAAAGACAAAGACAAAGACAAAGACAAAGGGACTAAACAAGCAGCGAGAAAGTTGAAAAAAGACTTACACTGTCTAGGTGATACTTGGTTTCTCCTGCCATAACCTGAAAAGTAACAATGATGAACAGACAGTCATAAACTTGGTAGATGGAGGCGAATTGTGTGAATTGAGTTCATTAAAGGAATGTTGAAGGTAGTGTAAGTGGTACCTTGGTTGCAACCATAGAAATGCCAAGGATTGCTAGAAACAAATAGCAGACAAGCTTAGCCATTACCATTTCCACCAGGAAAATCAGTAAGCTCTCAGGACCTAAGAAACAGAGAGGGAGGATGGGAGGTTTTTGCTTGCTTCTTAGTGCTAGTTGCTAATGTAGTGTTGGCTATAAATAGAAACCGTTGAGGGGCCAAGTTGGCCAATGGAATCGCTTTTACTTTATATGTCATATATCAGAAAAAAGTAATAAAAGAAAAAACCGAATTGCTCCTGTCCAAGCCAAACTTCCCATTATATCCCCAAGTTTTTTTCATTCCCATACATCCCATTAACCTTCTGGTTACACCAACTCTTCACCTGCAAGTTCAAGTCGTGAACCATAGGCCAAGCTCATTTAATTCCCCAGCAGCCACTAATCGATCCACAAGTGGTTCATGTTCAGTTCTAATTAGTGAACCATTATTGAGTAAAATTATATAGTAGAAAAATAGAAGGGAGATCAAGGTAACTCCGCTTCTTAAATCTTAATACGTAAAATTCTAACATATTGTCTGTATTGTTTGGAGTTGTGTTACCTAAGATCCACTTCTTCAATTGGAAGGATTATTTTAATGGCTACACGCTGCCACAGCTTAAATGGGTCATAGAACGCTTTTCAGTTCTCCTCGCTTCGCAGCCAGGAAAAGAAAGTTGCAGAGAATGATTTTTGTAATGGGGAAAGAGGTACAAATAAATATCTCCATGAATATTACTAATGGTGCAAAATGATAGAATTCTTTTTTTCTTTAACATGACAAGCAACATCTATCCATCCAGGTAACGAATCACAGTTTTTTGCACCAATTAATGTCTTCATTAAGAACTTTAAGAACCAACTAAAAGAATGTAGAACAAATAGATTGTAGGACTGTAGGGTATATAAGTACCTGCAGAAACACAACCTGTGGTCTGTAGGTCGTTGCCATGGTCACATGGCGGTTAGTTATGTGGGTAGGGCCTAAATAGCAGGAAACCATGCAATTTGGATCACATTTATGATGCAGACTAATAAAGTGGAAGCAAAATAAAAACTAGACAAGGAATTCTTCTCTATTCTAACACACCAACCGAAAACTGTCCTCCACCCACGATAGAATTATCTATTGTATCAGGAATTCGTCTAGGAGAGGTGGCAAGATCACAGGATGAAAGACCATAGAGGGATTGCTTCAAGCAGAGTATGGGATTGGAACTTGAAAGATGATAAAGAGCTCATAATTGAATGGGAAATTGGAGAGGAGCCATGTGCACCCGTCTGAAGCAAGCAAACGAAGCACATGCATGACCCAATCAAAAAATGGACCTAAACGACACAAATGCGTAAATATCGGTGTTTGCTCATCACTCTTCTCCATTTCATGTTCGTCTCAAACCCTTTTATATCCACTTGGTATGGCTAACTTAACACTGGCCACGAATGTCTACACTTATACTATGTAAGATGCTCTTGCATAATTGTAGACGTTGTACGGGTCTTGAATTATTTGTGTACCTTAGTTATTGCTTTGCCTGAAATATGTCCGTCTGTAGTAATTTTAAGTACATAGTTGGGGTAATTCTGTCAGGACCTTTCTTCGAAAAGCTAGGAATATGTAAAATGAGGAATTAGTTGGGGGCGAGGGACTTAATAGAATCAGCGGCTCAACTCCTTTCTGCTCTTATAGGTGGTAGCTAGGTTGTGCAGGATTTGCAAGTCTGTCCTCTTACATAGAGTGAAAATAAATAACATTTCAACTTCTTGTTAAGAATCTACCGACATGTGCATTGGCACTTGCCCTTCTGATTTTTGGGTTTTCATCAAACATTTTATGTTTTTTCTCGATCTTGTTTACATGGTTTAAAAGACGGAACGAAATAAATAAATAATTGAGAATTCGATCGCTAGTAAGTTTTTATATACTTTATACAGGCTTTTGATTGATGGGTTAGAGGCACTTTGTTCCTCTCATAGGATGGAGTTGGTATCATGCAGCCTGCTGATACTGATGGCCTTTAACCATAAAAATGGACTGCCACGGGAATGGTATTTAGATAAGCCTTATTTATCATCTCTTTCTCTTCAAATCCAGTATGGAAGAAATTACCAGGATGGATCGACCAGAGGGACATTGCCATCTGACATGTCCTTTTCATTATTTGAACGTCGCAAGAAAGATACCAAACATGTTTAGTCATTAGTGCCTCATATATCACACCTCAGTCTGGAAAATCAAGAATTTCCCACCTTCCTAAGCTTCTTAATTACTAATGTCAACACGTTCACCACTCAATGATTCTACCGGCAGACCATTCAATTAATTGCTTCACAATTGAAGAAGAGATCCATAAATTAATGGTCCATTGCATTTTCCCTTCAGATTCTAGACAAAAACATATTCACCTGCAAAATCACAATGATACTGCATTTTTGGATCTTGATGCCCATGGATTTGATGAAGAACATGCATGGAACTTTTAATACAAGATATTAGACAAGGGATAACCATAGTGAAGGTTCTTAAGAGCCTCAAGTCCTGAATTGAGTATTTCTTTTTAAGAATTCTCCCTGATTTTATTGATGTGAGTGCAAAATACATGAAAGCCAATTAATATTTAATTGAATACAATATGTGTTTACTTTTAAATCATTGAAATACTTGATGATTTATTTGGAACATATAGCTAATACTAATTAGATGCCCAATTTTAATTGAAATATGTGATCGGTAAATCATATTTAACTTCAAAATTTTATCTACCATGCAATACAAAAAATGGTAACTACATATATATGTTTATGAGTAACGTACAGGTCACTAATTTGATAAGCCAATCTGATCTAAACGATAGACGAACGACTTCTCTAATGCAAACAGTCAGTCTACTGATGGTAATGACGGAAGTAGATGCCCCAAATTTTGTGATGTTAGTAGGTTTAGAAAGCCATTAGAATTTGGAGCAGAGTGGTAGACTTCTGACATTGAGAAATACGTACCAGGTGTATGTAAACGTCAAAGACTTAATAGAGTGAACAATAGCATGTGAAGCAGTAAATAGGGACATGTTAGATCCGAAATACATGGCCTGGAGATAAAACAGACCATGTGAAACTGTAGGAGAACCTCAGTTAATGAGTTACAGCGTCACTTGAAAACATGGACTTTATCCGAAAGCCATTCCTTACTTCTGGACGACAGATAATAATTACAATTGTTGAACTTTTATTATTTAATTGGATTGATATAAGAAAACTATCAGTCAATTAGCATTTTCTCCTTTCTCCATTTTCAATAACTCAACTTTGAATCTCTTCAAAAATGAGAAAAAGAAATGCATCAAGAATAAAATGTATCTTTTGGTTTATTGAATTAGAGTTTATTGATGAAGCAATTCAGTCTTTCGAGGAAGTACGGGTAAGCTTGGATTTGATCGCATGGTTTGGCATTGAAGACTAGATTTAAATGCCTGAGGATTTTCAGTTTTATTCATCCATGAATACTTGTTAATGTCATAGCAAATTGTTTCATTTTACATCAATAACTACTGCTGTGGCAATGTCATTACACATTAATAGTATTAAAAGCTTTCCAACTTCCTCGTACTTTCCAAGTTGGATATCATAACCAATGGAGGGCCTGGTAACAAGTTCATTCTGTAATCCCTTCTAAGCCCATAAGAAAAAATTGCACTTTGACAAGAATAATAATCCATAGGAAGGTCTAATATTCCTTTTAACTTAACCACACAGAAAATGCTCTCATCTGACTCCTTTTGCAGTTTCTTTTCCCCGCCGAAGGAGAGTCGATTGATATTCAGGCTGTGAAGCAACTGTGGTCTAATCCAATCCACAAGCGTAGCCACCCTATAACATTTAAAGGTCTCCTCGTAATCACAACCCCTTTAATGTTCATAGCCCCTTTCCTTGCAAACTCCATTATTTCTGACTACAATTCCTTGAAATAGCTTAATACTATAGTGATTCTGCTTTTTCTAGTCTCAAGCAAAGGGACATATCTATATTTCTTTCGTGTTCTCAATAATGGAAGGTCCCCTCAATGTATCAACATGATCAGGTTGGCTAACAAACCCTGTCGATTGACGGTCCTGTTGGACCTAATCGGGATATTTTTAAATCATGAACATGTATAGGCTTAGAAGAATGGTTACCACTCAACTTGCTTAACCCAAGTCAAGAATAATTTTTGTTTGCACTCAATGATAACTCAGTTATATACATATATATTAGGTTCAAAAGCTGTAACTGAGTTATCATTGAGTGAGATAGAATAACTTCTGCAACATCGGTCTTGCTAAGTTGAATAAAAGTTTGTATAACGTCCAAGAAACAAATAAGAACATGTAATTTTGCAAACTGTACGGTTTTCAAACGATTGGTATAAATTAGTATTGGAAAATTAAACTAATTAGTAATTTTTTAATAAGTAATTTTTTTTAGAGTTCATGAATATATAAGTTAATAAATAGTATGACCTTTGTATTTCTTGTAATAAAAAATTTCTTTATATATCTAATGTTTAGAATATAATGTACCTTTTTCTGAAAGTCTCATTTAATTATTATAAATAGTTTTGATGTACTAATAAGGTGGAAGTCAGAAAATACAAAATATAAAAATTCTACAGTTCTACTAGTAGTAGTATATTTTCAAAAACACTTTTCTCAATCTATTTTTATCTTAATTTCCTACTACACTCTGTTGGTAACAACAAATTTTAGAATTAGGGTATTTTTTAGCACTCATGGTTAATTTTGGTTAGTGCCACCATGTCATTCTCCATTTATGTAAATCAATTCTCATATTTGATAAAGAACACTAAGATTTTGGAGTTCTCAAATGGTAATAATATTCATCTTATAAAAGAAGTGGAATGTTCTGGAGAGTGTGGTAGCATCCTCGTCTGTAACTCAAATTAATTTCTAAATTCTTGCAATTAAATAAATATAATAAGGGAAAGTAGGAGTTGATTCCACAACGAATTCGTATTTGTCAATTATTACGAAAGAAAATAATTAAAAAAAGAGGGTTGTACAATTTAGTGATAAAGAAAATAAAGAAAATAATAAAATGAAAGTTGTCAATAAAATGAACCTTAATTTACTGTTACATCCACCCATGCAACTATGATTAATTATTGGCACAAAACAATTATTTCATGGATCATATAGTTGATGTGATACTAAATATTGGTCTTTTTTTAGGATTAGTTAATTAAAAAATACATAATTTAATTAACAATTATTATTTAACAACCTTAAATACGATCCAAAATTTAATTAAACAATAATGTTAAGAAAAGGAAGATTATAGAAGTAAGATAACATAACATGCGCGGTTGCATTTAATCTAGTGGAATACTTTGCCTAGGAGTGATGGTTTATGAGGTAGCAAATTAAAACTCTTAGTTGCCACAATGGATTAAAAGAATAGGACTTTTATGTATTGAAACTTTAATTTAATAAATGATCATTTCAATCAAAAATTTAATTGTTCGCATTAAAAATGAATTGGAAATAATCATAAAATAGAAGCATAGAAAAGCAATTCAATATATGAATAAATGAAACATTTTACTATAAAATCCAATTGCCTCCCAATCTTTAAGGTTTCGAAAGGGCTTCCATTTCTTCTAATGAAGGATAAAAGAGTTGGCCAATAATTGTCATTACTATGACTTGCATCTAAAGAAATAATACTCTAATATCTACTAAAGAAAGGAGGAAAAACAGGACTTTGAGAAGTTGAAAAATGTAGCTTGAAGATGAGATGCTTTACTCCTTCACATCTTAGCTCTATTTATAGCTGTTGAAACTCGCGTGAAAATCTTATGGACGTAATTCTTTAAATATCCCCTATTATAACTTCACTAATTTTCACCCTTATCTGGTCAAGATAAGGTTTTAAAATACTTTTAACATGCTTTTCTCTTACAAATTCAAAGTCGAGCTGAGTGGATCCCAATCAATAAAATAAAATATTTTGTTAGTCCAAATTTTCTTAAGTCACCTTTATTTATTATTGAGATTTCTCCTTCATTTAAATTTTCAAATTTGAATTAAAGCCCATTTTTTTCCCATTCAAATAGCATCTTCAAACCTTACCTTGCAAAAATAAACAAAATACCAATATTTTAAAAACTGGTTTGGAAGTTAAACTAATAAAATAAGAGGTTTAAAGTTTAAAAAATTCAACTGGTATTAGATCATTACAGAAGTGGTTAAAGATTGATTAAACTAAAGAATTTAAACTATGATTAAAAGATACTGTCCTTATCTATTAAAGAATTTGAAGTTTAATTTAAACAAGAAATTGTTAAATGAAAATTAATTGATTTATTCTATTTTATAAAAACTTATTAGTTTACAAAAATTGACCAATTAATTAATAAACTGATCAGTTTTTAATAATAGGAATTATTAAAGTAA
This sequence comes from Erythroxylum pedicellare, assembly GCA_027563575.1. Classification (NCBI taxonomy): domain Eukaryota; kingdom Viridiplantae; phylum Streptophyta; class Magnoliopsida; order Malpighiales; family Erythroxylaceae; genus Erythroxylum; species Erythroxylum pedicellare. The sequence goes on from JAOQMP010000006.1 coordinate 34,522,204, forward strand.
ATTGAACCGAAAAGTTGAAAACCGAACAGAAAAGTTGAAAGGTCAACTATAAAAGTTGAACCTGTCGAACTAGTCAAGTTTTTTAATTATTGTAAAATACTAAGTTTTGAATATATTAAGATAACATTATGAAAGATTTAAAACGTTATAATAGGGCAAAAATTTATGATAGATCAAAGTGATTATTCAAATCCATTTTCAGAAGAAAATTTAAAATCATAATCAAAGGTAAAGGAAAAGGAATTCAAGAAAAAGGTGAAAAGAAATATAGTATCCTTGAGAATCATTCAATAAGATGACTGTAAGAAAAATTATTTGAGAATTTTTAGGATGAAAAAGGAAAAAGAGTCATAGCTGTTTTAAGAAAAAAAAATCCAAGGATCTAACGTAATCATTGTGATTAAGCTTTAAACGATTTAGAGAGATTTTGATAATATGAAAAATGAAGAAGCTTGATAACGTTTAGATTTTTTCTTAAGAGGCTTAAAGATTGCCAATAAAATAAGAAGTTTTAGAGACACGGTTAGAGAACAGAGAAAAGTTCTGGACTATGCAACATAGATATGACTATATAATTACAATTGTTAAATAGTCAAAGGACTTGTTCTAGTTTTGTATAAATGAGTTGATAGGACCACTGGAAGTACACAAGCATAGGATTCTCAAGTTTGAAAAGCTATCTTTAGTCTTATTTTTCATAAGTCATCTCTTTATTTGCAAATAAAGAATAATTATGCCTTTCTTATGGCGCGTTTATACGTAGATGATTTAATATCTAGTAGTATAAATTTAAAGGTGTTTGATGAATTTTTGAAACTTATAATTATGTTACTAATAAAACGGTCAGGAAAAATCGAAGTAAATGGACCAAGCTAACCCGAGTCAATAGACTTCCCCATTACACCCAACCTAGATCCATAAGCTTGATGAAAAAAACCCGGCTGAATATCATCAGACGAATTAAACTCAAAACAAGAAATATTAATCACAAATTGAGGAATATGGGTTCCCGAATTTGCAAAATCAAACTGGAACAAAGCCTCCCTAGCTATGGCATGGTCTACCCTGTTCCCTGATCTTTTGACATGATAGACGTCAATATCCCAAAGCTCCTGTAGAAGAGCTTTACAATCCGATATAATCATCCTTGTATAAGATAAATTCGAAACACCTTCCTTAAAAACATTCACAAGTAGAAGACAATCTGATTCAATAACGTTGCACATTAGGTTTTGAAGTTTTATCCAGGTTTGAACTTCTTTTATACAAAGTGCTTCTGCGAGAGTAGGATCAGGAGGACCATCAACAATCTTAGCAAGTAAATGAATGATGTTAACGTGATGATCCTGAATCAAGCGGCCACAAGAGATTATTCTTATAGAAACATCCAGAGCTGCATCCAAGTTGCATTTAAAATGTCCAGCCATAGGCAGGTTCCAGCTAAAAAGATGCCCAACCCTGTCACCATTCTGCGCTGGACCATTTATAAGGATGTTCACTTCCTCCTACTCCCTGAGAGCATTATGGACAACCCACAGAACCGCAAGAGTAGACGACAGACTCCGTCCCCAGACAACAACGTTCCTTCTGTTCACAGACACCATAAGCATATGACAACAGTCTATTGTTGGGATATTCCTAGCTTGAGAACCACTTCAGTGATCCAACGTATGAGATTGAAACTGCTACCAGGTCTTACCACATCGTCCCAACAATAACAAACCTTGGTGCACCATAAAAGACCATGTTCAAGAGATTCAAGGTCTTCTTGAAAAAGGGGGCACAATACATCTTCAACTATCTTCCTATGTAAATTAATCTTGGTTGGAAGGATATCAGACATTGCATGCCATAAGAAGTGCTTCACTTTTGGAGGCATTTGTAGTTTCCATAGTAGTTGCCAAAGAAGACACCCTCCTTCATCTGTGACCGAAGCACAATCTTGTAACATCTTATAAGTAGATCTCGCATAGTAGTGACCTTGTCGTTCCCACCTCCACTTCCACCAATCTTGTCTCGACGTATTGCTTAAAGGAATGCCCTATATGAGCTTCACATCCCTTTTGTAAAAAAGCTCCCGCATAAGATCTAAGTTCCATCGGCTTGTGTGGGGGACAAGCAATCCATACCAATGTTATTACTAGTATGAACATAAGGAAAATCATCGTCAGGTAACCAGGATTCATTAAAAAAATTTATCAAGTCACCATCACCCACACAAAATCTGCATCCACTCCATAACAATTCCTGGCTTGCTAGCACACTCCGCCAAATAAAGCTTAGATTACTTCCTAAAGTAGCATTTAGAAAACTACCACAGGGGAAATATTTAGCCCTCAACACCTGACACATTAAAGCTTTGTTGTTAGTTATTAACCGCCACCTCACCTTACCTAGCATAGTAAGATTGAAATCTAGCACACTCTTAAAGTCGAGACCCCCACAATCCCTCCTCCTACTCAACTTATCCCATCGCATCTAATAAACTCCACCCACTCCCTTTCTTTTTCCCCACCAATACGAATTTATGATTTTTTTGAGCTGATTACAAGTATCTACCGGGAGAAGAAACACACTCATAATATAGAGAGGAATGGCCTGTAAAACATTTTTGACCATAACTTCCTTACCAGCTCTCAACAAAGTGGTACCACACCAACCCTGAATTCTCTTCCATGCTCTAGCAACTACATACTAAAAAACTTCCTTTTTTCCCTCCCAATTATTAAAGGCAAACCTAAATATTTTCCTGGATGCGCCGATTGCCGAACACCTAAACATATGACCACCACACTTTTCATAGTCTCCATAGTGTTTTGACTAAAGTAAATGTTAGATTGTTAAAATTAATCAACTGGCTAGAAGCGTGTTCATACTATTTTAGTCGCAACTGCACTTGTGATGCCTTTTCCTGATTGGCCCTAAAAACAAAAAATTGTCATCAATAAAGAATAAATGGGAAATCGAAGGAGCTCTAGTACCATCATGCAAAATTTTGAGATCAATAATATTTAAGTACATGGAATATTCTTTTAGTATTTAGGTAAAGAAATCTAAAGGAGAGATTTTCATCCTTTAGAACAATATATTAAATATCATCTGAAAATATTTCATATAAAGTCTTATAAGTCAATGTCTACTCCTTTAATATTAAATGAGAAGTTACAAAGTAGTGATGGAATATATAATGTAGATCCAAAAGTTCTTAAAAGCCCAGTTAGATCATTGATCTATCATACTAATATTAGGTTTGAAATCTTGTAAGCTGTGAGTCACGTCTCGAAATTTATGAATAATCCAACCAAATTTTATTTAAAGTCTACAAAAAGAATATTATGTTTCTTGAAAGGAACAAGAAGCTTGAGATCAAATATAGAAGAGAATAAGATAATAAGTTAGTAGGCTACACTGTAGTGATTAGGCTGGATCATTTAGACGATTTAAAAATAACATCAGACTACTTGTTTTTCCTTGATAATATCCTAGAGTATTTTAAGAAGTAAAACTATGTTTCAATTTCAATTATAGGAATCTTCTAAGTTAGCGACATAATTTACCGATAGAACAAGGTGTCGAAGAAACAATCGTAGGTAATAATTTGCGACGAAGCACAGATTTTTCGTCACTAATTTATCGATGGATATTTTATGTTCCGTCACTATAATTAGAGATAGTTATTTTGCGTTGTTGGTAAATTTAGCGACAAAATGATTGTTCAATCGGTAAATTTATTAATGGATTTGGTAATTTTGTCGATAAATTAACGACTAACTATACCAATGAAACTTAGTTTTCCCTCGATAGATTGATTACATTTTACCAACGGACTTTGTTTTCCATTAGTAAATTTATTGATACTATTTTTTAAAAATTTTCCTTGCATTTAATTTTATTTGATAATATTGTGATTGATGTATAATTTATACAATTATCAGTTATCTGTTGGTAATATTTTGATTTGTTTGTATATTTAATTTGTTAAAATTGAAAGTTGATTAATGATATAAAGTAAAAATTATCTTAATTGATAATAAAAATTTATTTTGTACAATAATAAGTATTTAATTAATACGAAATGACTATAACTATGCTATTCATTTGGTGAATGCGGATACTCTAAATGTTGCGATGAGGTGTTGTCCTTCCCCTTCAACTCATCCATCTCATTACAAATTTGAGCTATGTACTCCATCGACTATTGCAACCGAGTTGTAGTGCCTGTATTGTGCTCCAAAGCTCATGGACTTCATTAGATGCGGACAACCTACTAGATGTTGTTGTGCTAAATGTGGAAGATTGTGAATAACATGTGTTTACAAATGAACTTAAGCTGAATATCCTTCCATGACGGTCCCTACCACCTATTGTATGAAGATAGGTTTGACTTTCATCGACATCTTCAAATTGCTGAGATTGTCGTTGAATGCTTTCTTGTATTTGGTCCTATTAGAAGGTAATGTTTATGTTAATAAGTGATAATTATTAAGCATTAATATTAAAGCATGAATTTTACATACATTTAGTTCTCTACATCGGGTGTTGACGAAGGTCACACCGTCATACTTCTTAGTGTATGTGTGTAAAAAGAACTGACAGGATGTAGGCTTCCTGCCCATAGACTTTTCCTGCATTAGAATAAAATGTTATAAGTGAACTACAATTTTTAAAAATTTCGACAAAGTTTCCTATATTTTTATGATATTTACCCCCTATTGAGAAAGCAACTCTACAACACAACCATATATGGCACTAAACATTTATAAAATTATCATTCTCCATAGTATACATATTTTCATTCAGAAATTCACACATTAAATTAAATTAAAATACATCAAAGTAAAAAAAAAAAAGAACATAAGTGTAAAGTGTAGATACTTACAAGTCTCTCTGTATGCTCGTAGTAGGTAATACATCCTCCAGTATGTACGGGAAGACTCTCTCTCCCCGGTCTCCACGTCTTTTGGTAGAATTATGCTCTAAAATAGACATTGCCTTGGGTGATGACTAATACTGTTGCCAACGACTCCATATTTGTTCAGAAATATAAGGAGGTCGTACACTAGTCTTGTGTATCACACCAACAAAGTCTCTATAATGTGTACAAGCTCGTCTCTTCCATACTTTATAAATAACTGCATTAAATTCATAATCTAAAACATATTCTTTTTGAAAAAAGGAAAAGCGTACAATAAGTAGTTATAACCTACAATATTTATCTAATTAATGTATAAAAATTAATTAAAAAATACAAAAATATATTTTTTGTACCTCAAACTCCTGATAATAAAAATCCTTTGTCGCTTGAGAGATATTCTTTCAGATATAACCCTCAAGATCAATCTTCTCCTCGAATTTGGATATCATGTTTCTTGAGCACGGTCCAGACGAAATCAAGCTAATATAAAAACAATTAATTTTAAATCATTTTAAAATTTAAAACTATAACTTAATTATAAACAAATGGTGTTTCATGTATTTTCACTTACAGATTGTTGACAATTGTAATGTAAGTTATTTCATCAACTCCCTCAGCTCCAGGCTGGAGGCTGCCTTCTTCATCCACATTATTTACCCCTGATATCTCTATCGGTATAAGAGTGGTGGATAGTGTAGTAGTAGGTACAGAAGTTAATGCCTCATCTACAAATGTAGTAGCTGAACGTACGGCATCTAATTTGGTAGCAGCTGCAGAATATTATGCTTCACCTGAATAGTAACTGACTCCAAATCGTGATCTGAACCTTAGTTGCATCATATCATGTTTTCTCTTTGGTGGCATCCTTTAACTTGAAATTCATATTTTATTCAATATTCCAAAAATATAACAATTTCAATTCAATATATAACAACTTTTTGAGTATTTAGAATGCAACTTTTTAGGTAGCCAGATGGTATAAGGCGGTAGTAGCGATTGGCAATGACATCGTACCACAAAAATCGAGTTTTAAATATCTCGAATCCATCATTAAAAGAGATTGAAATATCGACGATGATATATTACATCGTATTAGGTCTGGGTGGATTAAATGGTGGAGTGTCTTAGGTGTTTTATATGATAAAAAAATCCCTGTAAAAATCAAAGGGAAGTTCTATAAAATGGTGATTCGGCCTACCATGTTATATAGGGCAGAATGTTAGCCTACTAAAGATAGGCATACACGACAGTTGTTAATAGAAAAGATGTGTATGCTTAGGTGGATGTGTGCCATTACCATCAGGGATAGGGTACAAAATCAGGTAGTGAGAGCAAGATTACAGGTGGCTAATATTACAGACAAGTTGAGAGAGAAAAGGCTAAGGTGGTTTGGGCATGTGCGCAAGAGGCGTTTTGATGCTCCAGTACGACGCTATGAGTTAATAAACCTTAGTGGATACAAAAGGAGGAAAGGACGGCCTTACAAGACCTAGAGGGAAGTGATCAAGAAATATATATCAGAATTGGCCCTCACTGAGGTAGTTGCTAAAGTTAGGAAAGTTTGGCAGGACAAGATAACGGTAAACGACACCCTTTAGAGTCCTCCCGCCTCATACTTATTGCATAGGAAGTATTGTGAGTAGTAAGTTTTTGGCTAGGTGGCAGAGCAGTTGTAGTTAGGGGAAGATTTTTACGAAGGACGTCTAAAACTGTGGGATTGTCGCATCTTCAGGGTCGCGTAGCGAAGGCTCCTAAAGCAAATAGTGACAAAAGAGCCGGTCCTTACAAGGTGCGAGATAATAGTAGATCTGGTCAACCCTAAGGTATGTCCTTATTGTCTTATATTGTGATTTTATTTACTTAAATTTTATGCATTTTCTGCATCATGATTTTCCTATTGCATCTGCATGTGAGTTTACATAAAACGGCCTCTCTACTCTGTAGGAGTAAGACTACATACTATCAGACTTCCCCAGACCCCGCTTCACTACGGAATTTCAGACTGGGTGTGATGATGATGATGATGATGATACTGTTGATTCAATAATTGATTTATTGAATATAATATTCTAATACAAACACAAATTAATCACTATCAGTACTTAATTATAAATTAAAATCATCATCTTTTTTTGAAGAATTAGAATCAAACTAAGGCTCCTCTTTAGTTCTCTCTCCCTCCTCATCTCTCTAGATAAAATTTCATCATATTCATTATTTGGATTGTTCAAAGGTTCATTCTTGTCATATGTAACAGATGCATTATGTAAAGAAACAAGGGCCAACACTTAACCATCCTAGGGGTTTATTATACAAAGAACTATCATATCTATTAAAACTATGAATTTTTTGTGTTAATACTAAGTTTGAATTAATCACATTGAAGTTGAAGTATGAATCAATTGAATCTTCCTCTTATAATTGATTTCAATACTATGGTACGTGACATCGTTTACACTTGTGAATCAAAAAAGCAAGCTCTTGCTGTGACTCCTAGGCTTGTAGAATTTTTCACCGATAAGCCTCACAAGAGTTGCATCACGGGTTTCCAGCCTATATACGTCCTAGAAACTTAGTTATGCCTCAAATTGTCCATATGATCTTAAACTCATTCCACATGTAGTAAATACTTAGACTATTAAAAAAGAACGTAAAAACTCATCAACAATTATAAGAATATTCTAAACAACAACACAAAATCAAGACTTCCTTTGCATTCACACAAAAACCAAACACACCATAATCGTATTATTAAAGCAATACATATGGTAGATATTAGTTGGACGACTTACTTAGAGGGACAGACAACTCCATACTGTAGAGAAAAAGGATGAGTGACACTTTTCAACATAATATAGGGCCAGTGAAAAATAATATTTTGTATTTAATACAATACACTTGTTCAATAGTTAGCAAGCAAATAAAAAAATAATATTGTTTATTTTGAAATAGAAATATGTGGACTTTTAGTGGGAGTAATATTAAAAATTAAGTTACGCTAAAAAATTAATTTTATGATAATTTTAAAATTATCATAACGTTATTTTTTAACATTACTCCCACTAAAAGTCCACATATTTCTATTTCAAAATAAACAATATTATTTTTTGATTTTCTTTCGTCACTAATTCCTAATTTTCTCATAGTATAGGAATCATGCTTAATAAACATAAGGTAATTTCCAAAGCTTATATCCATAATGATAAGGAAAGATAAGAATAACTCAATATGCTCTTAACCATATCCATTAAACTATACTTATGCCTTTATGCAACTATTTTAGTGTGACGAACATTATGTATCAGGTACATACATTATGCTTTTTTAAGATTTTAACAAATAGGTCAAGATATATTGTCTGATTTCATTTTACCTTCCTAAAATTTACCACATTTATAAGACCTAACAACTTTCACTTTTTGGTCTAAGTATATTTTAACACTCATTAGTAAACACCTCTAAGGCATTTATTGATTATGATTTCTCATATAGCAATTAGACATATCCATAATGTAAAATCATCAAT
>JAOQMP010000006.1:34536094-34556070 GCA_027563575.1 Erythroxylum pedicellare
TGGTATGACTTAGTAATTTGATGCCTCGATAGTTTTGACATTGTTGAACGTCTCCTTTGTCCTTGTACAAGGGGATTAACCTACTCAATCTCTATTCATCCAGCATCTTGGCTGACACGAGAATCTCATTAAAGAGCTTTACTAACCACTCAACAATGACAACTCCTATTTGTTTCCATACCTCTATAGGGATGCCATCCGTTCCTACAACCCTTTCGCTCCCTATCCCTCTCAATACCTTTGTAACTTCTCCCCTTGTGATCATCCCCCATGAGTTCCTGTTTAGAAAAAGTCCCAAAACGAGAGGTTCCCCTAACTCTATGTTGACCATTATGTCTTCGTTATACAGGCCATAAAAGTACCTCTTCCATCTCCTCTTGATGGCTTGGTCATCTGTGAGTACCTGTCCCTCTTCATCATGTATACAGCAGGCTTGGTTGAAATCTGCCACCTCACATGCCCTAACTCTCGATATCTTGAAAATTCTTTATGCTCCTCTGACTATATCCAAATCCCTGTACATAGTCTCTTACTCTTTTCCTTTAGACACTGAAACAGCCTTCTTTGCCTTTTATTTTTCCAGTTTATACCTCACTCTATTAATTATCTACTCCTCTTCTATTGCACTTGCCAATAGATCTTTAAATGCTCTCTTTTTTGCCTTTACTGCCCTTAGACCTCATCAGACCACCATCAGGATTCCATCTGGCCCCCACCCCGTCTTCTAGAAACCCCTAGGAGTTTAGTGGCAGTCTCTCTCACTACATGGGCTACTCCCTGTCACATCCTATTTCCATCCCCACGTACACCCCATGGTGCATTCTTCCTGACCTGAGTCTTAAAATGTTCCACCATGTCCCCTTTAATTCTTCCCCATCTGATTTTGCGGCATGGCTTGGACATCAGCTGTGCTTTCCATCCTTTGATTCCTATAACCAAAACTAACAATTTATATTGGGTAGATAAGCATGCTGCTGGAAGTACTTTGCAATCCTTGCACCATGATCTAGCTCTTGTCCTGATAAGGTGATAATCAATTTACATTTTGGTTGTGCTACTCTAACGTTACCAAGTGTGCTTCATTTTTCTTAAAGAAGGAATTTACTATTACTAACTCAAAAGCTATGGTCATGTCCAATAAATCAAACCCACTATCATATCTAATGTCGTATTCAAAGCCCCCATAATTACCTGTATAACCGTTTGAATTAACCCCTATATGCCCATTAAAATCCCCTCCTAGGATAATCTGCTCAGTATTAGAGATTTGTAAAAACACCCCCTCCAACGTCTCCTAGAATGTACGCTTTTGATGTCCTTCTGTGCCAGCTTGAGGTGCATAAGCACATACATTGAGAACTACACTACTTAAAACAATTTTTGCCATCACTATCCTATCATTGACCCTTGTAATCCCCACTACTATGTTCACCAGTCCCTTGTCCACTAAAATACCTACCCCATTTTGCTTCTTTGTACTACCCGAGTACCATAATTTGAACCCCCTATCACCTTTACTTTAACTCCTGCCCACTTAGTCTCCTAAATGCATGCTATTTAGATCATATACTTATCTAAAATCTCTACCAATTCTAAGGATTTTCCCGTGAGGGTCCCTACATTCCACGAGCCTATCCTTACTACATCATCTTTGTCTGAATTCCTGGATATTGCACGTATACTGATTCCATTCGTGCGAACCGACTGCATCCCTCCTAACTCGTGTCTCTTATGTTTCTTGCACTTACTCTTTTAAGAAAACCTTGAACGTTACAGCTAATAGACCTTACCATAGAAGGAGATAAGAATAATCTGTAATAGTCACAACAAATAATAATAATAATACTAAAGATAATAATGATAAAACTAAGGCTAATAAGAAACTCAATAAAAGGATAAAAGTAGTAGAATAATAATAATAACAACAACAATAAAAAAAACTAAGAATAGGGAAAATAATGATAGTAAAGAAGATAAAGTTAATAAATAAATAAATAAATAAAAATAACAATAAGGATACTACTGCTAATAAAATAATAATAATAATACTAGTACCAGACAACTAACAATTGTAAAATAGTACTACTATTAATAAAAAGAAGTCGGTGATAGAAATCTTCAGCAATGATTAATTAATTAGGCATGGATGACAGAATCGTAAATGGGAAGGGCACGTAGGAACACAATTTGAAGAATCAATGCCCATGCAAGTCCCTTGGACCAATTGGAAAAAGAAATAACAACAAACCATGATTGTCAAAGCTTTGTCTCCCAGAAAGCGTCCAGTGTTGATTCTGCTATAGAAAGCTTCAGCAAAGAAAAGTTGAAGAGTCAAGTTAAAAGGAAAAAAAAAAGCCAAGGGGATTGTCTTATATTAATAGCTGCGTCAGGTTCTAAAGTGGACGACCAACGGTACTCAAAAGGAATGATTGATTACCTCTCTCTCACCATAGCAGACTTGTCAGGCGGCTCAAAGAGGGTAACAAATGGGACTTTTGGTGTGTCAGACACTATACGCCAATTAAATATGTTTGTCCAGAACGAGCAAAACCGCCGACCCTCGCCGTCCCCGGACACTGACGTGTTAGAACTAACAAGAGCTACATACAGATCCATCCCAATATGGTTTTGTCATTAGCGAGGACCAACGCTAGTAAGGTCTAACGTTCTTGCTCCGTTGAAATCTAGCCATGAGCTTGGCTTTCAGGCCAACTTTTGTTCCTAAGACTATCGGCGACTTTCTTAAGGAGTTGTCGGTGATTGGAGATGTCTCCGACAAGGTTTCTAAAGTTGATGGTTTTGGAAAGGTTTAGGAAGATGAGATGAGGAAGGTCGATGCGTTTAAACGTGAACTCCCACTTTGCCTACTCCTCTTGAACGATGCGATTCTATTTCTGAAAGAAGAGGGCAAAGCAATGCGTAGCATCAACGAGTACACCAGTCTTAGAAGAGTTCATTCCATTGAAAAAAAAACTGTGATGACAATGAAAATGGTGAAATGAAGGAGAAGAACTCTAGAGACAAGAAAAAACTAGATGAGCTCTGTTCAGTTAAGGAACATTGATGATCACACATCTAATAAAAAAACCATCTTTTATTCAAAAAAGAGAACCCAACCCCCTTTTACAGTGGTTGAGAGTAAATGGAACTAGATCTCTCATGTGCTCGTGACTGCATACTCCGCCTAAGCTAGAAGCCCACGAGCATCATCCCCCTCAGCAACTTAGGATCATCCACTAGTACATAACAAAACTCTAGACTATATAAATAAACACCCATTACCAATACGGGTGCAACTCAAGGGAGATGGCTTAAAAAAGAAACAACTTACGAACCATAATATGCCTATTGACCCCGACACAAACTTGCACTGAAAATTTGAAAAGCACAAAGTGAAAGTGTGCACTTGGGAATTGGGCGTTGGGGCTGAGATGCCATGCATATATTACCGAAACAATAAAACTAGCTATTACCTTCACCAAAGCTAGCAGTGGCGAGGCAGGCAGACACCTTCTTTTAATATATGTTTTCTCTTAATACCATGCACATATTTAATAAAATAAGTAAAATCTAAATTAGAATGATTTCATTCTTTACAATCTTTGTATTCTTTCTTTATGTATGTTACTTAGATGTTTATGTCATAAATGAGCTAAACTTTCTTCTAATAAACTATGTTTAATACCAACATTTAATGCAAGGCCAACAAAGTATCAGTAAAAAGATCATCAAACTTTAATTTGTATAAACGATCACGAAACTAATAAAATTGTTATTATTAAATAAAATGCAGCATACGTTTCAAAACTTAAAGAAATATCCAACTTTATTAACTTTAGACAAAGAAATTAAAATTTGAGAAACAGTAGGAACATAAAGTGTTTGGAAAAGTTATAAATAATGTCTAATACCTAAATTCAAATGATAAGTTCCAATGGCTTTAACTTGATCTTTGATTTAATTACCAATAAATATAGAATTTTGATTTGAGTTTATGGTTTAGTCATGAGGAATCCCTGCATCATATTTAATTGGTAAAACCAAATTGAAGTCATCAAGTATTAAAAGGAAAATTTGTAAAATTTAATTCAAAATGTACGAAAGCACTATACTTACCTTTCTTTTCAAACCATGCCTTATCAATAAATAAAAATGCTCATTAATTGTTTCACAAATATCTCCTTCCATATAATTGTCCAATTTCATTCTATTATATGAAATCCTATCCCTTTTTCTATATTAACTCCTTTAAATTGACTTTAGGATTGCTAATCCTAATTACGATGACTGGTTCTAGTTTCAAAGCAACTTCCTTATAATTGTTGATTTTCCATTTCAAGTCTTATGTAACTACTTTAGGCATTTTCTTTAGATTCCAAGGCATTAACCAAGTTCGAGTAGCTTAAGTAGGTGTTCAAAACGACATTGTTTGGATTAAAACTAAACGATGTCATTTTTATTTATGAACAATTCGACAGTTATTGATGGAACAACAGCTTCGTCGGTATTTTACCGACAAAAATGTGGTTCCATCGGTAATTTAAGTGCTTATTTTCCCTCCAACCATTGCCACCTATTTTTACGATAGACTCTACTATTCTGTTGTTATATTCTGTCGGAAAAATCTCGAGAATAATTTCCCTCAACATTTATCGATGAATATTTTGGCGGTGGAAAATCAATTACCGTCGCTAATTTAGTACGCCATATTTTTCGTTGGTAATGTGTTATTTTCTTGTAGTGTCTCTTTTGATTTTAGGTTGCACTATGTTTTTTCCCTTTTTCATAATATGAACCTTTTATTGAGGAACAAAAGAAATTAACATAAGTTAGTTATCGAACTCAGGCATTAAAAGTTATCCAAAAATGTTAACTTTGTCAATGTGACATTTATCTAATCATGCAGCATTTGTGCTTGGCAGTAAAAACACATATCAAAATTTTCTCTTAATTGCAAAATTATAATGATTCCATTCATGGCAATTACAAAATTGACGTTGAAACATATTATAATATCCATCTTTGAGACCTTCCATCCTTTGCTAGAAGCTCATAATATGAGTCTATGTATGCTGACATTAATTCCTTGTTACCATTAGCTTTACAAAATCAATAAATTTCATAAAAGAGGATTGTACAAATTACCACCACACTTTTCTTACACGTCTATATCTATCAGCTTCCTTATTACAGTGAAATAAAAAATTTGCGAACCCTAAAACCCTCACAAAATTCTTCATAATACAATGACATAATTGATTTTGACAATTATTGTGACTATTATTAGGAATGACAAAAATGTCCTAGTTCGGCCTAATCCAGCTCAGCCTGACTCAAAATTAATAAATTCAATTTATGTTAATTGAATTTTAGGCTAGACTTAACTCTTTTTTATTTCAAATTTTGAAATGAACTTGAGCTTTTTTTAATTTTAGGCTAGACTTAAATTTGAACTCATGTCTTTTTTTGCACTTTAAATTGAACTTTGTTTGAACTTTCATGGTTTGTGTACAGATTGAAACTTGAACTTCTTTCATATAAAAATGATATTATTTTATATTTTAATAAATATGTGAAACTCAATTGGGTTCAAGTTTGAGACGAAAGCTTCAAACTCAATCAATGTTCAATCAAATTATCCAAAACTTTATCAAATCCTGACTTAATTGTTATTGATCCACATGAACCAATTTAGAAATATTATTCACAATGGTTGATTATATAGTATGAGAGTTTCTACTTAGAATCATTTAGAAAGTATACATTATTGATTATAAGATAATAATATAAATAATAAAAGATGCATCTTTGTAAGAGAATAGAAAGTATGTTCCTCCTTCGTACTCCATTATTATTTCTTTTGTCGAATCTTCTTCTTTTTTTTTTCTAGTAATCCTATATCCAAAAAATGGGAGATACATTAAGTTTTTTTAAAACTTTTGTGACCTTTAAGTTAGATACTGAATCAGAGATAAGGTGATTGGCTAGTGGACCTTTAAAATTTTTATTCTAGAAATTGCAAATTAAACAAGATGAACTATCGTTATCAGAAAAATACACTTAAACTGTTAGTGGGCAAGAATTCAGGGCAAGAAATAAAGAGAATATATGTTCATCAATACACAGAATTCCCACACAGATAGTAGATAAATTCACTCTAGAATGCAGCCAAATCTATTACCCCCTTTAGTGAAAAGCGGTCTGCCATATTAATTACAGGCTCATTGCAGCATTATATGGTTATGTATTCGTGTATATGCATGCAAGTTCGAGTATATACTAACTTCAAGGCGTAGAAAACTTATAAAATGGACTGTGCATGTTCAGCTATCCACCACATTTTCAAACTCCAGGAAGATATCTAGCTGTCAACAACCAGGCTGATGAAACTGGAAAACTCAGAACTTCACTATCTAACAGCTAAAGAGATATGCTCATCTACCTGGCAACAAATTCTATAGTCTTTACGTATAGTCGAATAAAGGTTAAAATTTCGAAACTCAGAAGCCTATAGGTCTTGATCGAGCAAGAAGCATTCTTAGTTAATTACTTATACCCTTTTAACATGCCCCCTGTCTTATGTTGATCTGTAGTAAAAGCACAAGCGAGTTTGCATCAATTGAAGGTTGCTGTCTGATCATGCGTAAATTCAAGCCATTGGAAATGGAGCAACTGAGTGAAACTTAGAGCTCATATTCAAGGGATGAACTGCCATTATGAATTAGATATTAAATGAGTTTTCTTAAGTAATTTAAGGAAGTGATGAGTTTATAAATTCAATCGTTTTTGCTGTTGGTGGTTCTAAGATTTTGGCAAATGCTAAATGCTTGAACATATTGATGAGGAAAAAACCCACCCACATTTTCCTTCATTGCTACATCCGTAAATTTTTGCCGTGTTATTAATGCTATTTGCTGACAAATCAAACTTCAATAAAGTCATCTTAGATGCTCACTGAAATCTCTTATCTCTACATATGTACTTGAAAGTTATGATAAGTCAGCCAAACATATGAGATTTGAGAAGGAATTATAATTGGTCTTTCTTGCAGATTGAAGAACAAGAAATTTGATACTTCGTACACACCTTAAAGCACAGTTCAAAGAGAACAATACACCTGAAGACTAATCCTGTGGTTTCCCTTTTCCCATAACAGCAATATACAAACAGCTAACAATTTGTTCAATCAAATTCTATCGACGACTAGAATTAGGCGGAGAATACTCACAGACCACCTCAGTTTCCACTTCTCTTCTATGGAAATTCCTGTGACACCCACAAGCAGCACAGAGAAGAGAATCATTAGTTCCCTCCTCTCCACTTGCCATGAATTCTCTGCAGCCATCCACCGCATAGCCTCCGATGTTCGCTGCGTGATTCTTCTGACATTCACCGTATCGCACGCTTCTCATCACAGAAGATGAAGTTGTTGTTCTTCCAGACCCATCTCGTTTTTGTACGCGTTTCTTCATCATCTTAAAAAACCTACTTCTCGTATATGCGTTGGTGGGAAGCTTAGTTACTATTCAGTTTGGTTATCCAAATATAGAACTGGAAAACGCCAGCTTTTGAATTGGATTGAGCTAGAAGTAAAAGAAGGGTGTACCTTGCTATAACTTTTGTGTGTATGTAACAATGTACTAGTGACTATATCCCTAACCCTAGTTAGCATCCATACTTATAAGATATCTTTAGTGCTATACGATTAGACGTAATATAGAAAAATGCCACTAGCAGCCGTTCTTTTTCTTGTTTATTTTACCTTATTATTATTTTTGTTTCTGGCAAAATTAATGAAATTTCTTATTTTGTTATAGACAAATCATAATTTCAATCAACCCTTATCTTCATTGTGAATACGTTTTGAAAGAGCTTCCATTATTTTAGTGAAAAGTTAGAGGAAAGTGTTGGCATATAGAATCGTATATCTTCAACTTTATAAACACATTATTCACTTTTTTTCCGAATTAAAGATCCAATTTTCGTTCAAAAAAATCCAATAGGTATCATCTCAAATTCAATCTTCAAATTTAAAAACTACAAGTGCGGTAGAATTTTTATAAAAAAGGGACTATCTCCTATCATGCCATTTAATTTATTGGAAAGAAATGATTCAAATACTGAGATATAGGTTATCAACTAATTCCGTGGATTATAAAACCATAGGTGGTGAGTTTGGACCAGCAATGGAGATTATTCTTGTTCTTATTCAAGAGCTGAGGTCGTGCAAAACCCTTGAGTGGAAAATTGGACATGATATTTCAACTGCCTCTGAAGACATTAGAGAGAAAGATGAAGATTTTTGATTGATTGGGGGTGGCCCTAAATGCGATCATCATCAAAGAAAACTTTCATTTGTGTACTAAAATAGGGATTAATACTCAGTCGTATGTAGTGAGTAATTGGCTTGTCTAATAAATTTGAGTGGGTCAGAAATGACTCTAAAAAGGCAAGTCTTCATGGCCCCTTCAGACTGTGGCAACAACTCTTGTCTAATACCTAAGATTCTATGCTTACTTATTTGATGAATTGAAGCATCGCCCACCGTTTGTGAATGAACTCAACTTCTCGTCAAGGACAAACATAACTTTCCAAAATCTAAACCTCTCTCAGATGCTTTTCAACTTTTGAAGTATTAGGCTACGTGTCGCAATCCTGAACTAAGTTGCTTGTGATAGAAACAAAATACACAAATTATTAAAGACAGAACAAAGTAGTTTAACTATTAAGGGGAATTTAATCAAGTATACTCCTTCTCAACAAAAGAGAAAGTTAGTTTATACCTAAATTGTAATTTCAACGGTTTTATTTGATGAATATCAGTAATTATTATTATAAATAATAAAAACATAAGATTATTTTTAATTATTATTTAAAAGAGACTGATTAAATAGCTAGTAGCTATTTATTACAACTTAACATGCAAGAATATAGTTCAATTTTTTTCACAGAATTATTTTGTTGAAAATATGTGTTTTTCAAATTCGTTTATCCATTTTATACTTTTCAGTTTGTATTATATTTATTTTTGACCATTGTTTTTTCCTGATATCTTTATATATAGGTAGTTAAAATAATAATTAATTAAATTTAAAATGAAATAACGTTTTTATGCATTAAATTTTTCTTAGCAAGCGTGTTGGTTTATTTTATTTTATAGAAATAGATTTTCTTTTGCATCTTTACTCTCTTTTTTTTTCTATTTTTTAAACTTCATTTTCGTGCATGCTAGGTTGTAGGAATTTCAAAGTTTTGCCATATAAACCTGAAGAAGCCATAGGAATATATCTTTCTCTAAACATATAAAGTAAAACTAGATATAATGGTAAGTTGGTGCTAAATAGTCAAAAGAAGTAGTAGCAAGTGTGCCAACCTAAAAATTGCTTTATTAGAAAAGAAAGTCCCCCACCCCCACTTTTTAAATATATTTCTAGTAATTTAATTCACGGGGTCCTTCAATAGAAAAGTCTGAGAAGGCTCCACCATACCAAATTTAAATTTGCAAGAGGAAAAAGAAAGTGGCTCACTCTCTTTCTCAATCAAGTTCCAGTTTTAAAATCATGTGCATAATGTTTCGACCTGAGGAAAGAGACTAGGGACAGAGACACGTGTGGTTCTCAATAATTAAGGAACATGAGCATTCACATACACCATTTACTTAAAAAATGTTATCAGAAACCTCGCTGTGAAGATATATTCTGATGGTATTTCCTTATACTTTTTCCCATATTGTACTGATACTGAATTTTCAGGCAACTGAAAAAGTTGTTTTAAATATTAATAATAACTCGTTGAGGGGTAAACTTTTAATTTTTTTTATACAAGTGTTAAAAATTTTAAATAAAATTTATAAATGTTAATTCAAAACATTTATTTAAATAAAATTACGAGGTGGTAAATATAACAAGAATTGATTATGATGATTTGATTTTTTATGATTCTCCTTTTTATTTTATATTATTGTTAACTATATAAATATTTTAAATTCATAACTTTCATTTTAGAAAATTTAAAACTTAATTAAAAAGATTTAACACTAAAGTTATTATTTATCCTTTTTAGTATAATAAATAAGCTTGTTTACTTGTAACCTACAAGTAAACAAGCTTATTTATTATACTAAAAAGGATACAAGTGACCTTCGACAACCCTTTTAGGTGTACGACTTTATAGCAATTTAAGCTTCTTTTATTGGAAGGAAAGTAAGATTATGCCATCGTTACTGTACACTGTGCAGGAATTTCTAAGTGTAGAGCTACAACTTTACTTTGTTAACAATGACACTTGATTTATATACAGAAAGAAGCATCTTTGAAAATTGGAGATATTACAGAGAAGACACAGAATAAATAGTTTGATGTGGCTATCTATAATATCCTCTGGAGGAATTGTCTCAGAGGCAAAAGCAGTAGTTAATTTTTAAGGAGCAGCTATAGTGTTTTGGAATGTCAACTGTAGGCATTATATATTCCCACAACAGTTAACATTTCTTGTCAATATATGAATTAGAAGTCCATACTTGGACGGGAAACTCTTATAAAAGTGCTGTTGATGATTGAATTTGTCTTTTATTAATCATTATCCGTCAATAAATCTTAATTACTAACCTAGATTTTAAGATTTGAGATTCTACATTGACTGATGCAAAGCTAATCAATCCAAATTTGAATATCGTGTAACTTACGAATGTAATAGTAACAAATGATTTACTTCAAATCGAGGCCAGGGTTGGGGTGGATGGATTATACGAAACTAGGAATATGAAAATTGTTCTTTTTGTGCTTAAAGTAGCCTAGTCATTAACGAGTTCAATTTAAGTTTCTCTTATTTTTGTCATTTTGATAGAAAGTGCTTAGTTCTGAAATAAGGCAAAGTACGGCCTTTCATTTGACTTGTATCATAGCAAAATCTATTCTAAGTTTTCCATCAGGTTTAGTAGCATTACAGATATATATTAATTACCACTGCAACATACAAGTCTGACCTTGATTTAGACCTCATATAACTGTACTTGGACTAAGATGTTGAAATAGACGGGGACTGTTATTATAACTCAGGAAAGGATTATGATGAGACCCGTTGCTCCTTACCCACCCTACCCATGCTAGTGAGTCCTACAGTATCCTTTGGTTCCACAACCATCTTCGAAAGTCCATTGTGGGAAAAAAAAAAAAAATCCTAAAAAAAGTTGATTGATGTAACTTAGCTTGTCAATGCCTGTAGAATAGACTAAGACCCACTATGGTTCTTTGCACATGAGATAAAACATAACTTGTCAAAACCCCAACGCTTTCCTTCTCGTCGTCTGTCTGTCTATCCGCTCATAAGGTCGCAACTAGCATGATCAACGTGAAAGACGCTTTCATTTGCTCCATATGCTATCGAGTTTGGTATGATGTCCATCAAAAAGATTCAAGTTGCAATACATACAACAATTTCCTTCCTGTAAGCAACTGCTCCTGGAATTTGACCGTTCAGTTCACGATTGTCTTTGATCAGTATCATTTACGTGATTGGTGTTATCATCTTGAGTCATTAGACTAATAACACTGGGACACTAAACCAAAACTTGGATTGTAGCTAGATCTATCCAATAACATTTCTTTTACCGCATCAACTAACATATACAGGCAACACCAAATTTTAGAGGAAGCAACTTTGCCTTACTATTTGGATTGAGTTAAAGAAATAAAGTTGATAAAAAAATGTCAATTGAGACTGATGAGTTAATAGGTCAGTTAAACATGTCGTTTCATTAGTCTCTATCCTTGCATCTACTAAAATTTTCTCTTTCATTTCTTGCCTGCCTTTATTTTCTCTTATCAAATTAATATACGGTCAAATAATGATGAGCTTTACTATTTTAGTCAATATCCACAAAAATCTCGAAGCCAAAGATAGACAGCACTACAACCTGGAGGGAGAGAGGAGAGAGGGGAGAGGGAACTGATAACTTCAATAACAAGGCCCGCAAGCAACCAACTATTTGGTGAGCCATTTGCGTCCAGCAAAAAGAATATCACATCAGACGTTTGCTGCAAAATTAGAAATGATCAAAAGGACCGGGGCCGACCAGATTGCTAAGCCATTTTTATGTCAATAATGTGGAGGGCTCACACATTGGAAGTTGTTGTTCATGCTTATACCATTTCATTTTGGATTTTCGATTCTAATTCATTCAAATTTGTTGAAATGTAAATTAGAAATTAAAAACTTAAAAAAAAAAATTCAACTAAAAATCGCATTAATCCTACATTTATTAGAAGTTAATTTCTAAATACGAAGAACTTTTTTCTATTTTATCTAATCTCAGTGGTTATTATATTTTTATTCCTTCAAAGTAAATATGAAGCCTTTCATAATTTTCAGTAGATAGAAAAATCCTTCTTCAAGCAAAATAATTATATTTAGGAATATTTGTGAATTCTTTTATGATATTCCCTATAATTTATATTTGGTGTAATAATATATTTGATCTTATACTTTAATATAATTTATAATTATAAAAAATTGTATTTAATTTATCAATTTTATATTATGGTTGAAAGAGTCACTACAAGAAATATAGTGAAAGTAAAAGTTGTCACTAAAAGCAGTAATATTAATCACTATTATTAATAGTGTTCAATCTTTGAAGTCGTCACCTCGCATCACAAATACCTCCGTTACTAATGAAATAGTGCATAATTTAAGAAATCGTCACAATTATGCAACATTTTGTGACACTAAAACTTGTGAAATATGTGACAAAACTATATGGTCACAATAACTTTACATATTTATGACAAATTTAACGTTATAAATAATATAAAATAGTGACGAATTAAGTCGTAACAGAACTTCATTATATTGTGACAAAAGTGCTAACACTAAAACTTATGAAATGTGTGATAATACTATACGGTCACAACAACTTTACATATTTATGACAAGTTTGTTGACACAAATAATATAAATTAGTGACGAATAAAGTAACAGTACTTCATCTTATTGTTACAACATTATCGCCTCTAAAATAACTATAAATAGTGAAAAAATATTTGTCACTAATAATTTTTTTATCAGTGTCCATTACTTCTCGGTCACTAATATTTTAATAAAAAAGTGTCAACATTGTTTCGTCACAAAAATGAAAATAGGTTCTTACAAAAAGTATTTTCACTAATGTGTTTATTATTATCACAAATAAAACTATCAATTCATCAACGAAATTACATTAGTTATAAAAGAAATTTGCATCAGTGGCTATATTGTCTAACATATTTCATCACAAGTATGAAAGTTATATGTTATAATAATGTTCTCATTAAAACAATAAATGTTACAATTAATTTATCACTATTGTGTTAGTGTTTGTCGCAAATAATATTATTAAATTTAACATTTTAATTACTTAATCAATAAAAAATTTTGCGTTGATGGCCATAAAATAGAAGTTGTCACAAATGATACAGATTTTTAGTGTCAAGATATTATTAGACAAGCAAATAAAAAATATTTGTATATATAAATTATATAAAAATGTCAAAATGTACAAAATTCTACTTTCCAATATATAAAATTGGGAATTTTAATATCCAAGAAAATTATTTATTACAATTATCTCAAACTATTACGTACTAATTTAAGTTAAAACTTTCTAAGGCCAAATTTCCTGGCTATTCTTCAGGATGAAGTTCACTATTGATTTGTTTCCTACAAAATAAATAAAAATAAAATCAGTTAATTAGTTTATAAAATATTAAGCTATAAATTTAGTACTAACATTTTATAATGATATAATGATATTGATAAGAAGTGATACTAACTATTCTAGATTCTATAAATTTATAAACTTATATGAGCAGTTGGGGTATTTGATATTGTGACAATTAATGGATCTCCAATTAAGGCAAAAGAATTGAGTAACAAACTAGGAATTACTCAATTATTTGTCAAATATGTAAAAACGACTGAAATTTGTTTCATTTCTGGGGCTTGCTTCTCAATAGCTATATCTTGGGCTTGAATATTTTCATTTTGTATTTTTGTGATTTCAATAAGTCTTGCAATTTCATCGTCTAAATCACTTGCATATTTCTTTGTAGCCTCAATTTCAGCTAGAATTTTACTTTTTTCTCGAGGCTTTTATCTCTTTAACACCGAAACCTTGCGAATAGCTTGACTTTCTTTACAGGACAAGACCAAAATGCTCAACGAGTGGTAGAGGTGTAGACGAAACCTTTTATTTATTTTTCCCTCTTCTTGAAGTTTATTCTACATATTTAGATAAAATTTGAAAATTTAGCAAAGTAAATTTAATTTTTTAAAAAAATATCTAATTTGACTATAACTTTCATACCATTATTTCTTCTCCATTTGGAACAGACCAAGTTTCATTTGGTTTTTGTCACGATACCTTCTAAACTTTAACAGCATTGAACCACTAATCAGAATCTTTATCTTTCTAAAAAGAAAAAAAGACAAAGACAAAGACAAAGAAAATTAATGACTAATTGGAACTTATTTTTTAAGAAAAATATAATTTTAATTTTAAATAAATAAAATTTTACTTTACTATCCATATGCAATTGGTAAAATTGACTTTGTATCAGAAACTGATTTCATCTTTTGATTTCTCTTATTACTTGTGTTTCTTTCGCTTTGCTCCTATACATTGATAACTAATTTATTTTTAATGAATGAAAACAACTAACAAAATAAGTTAAAGTATTTAAATTTTAAAATTACCTTAAAATTTAGAGTCTCCCATTTATTCTCAATTAGCCATTGCCAATCACCTTCCTCCACATCCTTCGGGCAATCTTTGCTCTTGAGACAGCTTTTGGGTAAATGATAATGTCGATTTTTATGTTGTGCATGCACTTGTTACATCACATAAGATTGCACCTGATTTGAGAAATTGAATTTATCCTAAAATTCATATGAAAATATAGTTAGGAAAATTAAGAAGCAAATTCAATGCAACAATAAAATTAAACTCTATTGCAATTAAAAAAAGTGTGATACCTTTAAAAATAATCACATTGCCTTCTTATTATTCTAAAAAATCTCTTGCTAACTAGAGACACGATGTGATGCAAGTTTACGAATGCATATAATAACTTTCAACTTGAAAAAGCTAGCATGCTTACCACATACCTTATAGTATAGAGGAGGAAATTAAACATTAATTTGTTTTCCTACAATTTTCTTCTTGGCAAGTCTAACATTAATTGTTGGTCCTTGTCTATGTTTTTTAAAATTTACATTTTCTATTTAAAAAATAAAAATTAATAGATATATAAAATATATATTAAAAATTTAAATATATAATTATATAATTTTGAACGTCATGGTACTAGTAGTAATAACTTGTCCTTCTATTTATTAGTCCATTTAAGGTGAGGAGGACAAGGTTATCATCTAAGAAGAGTCTTCGGTAGTGATGGACACTGTATTGAGGTGCTCGATGATGGTGCTAGGACCCTTTTTGAAATTGTGGAGTTTCCGATAAAGGAGGGAGCATTATAATGCAGACTGAAGCATGAAGTGATCATCAATGCCAATCCAGAGATTGCATGCTGTGGTGTGTTTAAGGGCAAGTCACGCTATGGAGCTAAAAGGGATTTGGTGAGGAAACAGTAAACAGGTTGATCCATTCTCTTCCATTTGGCGTAATCAGTGGATTGAGAGTCACAGATATTGTCCGGAGGTGTAATGGTCCCATCATGGTATTCAATAAGATCAAAGATAATTACGATAGATCTAATTTGGTTTCGCCAGGCCAAGTAGTTCGTAGAGTCTAGTGGTGTAGTGAGAAAATTGGTCATCTGATTGAAGGGCAATGTAGGTAAGCTATGTTCTGACATATTCTCGTCTTTGAAATTCTACTGGTATTGTGTTGATTCTGTTGATATGTGGTTGTGTATAAGCTGCTAATATTTGTTGTGTTCTGGAAGTGAAAAGAAAATTTTAGAAAATTAATATGTGATGTGTTGCTAGATTTGGAGGTATAAATTGATATCAATTCTAATTTGGGGTTGTTCTGTGGATATGTATGTGTGGAGTTTTTTGAATTCGTTAGCTTGTGTTTTGGGGGAAAAAAAAATGCTAGATGTCTCTGATCCAGTAGAGAAATAAGAAGAAATGACAAAGTTTTGTTTTGTGTTATTAACTGAGGAAAACAACTATTAATATACATCTCTGATGATTACTAGAAAAATATAAATAAAATAAAGATAAGACTAAATAAATGATTACAACAAAAGTGACACATACATGTGAAAATAATGATAAAATATACAATAGCTTATGATTAAGTTACTGGGATGTTATCAAATGCTTTAATAATCATTAATTTTCAATCAGAAATAATAAAATATAGAAATATCAAGTATGTTACAAGCTCCAGCAAAATTCCCTTATTTTGTTAGCTTCCAAAGTATAACAGATTTTCAAAAATAAAGTAAAAGTAGAGCAGTATTTTGTTGAAGACCACAAATAGCACACACTCCTCGTTGATATTCTTTGAGATGAGAGGGTCAGGAAGGGTAGAAGGTTAATAGGATGGACAAAAGGCATCAAACCTTTACTAAATGGTAGGTGGGAGAGGGCAGACGGCTGTGTCGTTTAGTTCTTTTAGTTGGGCCAGACGCTTGGGCTGTTTGCACTTGTAGATTTATCCTAAAAGGCACGAGAGGAGAGGACCACACGCCCAACCCCGCCAATCATCATCTTTCTCTCTCTT
The DNA here is from genome assembly GCA_027563575.1 of Erythroxylum pedicellare. NCBI lineage: Eukaryota > Viridiplantae > Streptophyta > Magnoliopsida > Malpighiales > Erythroxylaceae > Erythroxylum > Erythroxylum pedicellare. The sequence goes on from JAOQMP010000006.1 coordinate 34,552,824, forward strand.
ATGTTTCTTAAAATTTTATTGGCCCATCCAACCTAGAACATACCCAAAGTTGACAATCATTATCAGTTCTTTATTTTGCAACATACGTCATTTGGTTCCTTAGATGTTGGGTTCCTCATGATTCAGCTTTCTTTTAATTCTTGTCGGTTCATCATGATGTTGATTCCTATTCTTTTTGGGTCTATTAATGGTTTTTGCCATCTCAGCTTGGCGGGTTACTTGTCAAAATTGGGTACATGAGAATGGAAAAGCAACCAAATACATAAATTAACAATATCATATTTTCCATCTTCGAAGAAACTTCAAACATTAACCATAACAGAGATGGGTTAACTTTCTATATATGTGTCAGCTACATTGAACTCGTCATTATGAAAATATGGAATGATCTTTATGCCACTCATGTAATGCAATATGATGTTTCATTCGTTTTTGGTTTTGTTTTGGATATTGCATACCCGACCGGTTAGCATCTTAGGTTGGATCATTAGACCCTGATGTCGAAGGACCAGTCGTATTGTCGCTGGCCCGTGTCGCTAGGGCTACTGCTATAAAGGTTTTCTTTTTGTTCTATAAGAAGCACCAATCTTTTTGATCGGCAATCTCACTTTACTCCTTCAAAGCAAGATTCAACCTTCTTATGTGATCTTCGACTAATTTATTTGTTCTCGAATATCTTACGACCTTTGCATTGTTTAACTCTTATATTCGTAAGAAAATTACGAAAGCACTAGAATAGTAAAAAGAAACAATAAGAATACGAGAAAGAGATACAACTTAAAAGCCAACATCCACATCTAATTAAGACTCCATCTAATGAGATTAAACTATATTATAATAACAAGATAAAAAATTACATTATCTGGGAATGTTTATCCATATCTACGAAGATCTCCTCTATTTTCAGATGATCTTCCACATGATCTTTATCTTTTAAAGTTGATGTCTATCTATTGTGACCTTATTCGCCATATCATCCAGGATCTCCTTATTTCTATTCGTTGATATGAGTCATCCAAGCTAACAGCACTGTTAGAAAATAATCAATATCAAACACAATCACAGAGATCATGTGATAAAACCCAATCACAAAGATCATGTTAAACAGGATCATTTCATATGCATATAAAACAAAAAAAAAACATACTTAGTTTATTGTTGTAGTTTTATCGATTAAAGAACGTTTTCACCAACTTTAATTGCAGAAATCTTCTTTTATTTTTCTGTACACTTGATAGATAAAGAACCTATAAAAACATACACAGATGCATATATATCTCGTTTTGTTCTTCATATAACCACTCTTTGTAGTTATTTCAAGAGTATAATGACTATTATACCCTTCATGAGTGTAATAATGACTCATATTTCCCACTCACACATGATGGGTTTAATCTTAAAAGCAAACTCTATAATACTCATACTTGTTCAATAACCAGTCTGACCAGCATACGACGAGAGCACAGTGCCATATATCTGTAAGGAGCATATGACATCTCAATTAACAAATTGATCCTAGGCTTAGGTGTCCTTGAGTAGACATTGTATGCTATACTCTAGGTTATATATCACATTTGCACTTTTCTTTGATCTCCTTTAGTTTCTTGTGTCACGACTGTATTCAAGTTCTCTACTAAAGAGACAATGGCCATCTATGAATACTTTTCATGCGAGTTAATGATCTAAATTAAGTGACCTTCCTCAATTCTCAATTCTCTTTTGAATTAAATTTAATGCTTTAGTAGGATTATTCCATATGATCATATCTTGTATGATCTTTTGGCAATAGCCTAAAGTAGCAAACCTTAAATTCAATTCTCAAGAATGAAACAAGAGTCATAAGGGTATATGATGAGGTTTTTCTCAACCACAAGGGTCTCACACAATGTAAGATGAGATATGGCAATTTACATTAATCCCTCTCTTTAGTCAGTTATGCACACATGGTACGAGTCATGTGCTACGATATTTACCCACGTCGTTTAACTTGAACATATCTTTCATTTAAGAAATACTGTACAAATGATAGTTCAAACATACTCAATGTTTAACTGGAGTTCACTTATTTACTCAAAACTTGTTCAGAACTCACATCTGGTAACGTAAGACATATATAGTGACTAACAAATCACGTTGAACCAATTTCTTTGCGGCATTTATGATTTAAGTTTCTTACTCTCAATTATCACCTAGATAATAAAATTTAAACATGCCTCATCTTTAGTGAACATAAACACTAGAGGTGATTTCCCATGTGAGAGGGCCAATCTATAAATTGTCTCATATACTTATGATTCATCCCAAAATATATTTATACACAAACATATATATTTATGAATCAAATGATACACAATGTATAATCTTCATCATACATTATATCCAAACATATGACATTAGACTGAGTGAACATAAATAGAGAAATGTTTGTCAGTACATTTCAACATCTATGCAGTCCTAGTGACTTTACATGCCCAATGTATACATCTCTACAAATTGGCTTTGTCATTGGGACTACTATCATATCTCACGTAGATATGTATCTCATGTTTAGTTCTCCTCGTGCAACTATATCTTTCACATAATTATACTTAGCATATATGTGCTTTGTCTTATAATAAAATTTGGGGTCTTTAGTACAAGCGATTGCAGCTTGACTATTACAGTTGATGGTCATTAGATTAAATTTTCTTTTAGTGACTCCTAAATGCACAAAAAATCGATAAAGCCATACAGCCTCTTATACTGTAATTAAGAATGCTATAAATTTAACTTCCATTGTGGATAATGCAACGCAAGATTGTTTCTTACTTTTCCATAATATTGCTCCATGGTTTAGTAAGAATACATATCCTAAGGTAGACTTTCTTTCATCTAAATTTCCTCCCCAATCTGCATCTGTATACCCTTGTATACATAAATCATTGCCTTGATAACATAGTGCATAGTCTACAGTTCCCTTTAGATACCTCAATATTCTCTTTACTACTTTCCAATGTGGTTGGCCTGGATTTGATTGATATTTGCTCACAATCCCAACAGTGTAATAAATATCTAGTCTTGTACACATCATTGTGTACATAAGACTTCCAACTGCACTAGAATAGGGAAAATTCGTCATTTGTTCCCTTTTTTGTGGCGTTGATGGGCAATTTCTCTTACTAAGGCCTTCATTTTTAGTAATAGGATTATCAATTGGTTTGCAATCTTGCATATGGAATCGTTCAAGAATTCTTTAAATGTACATCAC
>JAOQMP010000006.1:34570516-34588128 GCA_027563575.1 Erythroxylum pedicellare
TACTTCCAAGTTTCCTACGATTCCTTCTTCTTCTCTTCTTCTTTTTCACGTTTTTTTCTCCTTTCCTTGTGTTCCTACGACACTTCTCCTTCTTCTTCTAATTCAAATAAAATTCTTAACTCCTTTTCTTCCAATTTTGCCCCTCCTTAGTCTTGTTCTCCCAATTTTGCCCTTCTTTTGTCTTTTATGGCTCTACTCCTTTAAGCTAACTTAATTCTAACTCTTTATTTTAATTTCTAATTTCTACATTCAATACCTCACTCATACCTGCTAATTTAAAAAACTCAATTCTAAAAATAATAAAACAAATAAAACAATAATAAGAGGCAATAAAAAAATAAAAAAATCGGGGCCCAACATTTTTTTCTCGATAATATTTTCCAACCAATCATATGGCTCATTGTTTATGCTCTACAACTTACTCATTTTCCTGTCATACACTTACCAAGTATAATCAGAAGCTATTCTCCACATCTGATCTTCATAAATAATGTCTAGTTTATACTTGCGTTGTGAATCAACCAATAGATGCTTAAAACTATAATGGTAATTAAAGTGCATATACTTATGCTCAAACAATGTTAAATAATTATGCTATTTGGGAAGAATGTTAAATAATTATGCTCTTTGGGAGGCAAACCAAATATGATAATTTTTAATAGTTATGTTTTAGTTATTAATTGGTTTCATTTACTTGCTTTTGTGAAGTTGTTTTTTTAGTTTAAGTGAGAAATTTGATCCTTTGGGCAGGTTGTTAAAGTTCAAAAGGCAAGATCATGCCTTATGCAACTTAGCTTTTAGGATAACAAACCTTAAGTTGTACACTACTAACATTTATAACTCGAGATCACACCTTATGTAACATAGGTTTAAGATAATAGTCTTTTAAAGTCTAGAATGCTACAATGAGTAAAGTGAGATTACACCTTCTATAACTTAAGTTTTTGGTTTTAAATTCCCTAACTGAAAGGATTGAGGTGAGATCACGTCTTATAGATAGTAATAGACTGTTTTGTTATAATGAAATAATGATAATTTTTAAATATAAATAAATAAATAAAACATTAGCAATTTTCAAGAATTTTTGTATTTCATTTTAATTAAAACAACAAATACAAAAAACGCCCTAATATTTTTTATTCTTTTCTTTTTAGGTCCTCTCACTAGCCGTCGATATTCTCTGCATAGCTTCCTCTAAGTCTTCTTCCACATGTTGTTATCCACCTTGTCGCTAAATTTTAACTACTCATCAGCTTCACAACCGTTAACCTCTAGTCTTAACCACCTCTTATACGTCCATCATCTCCTTGTATCGCTCTCCATTCTTTCCTATCTTTAAACATCCTGCATTCAACATTATGTTCTCTATGTCATTTCTAACCGTTTGTCAATTTTATTCATTAGCTTCCAATCGTCAACCCTTAACTATCATCTCTAATCAATTGACACCGATGATTTGTTACCACCTCTTCATCAATTATTTCCATATTATTCATTCTCTATTTTTCATTTTTCTCTTATGAACTTAGGTTTTATTCTTTTTCAATTTTTATATTATCATTTTAGTTAATTAGTTATTTTCTCAGTTAATATTAGTTGTTTTTATTTTTCTTAATTATTTATTTCTTAGTATTATCACTTTTAGTGACAATTGTTTTAGTTCTTAATTGATTACTCTAGTGGTTATCTACAATTTCTTTATTTTTCACAACTATTATAGCAATAAGGGGAATAAAAGGTACTAAGTGGATAGTAGACAATGCCAAATTTATAATGAATCTAGTTTATAAAAACCTTTCAAAGACTATACTAACTACTAGTGCTAATCAGAAGCATGTTAGGGTAGCCAAACGTATGTCTATTTTTCCATCATTTGAGTATAACTTTCATGGAAGTCTTACTTTCAATTCTAAAAAGAGGAAATACAGGTATGTTGCTTTTAAAACCAATCAAACCGATTCAGGTAAGTATATGCATTACCCTTCCTCAGAGGAGTTGAATATCAAAGAAAATTTTAATGCCTTGATTAGTGATATGAGTTAGAGAAAATTTGTGCAAATTAGAAGCCTATTATTTATTGAATTAAATAGGTTTTTTGTAAACTTGAATTTTCATTATAAGTAGTCGTAATATTGTACAATATTATGATTAATAGGTAAACAATTTAAAGAAAATATCACTAAGTTCAATTAGCCTTAGGGTTTATAATTGATGAATATGCCAATTTCACCTATTACAAGGAATCTATTATGAACTATAGTGATTTTAATCCTTTATATGTTTGGAAAACAATGTCCTTTGATAAGCTTGAGTATCATCTAAGTCAATCTAGAGGAAGTTTTCTTAAAGAACTTTAATGGGTCTATTTGAGGCTATAACTTATACATGTACTAAAGATGAATTATTCTTTATTTGATGCATGGTACATAAGGTTCATATTGATTTGGGTGCTTGGTTAGCTTTGCAATTTAACAGTGTTTTATCATGTAAAAATAATTTGTGTCTTGGTTCTTTGATTACTCAATTGACTATTAATCTTAACTTGCTTGAATTTGCTAACACTAATATACATGTAGCTTATGGGATGGAACTTTTGGATGGTGCTTATTTAAGAAAGATGAAGTTTATTGAGAAAAAGAAGAGGTAATTTCATTTTGTTTCATATGATTTCCTTTAAGAAGTTCACTTCTACATCAACACAAGGATTTAGATGTTTAACAACCTCTATTTTCCAATATTATCAAATCGACACAAGTATCATCTTTAGTTGGAGAGGTTAGATCATAAAATTTCAAAAATGAATAATAATTTGAATGCTTTGCTCTAATTTATGAGGGTGACTCCTCCTTGTCCACTTACACTATAGTGATTTAATTTTAGATGCTCATAACTAAAGGGAGTACTATAATCTTTCACTTATTTTATGTTAATTAATTTTTTTAAATGTGAGCATTTTATGCACATATTAGGGACAATCTATGATTTAGGTAATGGGGGAGAGATAATTTTTATGCCATGTTAAAAAATGTTTTTATTTTTCTTTCGTGAAATTTTTTATTTATGATTAGATTCTTGAATACTGTGACTCATATGTGGTGATTTTTCCTTGTGGTATCGTTAAATTTTCTTACTATTGTTTAAAAATAGTCCTTAAATTAGAACACATCTTTTTAGTTTTAATGTATGAGAGAGATCAGTGTGATTAGTATTTTCTTATTAATTAATTAAAGTATCTTATTGATTTTATTGAATGAAAGTATACAGGACTTGAGCCTAAAAGCAATTTATTACATTTGTGCTCATATATTTTTCTTTGTTGAGGGCATCAGACATGGTTTGTTTATACTCGGCTCTTATATTCATTCTAAGACCACATTTTTTGTGAATTTATATATAGAGATGATAGTGATACTTAGAAATAACTATTTTTAATCTCTAAAAGCCGACAATAGTTTTTACTCAAAGAGAACCAATTTGAGCCTTGACCTATATTTTCTTGCATAGTAACATTGTTGTAAGCCACATTTACCTTTCTTTTCATTAATTGTACAAATCTTCTTTGCATAAGATTTTAACCATTTTCATGATAAGTAAATTAGTTGATTCAAGTTATAGAATTTTGATTTCTTAGTTTGAAGTAAAGAAAAAAATTGTTCTTTAATGGTTCTTGTTCTAAAAGAAGAAGAAAAAATGAGAAAAATAAATGAAAATAAACGATGACGTGATTAAAATTATGTGATTTAAATCAAATGAATTTCAAACTGATTTGAGTTAAAAATTATGTTGATAAGTTTATACGTTCTTTCAGTTTGTTGAATTAATTTTTTTTCATAACTTTACCTGAGCCATGCTATAGTTCTTATTAAAATCCCTTAGATTTATGCATTAATTTAACACTTTTTAGTGCTGGTGATATGATTCATGAGCAAGCTTATAAAAAAAAACTTGCTATGTTTTATTCGAGAATTTAATGAACCTTAAGTACTTTGAGTGTATTGATTAAAATCCATGAGAGGGTGTTAAAGTCTTGTTTAATTTGATTTTGATGGAATTGATAAGATGCTTTCTTTCATTCTAAAAAATTATCTTATGAGTGTTTGGTCTCTTGATTGTTATTTGATCTAAAACCTTTAATGTATATTAAATTTTAGGATAGTTTTGGATAATATGAAAGAGGATAAGAGGCTGTTAAAAGGATGAATGATATATTAAATTAATGTAAACTTGAGGATAAACATGATTAAGGTGTGGGAGAATTTGATAAGATGTTTAGCTCATAATTGAACCTATCTTTTTGTTTAAGTTAATTTTCGTGCTTAATTGGTAAAATTTATATTTATTTTGTTTTAAGAGGTGCAAGTGAAGATTGGACCAAATTTGGTTTAAAATATCTAACTAGATCGTCATTTGTTAAAGCCATGAATTTTGAAGAGATGGAGTTAAAGATGAAAGATTGTTGATACTAATAAGAAAGGATTAGGCCTTGAGTCAAACTCAGTCTAGGAATTTTAGTCTAATTAAGAGAATTTACATTCAAACTTATTATATAGGGATTATAATTTTTTTAATCATAGTCTCTAGATTATTCATAGATTTTAGTGGAGGAGAAGGAAGAAAAATTATTCATTATTATTTTTCTTTTTGTCTTCCTTTTTCTATCTTTAGTGAGGAAAAGATAGCTAAGAGTGGCTATTCAAATTTAAGAGGAATCAAAATTGTAGTTGTAACTTTGGGAGGTTTTGTTATAAACCTAGATTTTATTTTGATTCAAGTATTTCTTATTTCATGTTCTTCTATTTCATGAGTAACTAATATTGATTAATTTGATAAATTAATATAAAATTTAATATTGTATCACTATCTACGAGTTCAGTGATTCGTATCTGTCATGAATGATTGGTACAAGTGGCAAATATTTTATTTATGTATTTGCAAATTTAACCTATAAGAAGCAAGAAAACTAAATTAAATAGTTCTATATATCTCAATTATTTAATTTAGGGTTGTCTTTTTTACTAAGATTATTGCTATCATTTAGTTGATATAGAATGTTATCATACCCAATCAATTAACATTAATTTTTGATTTGAATACTAGTCTCAATCAATTAATTTAGGAATTAAGACTTATTATGACTATCATAATAGGATTCAAACTAATTAATTTATTTTTAGAAATTACAATTGGATGAGATCTTTTCCTAGTTACGTAAAATTGAATTTTCACTTTTATATTCAATTAATTTATAATTTCTTGTTAATTTTAGTTTGTTAGTTAATTAATCATATACCCCCACCCTATTTTTCCAATTGAAATTAAGAAAATGATATTTAGTTCCCTTCAAATTTGACCTAGTTCTATGACTACCATAATTATTTAGTGAATCAAAAGTTAATTTTGAGGACTTCAACAACTTGTTCACTTTATAAGCTTTAATTAAAAAAAATCTCTTATTGTTAATATCATAAAACAACCCTTTTTATCCCTAAAATGCCCTAGCTAGGACTCTCCCTAAAGTGTGTCACATTTTTATTAGTAATAAACATCTAATAATAAAAATAGACAATCAAAGGTGTTGGTGTGAGAGACTATATAGAGAGAGAGAGAGAGAACCTCATCCCTCATCCCCTTTCCTTCCCTGTCCAATTCCTTCCACCCAGCCTCATTAGTCTTCTGTGAACTTTAGATTCTTACCTTACCCCTTCAATCCTCTTATACCTCTGACTCAGTCCATTCTCCGAGCTGAACCTCTCTACAGTTGCGACCTTTTGTGGATGCCAACCTTTAAATCTCTATAAAAGGTAAACTTGGTATTTTTATTAAAAAGAAGCTATTGTTTTAGGACTTATTTGAACTCTAAACTAATAGCTTGACAATGCCTCCTACTTTCAATGCAACAGACCTTGAGCAAGGCATCAAAGATGATTTTCCAACCTCGTCCCCAAAACATAGGCCTAAGACTGCTTCAGATGATCCACCTCAACCTGAAAACATTGAACCAGTTGAGTTAATCTCATATCAACAACCATCCCTTAAACCTAGATTTACTTGGACTCAAGTGGTGGGGGAATGAAAATCTAACTCCAAGCTGTTCTATCCACCATAATCCTTCACTAAGAAACAACATATATTAGCACCTCTTATTAAAGTCTTAAAAGAAGGTTTTGATAAATGGTCAACGATTCTAATTGGTTTCTTCCTAGATAAGAGAGTGCCATTCCCTACTATGAAGGCATGGGTTACTACAAACTAGAGAAATTATGGGCTTATAGAAATACTCATTAATGACAAGGATATTTTCATTTTTAAGTTCTCCAACAAAGACCAAGCATTGAAGATTGTCAAGGATGGTCCTTGGCAAATTTAGAACAATCCAATGTTCCTTTAAATATGGAAACATGACTTTGAGAATATAGACATCAAATCTGAAAACATTGTCGTATGGGAATGCATATGAGCCATTGCACTAGAATAGTGGGAAAAAATTGGTTTAAGCTATTTAATAAGTTATATAGGGAAACCTACATGCCTAGAACAAGTTACAATTGAGGTTAAATGCATAAATTATGCTAGAATTTGCATCTCAGTTGACTAAAACATGATCTTCTTGATGAAATCCCTATCACAAGGTTCAATAGCAACATGGAAATGGTTTAGGACATAGTCAAAGTGACTTATTCCTAAAAGCCTGAACTAAAGGTGACTAGAATTTGAAATCTGACAGGAAGAATATTCAAGAATGGAAACTATTTAGAGCTTATAAGAGAGGGAAGTCATAATGTTTATAGTGTACTAAGACATTAGACCCCAAAAACTTGGGTGGAACAAAACAAGTTACTAGAAGACACAAGTTTAGATGAGTTAAACTAGGAGGGCAAAAGGCATAAGAAGGCAATTCCTCTAATCCTATACCCATTAGTAAGGAGGATAGGAATACTTGCAGTCAACTATAACCTATTCAGATGAGTTCAAAAAATTCTATTTAGATCAATAGGGAGAAGGAGGAAACCTTTTAAGCCCCTACAGATAGAAAAAGAAATTAATAATGAAGAAGAGGATAACCTCTTTAAATAGAACATGAAAGTTGTTAATGTAATATGAAGGGTCTTAATTCCACCACAAAGAAGCAATGTATCTTTGTGTTCATAAAGGGGAATAAATCGAGCATTTTTGATATCTTGGAATCAAAAATTAAGAAGGATAAATCCAATCTCCTTAATCGTTTTCACAATAAGTGGAAAATGATTGTCAATTATAGTCAACACCACAATAGGAGAATCCTACTTCTCTATGATGTAGAGGATGTTAACATTCTAAACATACAATTATGGATTAAATGATTAATACCAAGGTAAGGAGCTTACAAGAATAGTTTGAGTGCTATATCAGTATAATTTATGGGTTCAATCACAATTTCCAACAACCCCTTATGGAATAAGCTAAGGGAAATAACAACCAACCTGCAAAAGCCATAGTTAGCTATAGATTTTAATGTTACAAGAGATCTAAATTTCGCTGAAGGCAATGTGTGCACCAGAATCTGCATTAATGATATGAGGTTATATATAAGGGACACCCAATTATTAGACTTATCTTATGAAGGTAACTTATTTACTTGGAGCAACAAATAAGAAGGTGAATGGAACTTTAAAAAGAAATTAAACAAAAGCATGTTCAATCTGAAATGGTTATAGAGTTTCCCTCAAAGCATGGTATCATTTAGAAACTTTGTTTTCTCTGATCATTCTCCTATTATTGTTCACATTTGTCACTCTAGAGAATTCACAAAAATCCCATTCAGATTCAACAATCATCTCATAGAGGTTGAGGTGTAGCACCCCACTCCTGCAAGACATGTACCCGACATCTCGCATGATATCTGAGTCTGTTCCCCGCAAGGGCGGCGTGCTAGAACACTCAATCAGTCAAAACTCAATATAAAATATTTTTTGAAACCACAAACATAATATGTAAAAATCGATAACCAAATCAGGCCCATTTTATTCGTAAACTTTTTCAATCATAACAAGACAATCAATAGAAATTTCAATAGCCATTTGGGCCGTTTCATAAAAACAAAACACTTTAATCATAAAGTCTTTACAGTACAACATAAATCATATACATATTTTTACAAAACTTTCGGAACACATAATTTAATACAAAAGTTGCAGAATATACAATTCCATACCAAACGAAAGAAATATAATGCAGAAGAGAACTGATCCTGACCTCTATCCCTTACTTGCATGCTGTAGGCATACTCCCATTTGCCTAATGGCGTATTCTTTTGATCTTGAAAGATATTTGCAAATTTTGGGTGAGTTTTGCGAACTCAATGAGTGACTATCATCGATGGCTCACCCAGTCATATAACACATAGTTCACATTCACATCATTTCACATTTCATACTCAATACATTTAAACCATTCATATTGTGTATATACAGTGCATATGAGACGCACTTTTTATTTATTATTTTGTTGTGATTGAGTGTCTAAACTGTCCTATATCTATTATAGATACCAAGCTCATTAAACGTTGAGCCTGAGGCTCTAAATCACTTTTTGAGCTCGAAGCTCTTTTCACACTTTGAGCTTTAAGCTCTGAATCACTTTCTGAGCTTGAGGCTCTTTTTACACTTTGAGCTTTAAGCTTTTATCGGTGGCTACTTTGATCACAACTCTCATTATCTAATCATGCATTCATGTATGGAATGCATCTCACAGTTTCAATTAATCATATCATGGAACATTTAGTTCGTTATATTCACATGCAAGTAGCACCTCAATATCTCATCCACATTTCACAATCATTGGACCACCTGTCCAGAATTCAACACAATCAACCACATTCATATGAGTATTTAGTAGTCAATCAATACCAAAATTGAAACAAAACAAACAATGAAATGAGACCATCTAGGTCTACTCACAGTATGCTCCAAATTAGCATTTGCTTCCAAATTCTGGAAACACCTGAATGCGGACATTTAACCTACACAACCTATTTATACAAGAAACACGTTGCATACGCATTAATAATTGCACACTTATAAACAATTGTTTATGCACAATTGTATTTATAGACTATGTACAATGCATGCTCAATGATAATTCCAGGTGTCTTTCCATCAATTTTGACATAAAATCATTCTCATATCAAAAACCATCTAAGTATAATTTATACTTAGGTTTATGCCTCATTAAAACCATTGAAATGACAATTCATTTCTCATGGTATCACTTTCAGATTTTTCCCAAAAACTGACTTTCTAGTCTACCTTTCTTAATCATTTCGACAATGAAAAAGAAGTAATTTGTCAATATGATCTTCTGGAAGATTGTTCCTCTACGTCTTATGTTTCTATTGAAACTAAAATCATTCAATTTAGATCAGTAATTTGGAAGATATCCCACAAACATTTTCGGACTACTCTTATCCAAAACAGTTGATTATACACAACTTCCAGCTAGAAATTGAACATCTTAGAGATAGAATCACAATTCGACTTTTTCATATGATTTGTATCTTTATTTCTCTAGTTTACTCGAAATTAAAAATCATCTCATGTGGAATCCCATAGATCCAAATATAATCAAAATACTTAAGTGTGTTCAGTAAGATATTCCTATTCAAACTGTTCCAACAGATTCCCACACTTTCATTTGATCAAACTTTTTCAAATCTACATCAAAAGATACAAAATTTTAATTGGAGGTATTAAAATTTATTAGGAATCACTTCATTTGGAGGTCAAGTGATAAAGTTATGGCCAAAAGAATCAAGTATGCTTTTGTCCTCAATCATATTATACCTCTCTTGGGAGAATTGGCATAACATTCTTGGCAAACCTCGTATTGGGGTCATTATTAGACGGTTGGAAATAGAAGTTCTAGATCTACAACTTCTATGAAGACGTAAAAGTGAAATTCAATCATTTATAGGGTCAAAAATGTGACCAGATGATAGGATTAGATAAACAGTGCACCAGAGGATATGACGTCATCACTAGACGATTTGACATCACCAGACGAAGCGTCCTTATCAGATGAAGCATCCTCACTAGATGATACGTCCTCATCAGATGAAGCTTCCTCACTAGACAATACATCCTCACCAGATGACATGTCATCACCAGACGATATGTCCTATACTCTAGCATCTCCACTTGTAAGGACCATAACTTTTGACTCCGATATCTAAAAATTTCATACTTTATAGCGTTGTAGAGCTAGAAAGACAAGCTACAACTTTCATAAAGATAACTTGTCAAATTCATCCTATATCAATATAGTTTAATCAAGGAAGTTTTAGATCAAAATTTTTTTATCTCTCTTTATCTTTTCTTTATTTCATTTACATCCAACTTCTCTACTTATCTTTCTTCACTAAATTCAACACTTCAATTTCCATTTCTAGTTTTTCCACTCCATTTTCATTCAAATAATTCACCACAAATTCACGGTACCTATAAATATGCAAGTTTACTCAAATTCTTAAAATCATCAGATCATCCTCTTCATGTTTTACACTTCATCATTCTTTGTACATTTTCTATCACTTTATTCTCTGCATTTTCTTAATTCTCTTCCTCTAACTATCATTTATACAATCTTTCTCACCTCAGACCATCATCTCACAACTATTATTAAATTACAAAACCATTCTTTTTTTTTTATCTCTAAAACACTCAAAATATTCAATTATAATATACATATATAGTGAGAAGAAAACATGGCATATATGCTTTAATCTTTCATAACTATTTGTACTCTTCTTATGCATATTTTCTATCTTTATAATTAAGAAATCATTTCTACACTATCTTGTAACATATTTATTCTCAAATGTGAAAAATCAACACATGTCGTATGCTTTGGTTTTTCACTCACGTTTCAGCACATGTACATTTTCATTTTATAACCTCAACGTATAACTAACATGATGGATGTTTCATCTTATGCAATGATAAAGAACCATAAATTGCTTACTTGTCTAAATCTCCAAAATCTTTGAAATCATGTGAGCCTTAGCTTTCCAACAACACCCAATCTTCAACAGTTCGAGGTTGTAGGGTTAGGTATTTCGGTTATAGTGAAGAAGATAACAAAAACAGATGGTGAGTGAAAAGTGAGAGAAAAAATTTCTTTGTGAGGGTGAGAGATTTTTCTGAAAGAATGAAGCTTCCAGAAGATAAATAAAATTCTTGAAGAAGAGACAAGATCCACACAGTAACTGGGTCTTTCAAATAAAATTGTATAGTACAACTTAAACAAGACAAGTGAAACATGTCACTTATCTATTAGTCCAATTCCTAATGCTTCAAACTAGTTTCTCTTATTAAGCTAGTTCAACTATCTCCCAAATTTTACTCTAGTTGTCTCTAAATTTCCAATATCATTTTCTTAAAAATTCTAAATTCTTCTATAAAATTTCTCCAATATCATTTGACTTTAATTTCTATTTCCTTCCATCAATTTACTCTCCAAATGGCATTTTTCTTAATCTAATAATACTCAACATTTTCGGAAAAATTTCCCAAAATTTATCAAAATTTCTGAATCAATACATATATTCTCTATATCAATTTTCAATACAATTAATTCACAATTCTCAATCTAAGCACATTAATAATCAATTATAGCTGAAAAATATCAATGAGTGCATGTACAGTTATTTAAATGTGTGCAAAATAATTCAAATTCAGTTGTGTCTATGCTGAAGTATTCATGAACATGAGATGCATTTTTCTTAATCCCTCATTGATATCTTATATGTGTCGTATCTTAGGAATCTAACCCTTGGTATGGGGACGGGATGTTACATGAGGGCTTTAAAGTGGCTATATTGAGAGTATTATTAAGAGATTTATATTATAAAAAGTTAAGGAGTATAAAGGATGAACTTAAAAAATTAAATAAGGATAGAATTGGTGACATGAAAGTCCTACTGGGGCTTTATAAGTCAAAATTAACTCAAGCCAATATTAAACTCTACTAGGATCTAGTTAACCTTATCCTAATGAAGAAGGAAAGGCAAGCTTTAAGAGAGTACTCGCAGGTACTTAGCTATGAGTTATCATTGAACAAAAAGAGGTCAAGAGTCTCCTAATTAAAAGAGAGAGGGACAGGAACACAAAGTTCTTTCATAGAAAAGTGTCAGGAAGAAAGGTCTCAAGCAGAATTACTATTCTTCAAAATAATGGCACCTTAATAACTGGCTAGAATAGAATTATGGAGGAAGTTATGGGCTTCTACCTTAAGAATCTAGGTTCCCCTTTAAATGCCACTTCTTTAGTTACTCTGCTCAAGGAAATAGTGAAAGATCAATTGTTTATAGAGGCAAAAATGTTTGTCCCAACCCGTATCCAAAGAGGAAATTCACAGAAGTCTTATATCCCTAATCCCTAAAAAAGAACTTGCGCCTGATGCAATGAAAGCCTTCTTCTTTTAGAAGGCACAGAATATGGTTGGGGAAACCAATATGCAGGCTACTAAAGAAGTTTTTAGAGAGCGGTAAATTCTAAAGGAAGTAAATTATACCTTTATAACCTTGGTCCCCAAAGGTAACGAATAGAGCTCAGTCACACACTATAGGACTATGGCTTGCTTTAACATAGTTAAAAAAATCACTGTAAAGATTCTAGTTGATAGACTCAGGCTAGTATTGCCTAATCACATTGGGGAGCAACAGGGTGCATACATTCTAAGAAGGTGTATAAGTGACAATATCCACATTGTTTAAGAGTTATTGAAAACTTACAATAGAAGGAGTAGTAGTAAAATTTGAACTCTAAAGATTGACTTTCGAAAAGCCTATGACTCATAAAATGGAAATTCATTATCAATAGACTGAGAGCTTTTGATTTCTTTGAGGTATATATTTAATGAATTGAAAATTTTATCACTAAAGTGTCTTTCAACGTTTTGAAATAAGATACCCTCCATCTTAATCAAAAGTTACAAGGGATTAAAGCAAGGGTGTCCTATATCCCTTTACCTATTCACAGTAGCCATGGAAATCTTAAATAGACTAAGTCAAAGGGTAATGGAGAGACTTTGAGTGTCACATTAAATGTAGAAAAGAACAAATGTTCATCTTAAGCTTTGCTAATGAACTATTACTATTCTTAAGAGTTGATAGCAATTCTATTGCCACTTTGATCACAACTATTAAGATGTTTAGTAGATTATTAGCATTGCAAGTCAATTATAAGAAAAGTGGCATCTACTTATGAAGAAAGGAAAACCTTATGGGCCCATGGTTATAAAGTATTATTAGTATCAAAATCTATCAATTGCCTTTAATATATCTGGGGATTCTTATTTCATTAAGAAAACTGCGGGTAGTGAAGTTCAAACTTATTATGGAGAAGATAGATGGAAGATTATTAGGATGGACTTCTAAGTCTTTACAAATGGTTAGAAGGGATCAACTAATTTCCTTAATTTTAAGCTCCTTATATGTCTACTAGGTATCTCATTTATCAATCCCAAGCTCTATCTTCAAACTATTGAAAATACCTTCAGAATTTTCCTATAGAATGGGGGCACAGAGGGAGCATTGAAAGCTAAAGTAAATTAGATGAAAGTATGTACCTCCAAAAGGTAAGGGGGATTGGGTTTCATACCTATTAAGGTAATTCACAAATCATTGATTGCCAAAAATCCTAGAGACTCATCAAGGATGAAAATTCACAATGGATACAATGGGTCAGCAACTATTACATCAAGGATAGGCACTTCTAAACCCTCCAGACCCTTAACAATGCCTCTACCACCTTCATCAATATTCTTAAAATCAGAAGCTCTATGAAGGAAAAGATTCAATACTCGGTTGGTGTTTGGAAAATTACTAGGTTTTGGAAAGAACATTGGTCCCTTTTTGGTGTTTTAAATCTCAAATAGTACCTTTTACCTCTTCAAACTACTTTCTAAGAGGATGCTATAGTTCACTCAGTCCTTTACAATAAAATAAGCTTGGTAAACTTCACTTCCTATTTGGCTATTACTCAAATCTTATTTAATCACCCCTTAGTCCTAAAAAGGGACTTAATTACCTGGATGAGACACTCCTCCTAACAAGTCCTTTAAGGAACTATTTTGGATGAATGCTCCTAAATTGGGATAGTTCGACCTAGTATGGGAAGGTTATGCTCTCCCTAGGACATCATATACCCTATGGCTAGCTATTAAGGGTTAAAAAGAAATGAATACCTCATCCACATCTTTTTTCACTGTAACTTTTCTACTAAGATGTAGCTTTACATCATTCAGAGATGTAAAATTGGGCCCCTAAAACATTTTAGATATAGACAATCCACTAGTGTTACAAAATTAGTCATACATCTAAAAGAGATAAAAGAAATCTTCAATATAGTTTTTGTTTACCTGATGTCTAGCTTATGGGAGGAGCACAATGCAAGAATATTCAAAAACCATTATCTGCCTCTAGATTTATTCAAGTCCGACCTTCTCTAAAAAATCATAGAACACCTATATTTACACAAAACAACTATGAAGATGCCATTACAAAGGATGATTGAGTGGGGATTATAATTAAACCATCTTATAACCTTTTATAGGCCATATAAAGGAAAAGGAAGGATAGTTTATGAAAGATCAATGAAAGAAAGAGGATCATCCTTGGGATGCGATGAAGAGCTCCATCTCTAAGGTCCATAATAATATTCCCTCTAGCAATCAATAACAGGAGCCATGTAAGGGTGAGAACGCTCTAGAACCCAGAAAAATTATCAAAAGGGGAAAACAATAATTCTTAACAATCTTCATGTTAGTTATGTTAAGATTTTTTTAGGAATAAGTTATTGAAACCCAACGGCAACATTTTTCCGTTCTCAATTAGATGGGTTCTTTGTAGGTTGTACCTTTTATTTTGATAAATAAAAGTTTCTTTATAGTTTTTCAACATTGATCTTCTTATTGTTAATTATTAACCATAAGAATGGGTGTCTTAGAATGTCTTGTTTTAAAGTGCATGCCCATCTTATCTAAGGCTTGCACACTCTATGGTAACTTTTGGCCTCACCCTTTTTACATGTATATATTCAAAGCCCATTTGAATACTCATATTCTTTAAAGCCTTTCTAAAAGTATTAATAGAATAAAAGATCATTCCTTACTTTTAAAAAAATCTTCTCTTTATTTAAACTTAAAGCACTAAATTAAGGACATTTTGGGTTATTCTTCTCATCTTTGAAATTCCTTCTAAGCTACTAGTATCTTCGTTATGAAGTTCAATCTCATTTCCCTCTAAATCAATATTTTGAGCATCCAATATCCACTAACTCATATTAGGTAATTCATATTCTATACCACATTAAAATAGTTCATTTGTAATTTCTTCACTTGAATACCCTAACTAACTAAATTTTAGTCACTATTTTCATTATATCTTAGGTCATCTAATTTATTTGATGCTTTAGTGTCTAATTCAGTGGTTAATCTAATAGGTGCATATATGGGTGCCTCTATGGATTCCTCAATAGGTACGGCTATAGTAACTTCTTCAAAGCCTACATCAGTATACATTAGGCCATCATTATCCTTAATTAGCTCAATATAAATTTCTATTGAAGGTTCATTAAGTGTGCATAACTTAAGCTACTTCTCTCTATTTAAATGCACATCAATTATCTTTATTTTTCTATCTTCAATTACTTGTAATAAATTCCTAACATTGTTATCCTTTTCTAGTGAATGGACCGATCGTAGAGTTCCCTTTCTAGAACACAAGTGGAGCCTTCTGGGTCTAATTGAAATCTAAATCAATTGAAGGGTTCTTGCAAAGCCAAGTTGTTTAACTGTTAAAAACCTTTCATACTTTAATAATTAAAAGCACAAAAAATAGTGGGAAGTTTTTTCTATCATTTTATTGAAAAATTTGGTAGCATAATGATTGCAATTTGACATTACCAAATTTTTCAAAAAACTTGCATAACATAATTTAAAACACTTTTAATATTTCATATTCATCTTAACTTATGAAATGGGACCTTAGGTCCACATCACAAGCAATCACAAACTTATAATTCTCAACATTTGAAAAACTTTATTGAGGATTGAAGCCCTTATAGTTCATTAAGTAAAAGATATTTACAATCCCACAAACATTTACATGATCACATTTTTGAACTTTTTCTAAAATAATTTAAAACATATCACATGCACAGCAAAAATAACACAAGCATAATAACACCCAACGACACAACTAATCATATGATGAAGTCTTAATTACTGCAGCACCTGTATGCACGCTTGGGGTGGTTTGTTTAAAAACATAAAAATAAAGGTAAGTTAAAGTAGCTTAGTGAGTGTAATTAGTTTTTAACAAAATTGAACTTTTTATAACACATATATACAATATCCCATATAATCAAGAAGCTCATTGTAAAGCATTTGCCATAACAATTTTTTCATGCATCATCAAATTTGGTAATAAAATAACATTTCGTAAAACACAAATTTCAAATTTTCTAAAATACTATTCCAAATTGATTTTCGACATTAAATCCATAATACACAAGTTTGCATTTTCCATTTTCCATTTTCTTAAACAATAAACAGTGGTCGCAATAAGTTTTCTGAAAACTTTTATACTGAAAATAAGACAACCACTATAATTGGTACCATATGGTACCTCTCAAATCACTTTTAAAAATAAATCGAGGTAGTATTATTCGTTTATGATATTTCTTACTCAACATAGCCTACCACTAGTTTCTTTACCACACGGTAAACTAGGCTTAAAATCATGGAAGTGGTTCTGCATCTCTTATCTGCGACTGGTTAACTATTATTTACGGAGCTAGTTCTACATCACTTACCAGTAACAAGTTAACCAATATAAACTGATAGTTATAGGGCCGGTTCTACATTGCTTACCTATAACAAGTCATGGAACTAGTTACACTTCACTTACTCGTAATAGGTTAACCACTATAAACTGGTATAATAACATGTATAAAGCCTAACATTGTACTACAGGCAAAAGCAACTCATACTTTTCAACTCATCTTATTTTCAAAATCAATTCTAGAAGGATTCATAATCATCCAATTTAATGCATAATTTCAATGTAACTTCCAATCATACAAAATTCAACTTCCAATTTAAAACTTATATATTGCTAAAGCATACACTTATACTAACAATATTCATTTGTAATATTTCATTCATATAAAACTCAACATAACTATTCATTTCATGAAAACCATTTGCATAAAATCAATTTATAGAAAACTAACATGCCATCAATTATTTTGCAAAAAATTTAGTCGTACAAACACAATTAGAATACACTCACAAACTTATCGTCAAGTACACTCACGCGGTCGATGCCCCTCCTTTACCTACACAAAATGCATTTCACTTAAGCATTTATTTCCAAATATAGAAATAAGATATGAAAACTATAATTTGGTTTAACCAAATTCAAGATTTGTATTCAATCAAAAAGTATTGTGTAAACGATCTAGAAGGGGGGGTTGAATAGATCTTTAAACCTTTTGATTAAAATTCTACAATAAAATCAGAAGTTAATTCACACAAAACAATTTAAACAAATTTAAATGCTAAGAATAGGGAAG
>JAOQMP010000006.1:34590610-34605397 GCA_027563575.1 Erythroxylum pedicellare
ACCATAAAGAGGATCAATATTTAAACCTTATGATAATGATAATGATAATGATAATGATAATTATAATTATAATGTTGACCTTTCATATGACGAGTTATAAAGAGTTTTAAAGAACTCTTAGATAATCTATTATATATGAATAAGGCATTGTAAAATGATATCAATGTCCTCAAATAATCATTGTCTAAGTTCACTCGAGGAAGTAAAAAGTTTACAAAGTATACTTAAAGTCTAAAAGAACTCTAATGTTATGCAATGAATTGGTTTCACTTATAGACTTTAAGAGGTGCGGAAAAATCTTTCCTTTTTTGTCGTCTTATGATTAATTTATTCAGTTGATAAAATTAACTTTATTAGCTAAACATGTTTTAGATGCCCTTTTTGTTGCTAAATTAATAAAGGATCAAACTTCTACCACTAAAGAATATGATTTTGGAGGATCTATAATTTTTTTTAATTATTTCACTCATTGTATAATTTCATTTAATTCTTTCACTCATTGTATGGTGGAACACAATATGTTTAAATTATAATTGAATTTTTATAGTATAATTTTTAAATTCTATAAATTCTACAATTATAAAAGGGATAAAAAAACTTATGTTTTGGTGACTTAAAGATAGAGCTATTTATAATACATAGAGAGTTAAGGGTATTTTACAATTAATAAAATAAGTAGGAACTTGTAGACCACCTAAATGGAATATTTATTATTTGATCCATATCTTTACATAAGAAGTCTAATAGAAGCAATGCATCATTAATTACCAAGACAACTTTTGTAAAGTGAAAGCATTTACAGGATAAAACTACGCCTAAGTTATCATATGAGTATGTTACATTTTCTAAACATGTACAAAAATCACATGTTCATCTTTCACCCTCTAGGTTCAAAGCAAAAGAAAATTTTCATACATTCATGTATATATCACATTCTAAACATAGAGTACAAAGCATTCAAAGCAAAAATAAACATTTTTTTAATACAAGATCATCCCTTAAGAACATAAAATAACATTTTCATTTATATATACCTCTTTATCATTAAAATGGAATAAAATAAGCTCATAATCACCATAGGTCTCATTATAAGTATAAATGCATGATACATACATAAATTAAATATGGGCCATATTTCCAAAGAAGCATGTCATTTGTGAACTTTCATACAAAACCTTTCATTATTTAAGGTCTGAAGAGGGCATTATATCACTCACATCATCCATCAAGACCTAAAAGTGCTTACAAGTTATACTCTTATACGTCATTCTCATATGACACTAACACTTTTGACTACTACCATATAAGATCCAATTTTATAGTGATTATGGACATATCTATAGATATTACTCTTTGAAATAATGTTTATTAAGTGAACACAAAAATATAATGATTGGAAAGGTTTAAGAGCTAATCCCTAAAACCCCAAGTTTGTATGGGTATCTAGAGCAAATTGATTTCTTTTCTTGTAGGTCAATATCAAGTAATGTCAAATGAATACTAACAATTAGTATCCTTTCTATGGATATCAAATAAGAAACATCAATGATATCTCTAAAAATTAATTTCAAATTAAAATAACTGAGAGCCTTCACATTATGCAATTAAGAAAATTAGCATCAAAAGGCTAATTATTGAGCCAAATGAGAAAGAAAGAGGATATAACAATTGGTAATGTATAAAAAGAGGTAACTAGTTACTTTCATATTGACAATATTTAAGAATGATTACTTGGAATACATATTTAAAGGAGAGAGCACTATTGAATATGCTTAGGGGAGAATGATAGATTTATCTTAGAAATTGATAGGTAAGAATTTAGATTTATCTTAGAAAGTGATAGGTAAGAATTCTAAGAACTATTATTTGATTTTATAAATGCTTAATATGTGATCGTTGCCCATATGATGATAGAGTTTTTGAAAAGTGAGAGAGGGAATTTTTTTTTTCCTTTATATACTTATGGATTTATATAACATATACCTTTTTTAATATTGACAAAAATGAGAAGAGAATCATGATACTAAAACTTAATCATTTCATGATGCATATAATTATTGAGTAAGTTTTACTTCTAATAAAACCCCCAATATTTACATGTGTACGGATCGTAAACTTGTAGTGTTATTAAAGGTGTCGATCCTATGGGGAGTTAGTGAACTAATCTAATTCTAAGTTATCTAAAGCCCAAAAAGATTATTAAAAGGAATATAAAACTAAACAGAAAAGTAAATTCAATAATATGGATTGATTGAAATTCAATTATAAAATTAACAAAAAGAAATCAAAATTTAGCACCACTAATGAACAATCAAAATCACACAAAGAAGATTAGTCGATTATGAGAAGGGGGATTTATCCTATCATTAAATGCTAAAATGATTACTTTTGAGTTAATATGGTATCGGTCCTAGACTTTTGAAGGGTGGACTACTCTCTCTCGAGTTATAATCATTAAACCTTAAATCATGACTTCTAATTGAATTATGAAATTTTCAATCTTTCAATTAATAGCAAACCTATAAATCAAATCAGATCTTAAGCTCTCTAATAGACTATTAGGTCTTCATAAGAGAGCTCTCTTTGTATAAATTCCCAATTTGACTATTACGTGATATATTAGCTTGTTTAACTCTTATAACCCAATCTAATCGCTTTGCTATTGGTTCACTCTCTCGATTTGTTACCAAAGCATACAAATACAAAAAATAATCACAATACCTTATGTATTAACATCAAAAGAAATCATATTAAAATTGATTAAAGAACAAATCCCTAAAGGAGTTTAGAACATCATCATCAAACGCAAACCCATCACTATCAAATTCATCTCATACATTCAAAAGAAACAACAATAAAGATGAAATGAAATGTCACTTGGAAGGGTTAGAATAGATCGAGAAGATAGTAGCACTACAAACCTTCTTCTCTTTCTTCCTTTCTCCTCCTTCTCTCTTCTTCTTCCTCTCTTTTGGATCTTTCTAAAAGTGGCAAAAAATGGAGCTCCCTTTTAGGTCATCTTTCTTTTCTTTATATATCTTTTCCATTTAGGGCAAGCGTGAAGGTTTACTCAAGCCCAAAATTTTAAAATATTCCTAAAAAAGTCACATTTTTGAAGACGGTCTGTGTCTGTTGTCATGCAGGCCACAATCGTGGCCCATTATGCCACAATCATGGCACTTAATTTTTCTCTCTTTCATGATTGTGGCTGATGGGGCTATGATCGTGACAGACCCACCACGTTACTTCGAGTTTCCTCCAAATTCTCTTCGTTCTTTGATATTTGATCTAAAACACTAACAGATACATCAAGGCCTTAAGCGCATGTTATTAAAGCTTAATAACATGCTCTAACCTATAAAATACTTAAAACACAAATATCTAACTAAATAGCATAATCCTAAACCTAAAATACATAAGTTAATTAATAAACCAGTAAAAACATACTAAAATTCTAATTAAAACATCATGCAACTTACAATTATCATATACCCACACTTGAACTTTTGCTTGTCCTCAAGCAAAAACAAAATAAAAAAACCCAAACACAACAACAACAATACATACAAATGGAATAATGGTACAATGGCATTGAACTTCACGAAAGAAATTTAACTACCAATCCTTTAAGTTGTTTTAACCTATTAACTTATAAAATATGTGTTTAAGACTTCGGACTAAATACATATACCAATCAAGACTTAATGTCAATTTCATTCACTCTTATCATTTATACACAAACATTAATAACTAGTTAGTTAAACAAAATTGTAACTATCCTTTAGTAGCTTTTGATTAGAAGTCATGCTATTTATAAAGATCAGTAGTATTTATTAAACAACACTATTTTTGTTAATTTTCATTAATATGAACCTAGCCTTTTGACACGAAGGCAAACATTTATTGTGATGAATTTCCACCGATTACTCAACTAGGTGATGTTTTATCAAGTGGCTCGGTTGAAATGTCATTATAGTCATTTGATGCAAAGGCAAACATTTATGATGAATGTGCCCCAGTTACTTAGCTACACCACATTCTCAATTGGCTATTCATAACCCAATTTGTTCAAAAAGAGCCAACATAATAGTTATTTATTTAAACAAAAACACACTTTTTAAATATATTTTCTTGCCTACCTCATTTCTTTAGCTAATCATTCTTATGAAAAGATACTAACGGTGTTACTTATTCGATTGACCTAAATTATTAATGAATGTCAAATTCCTAAGGTGAACGAACTAACATTGTATCCTAATTAAAATGCAAATTTATAAGGTTCCATTCATGCATCTCATATATAATATATATCAAATATATGCAGCAGAAAATAAAACGGAACCTTAAAAACTAGATCTACTCATGCTTACAGATATAGAAAACAAAAACATGAAATGTAAGATGTTTACATACCTTTCCGATGATCTCCTTCATTCTTTAATCTTCTACACACTGGGTTATCGTAAACCACAATGGTCAATGTAAACCTTCTCTAATGAAAGTCCACACGAAGATAGAAGGATGAAACCTCATTAGGAGATGGCTAAAATTCTTTCTTTATGTTAGAAAAAACAAGAACTCTTGTGAGAGTTAGATAGAAAAAGTGTGTGTGTGTGTGTGAAAAGAACCTTTCTTTCATTTGTGTCTAACACAAGATGGACAAAAATCATCTATATTTTTTGCACCATTTGACCCTCTATAAACCCCATCACTAATGGAGAGTTATGTGAAGTTAATGGTCATGAACAACATGCATTAATGGAAGTTATGAGAAGTTAATGACCATGAATAACATGAATTAATGGAAGTTTGGGAAGTTAATGGCCAAATTAGCAACCAACAACACTTGTTTCTAATCCATTCCATGCAACGTTTTCTACCACGATCACATTGTTATACAATCCCTAAACACTCTTTCATATCTTGAATCACCATTCAAGACTATTTTACACATCCTTCAGATCTCCTATGTGTGTGACCCATTAAGTTCTTGGTTATGTTGGCCACTTAAATTAACACTTAATTCAAGTAAGACAAGAGCGGTATCTAGCAACACGTCATGACCCCCAATTAATCGAAAAGTTAGTGGTTTAACTACAAACCCTTCCATATGTAATGTTGTCGTGCAATTCATCCTTTCACCATCTATACCTTACTTGGTTCAGATTATAGTCAAAGTGTCAACTCCTACTAGAATGACTACCTCACATCTAGTCCAAGTATTATTAGATCTTGTCCTGAGGATCTCGTTACTCTATTTATCATTAAAGACTCTCTTCATGTCACATATCTACTCTGGCCAGAGACTCCCAAGTAATGACCCCAACAAGGGGCCATAGGTATCATCTCCTTCTATCAGGAGTGGTGAATCCTTTACTGGCTACTCAATTATCTCTAAATACCTTAAGTTATACCCAATCACTACCTTATGAGTAACCCCTGAAGTCAAAGCACAAGATTAATATTCAAGATATCTTTGAGCACCTCAAGTCAAAGGATATTTACACCATTGCTATGATGAGACTATCATTAACACTGAAATAGAATATCCATATGATTGTCTCATAGTAGGTCAATCTAATGTACTTATTACCCTTAGTAAAGCATCCACATGTTAACTCTAAACAACTTATGTCTACAGCTTATGAGATCTACTGCTTGATCTAATCAAGGAGTATAACATGTGCTAGTCTATTCGGATTAATGATATCCCATCTAATTAATCCTATGACTATGGAAACTTTAGATACTAACATAATTATACATGATAGGAATCTCATTATCATGATCTCATAATGATTTCCTCTATGCTATGTTTTGTATTAAGGTCTTCATTAAATCGATTTAAGATCAACATCAATTTTATAAAACGTATGAACATCGAAATAATGAAAATGCCTTTATTAATCATAAAATGATTTGTACAATAAGTGGTAAAGTTGATTGCCTTTATGGCACTTCTCTAACATATTTAACCAAAACAACCTAGAATATTAATTTCACAAGCTAATAAATCTTAGCAACCTAAAAGACTATGTTTAAAGCTAAATTGATTATGTTAAGTCTTAGCTATTGACATATTCACATGAGTTACATCATGCAAGCCTAAACAAAACTAACATATAATATGCAAAATTCACACTAAAAATGAAAACATATAATGTATACAACAAAACCCTCCCTACACTTAGACATCACAGTGTTCTCAATGTGAGAAGGATAAATAACATACAAGGTGGGAATAAAAATAAAATAATATGAACTTATAAGAACAAAATAAAGGCAAAACTGAAAAGATAAGGGTTAGAGCATAAGAATCCGTCATGGCAATTGAGGTGGTGATGGCGCTAGAGTTTGAAACTAAATGCACTTGACGCCCTATATTGCTACCCTATCTTATAATTGCTTTTAAAAGAATGAATGAGTTAGCAATCCAAACCATTCAAAATCATTAAAAAACTTTTTTTAATTCAAAACAATCTAAATACACAATAATTTCAATCTAACTATCAAACATGCTAAGTTATAGTCATTAGCTTAACCTTACATCTTTTGAAACTCAGCCGGGATCAATTTTGAGTGGCTTGCTTCCACCCTTCATCTTTGTAGTTTATAAATAAGCTACATGTTGGAAGATAATCAAAAGGACAATATTGATAAAATTAAGAAAACCAGTTAAATGCAGTAATTTCCTTTTTACTAAAAAATTATCAATAAAATAAGGAATAACAAAACTCCTTGAATCTTCTATTGAATCCAGCAATTTATCTTATAAGGGGTGATATGTTCTTGTTCTTCCTCATTCACCCTCATCTCCTTATCTTCTTTCGCTCTTTGAACGGAGACTTCCTTATATTATTCAATCTTTATGTCCATTGTCATATGTTCTTCTTCTTCTTGCTCCTTTAAAGATTCCACCACATCAATTTTCCTAAATGAGTCACCTTCCTTCTTCTTCTCTTGGTCTTCGACAAGTTAGGATTCAATTTGTTTTTGCACTACTACTTCTAGCTATTTCCCACTTCTAAGTATGCTAACCTTGGACTGCTTTCTTGGATGTACTTCAATGTTGCTCAAAGAGTTTTCCACAATTCTCTTACAAAATTCACGGGAAAGTTTTGTCATTAGAAGCTCTAGGTTGTCAGTAGAAGAGGCATGGTCTTTTATTACTTACTTAAACTTCTCTTCCAATCTCTTTTAGGCCTCTTTATATTCATGGGCTTATCCATGATCTTGTCCAATTTAGAATCTCATGAATTGGACTCATCTTGATGAAACCCTAATAGATCTTGATGTCTCATGTGAGTCCTTACATTGTTAGACCAACAGAACTCTGGGTAGTTCTGTTAACCCAGATTGTACGTGTTCAAATAAGGATGATGACTTCCCTAACCAAATTGTGCCTCAATGAAGTCCGCAAAGGTCCTTTGCTCCCGATAATATGTTTCCTCTATCATTTTTCTTTTTATCTCTTCTTGACTTTTAACTTTTGTGGATTCCTCATTATTGCCTTGAGATGTCCAAATTGAAGTGTTTATACTTTATGCCTAAACTAGGTTCTCCTCTTTCTTTCCTTTTTTTAATTAATTTCTTATGATTGGATACCAAAATCACAAGAGACTGTAAAAATTCCTTAGACTAAAAGAATTCAACTAATTATACTAATTCCCTAAAAACGGTGTCAAAAACTTGTTAAGCAAGTTTTACTTGTAATAAAACCCCTAATATCTGCAAGTATACAAATCGTAAACTTATAGTATTAAAGGTGTTGATGCCATGAGGATTTGGTGAACTAATCTAATTCTAAGTTATTTAAGGCCTAAAAGATTATTAAAAAGAAAATAAAAACTAAACAGAAAAGTAAATTCGTAACTATGGTGTGATTGAAATTAGATTGTAAAATTAACACAAAGAAATCAAAATTGAGCACCACTAATGAAAAATCAAAATCATGCAAGGAAGATTAGCCGATTATGAGGAGGGGGATTTATCCTATCATTAAATGCTAACATGATTACTTTTGAGTTAAGACGGTGTCGGTCCAAAACTTTCGAAGGGTAGATTACTCTCTCTGGAGTTATAATAATTAAACCTTAAATCATGACCCCTAATTGAATTATGGAATTTGCAATCTTTCAATCAACAAAAAACCCACAAATCCAATCAGATCTTAAGCCCTCTAATAGACACTTTGGTTCTCACATGAGATCTCTTTGTATAAATTCCCAATTTGATTATTTTCATGATCTGTTAGATTGTTTAACACTCATTACCCAAGCTAATCATTTTGTTATTGGTTCACTCTCTCGATTTGTTACCAAAGCATGCAAATAAAACAAATAATCACAATACCCTATATATTAACATCGAAAGAAATCACATTAACATTGATTTAAGAACAATTCCCTAAAGTAATTTAGAACATCATCATTAAACCCAAATCCATCACTATCAAATCCATCTCATATCAAACGAAGGAACAATAAAGATGAAATGAAATGTTACTTGGAAAGGTATGAATAGATCGGAAAGATAGCAACACTGTATCCCTTATTCTCCTTCTTCCTTTCTAGTCCTCTCTTCTTCTTCCTCTCCCTTAGATCTTTCTCAAAGTGGTGAAAATTGGAGCTCCCTTTTAGGTCTTCTTTCTTTTCTTTACATATCTTTTCCATTTAGGGAAAACATTAGGGTTTACCCAACTCAAAAGTTTGAAATGTCCTTCAAAAAGTCACGTTTCAGAAGCCGGCCTGCATCTGTTGTTGAACAGGAAAAATTTTACTCTTTGTCACGATCATGGTAGACCCAAAATTATGTCACAATCGTGGCCTTAGGCTTTGCTTTGAGTTTTGTCTAGGTCAAAACTCAGTACCAAATTTTTTTTTTGAAACTACAAACATAATATGCAGAAATCAATAATCAAATTGGGCTTGCTTTATTTGCAAACTTTTTCAATCATAATAATACAATCAACAAAATTTCAATGGACATTTAGGGCCCATTACAAATACAAAACATTTTAGTCATAATGTCTTTACATGACAACATAAATACATTTGTATACACATTGTCCAAAAGCTTCTGAAAACATTATTCGATAAAAAAATTTCAAAATATATATACAATTTAATACGAAAATAGAGAATTATTTCATTTGGATAACTAAATAACAAGTTATGCATAAAATACCGAAGCATGTTCATTGATAATACTCCAGTTATCATTTTTCAGAACTCCTATTAAATTCCTTCCCAAATTCATCAATCAATCTCTCTAGAATGATTTTAGATGGCTATAATTTTTGGTTTATTTAAAGAGAAATGTGTTACGAGTCCAATGGTTTAAGTCCCATATCATTTGGAGGTCGGAATAAGAAGTTACAGTGCAAAGAGTGAAGGATGTTCACATCTCCACTTTCATTACACCTTCATTATGCACAATCTTGCAATTCCAATTACTTCTCCATTGTCACCCTCGTGCTTGTGCATGATGGTGAGATCCCTTCTGAATGTGCATGATCGTGCACTTCCATTGTTTGAAACTTCATTCTGGCCCTTATAAAAATAGACCTTCAGGTCATTGTTTCATAGTAATTTTGTCAAGGCAAATGAAGGATTTAGGCAAAACAGTCTTCTAAAATATTGTTCCTTTATGTCTTAAATTTGAAATGAAATTAATTTTATGCAATTTAGTTCAATATGCTGCAAGTTATGCTAAAACCAGTGCAGCCTGTTCCAAACCACAACAGAATCCACAAACTCAAATTCAAGCTAATTAATGAAACTCTTATAGACAGAATTCAACTTCGATTGCTTCAGGAAAAATATAACCATACATCTTTAGTTGAATATGAACTTAAAATCATCCCATTTCAATGTCTATAGACCACTATATGGAAAAAAAAATACATATGCATGTTTAGTGGAAATAGTACATCTGTACATGTCCAGCGTACTTCAACAATGTTCATCTTTAACTTTAATTCAAATTCATGTGCGTGTATGCTGCATTATGCAGGAGTATGAAATGCAGTTTTCTTAATCTCTCTTTGATCTCACATGTACCAAAGTTTTTTAGGTTCTAACCCTTAGTATGGAAGTGAGACATTTCATTTCTCCCCTCCTTAATAAATTCCATCATCGAAATTCTTATTTGATTGATCAGGAAGGCAAGGGTATGTTTCCTCTTATTCTCCTCAGTTTCCCATTTAACTTCATCACTCAAATAATTTCTTCTAATTGACTGTAGTCAATGAAATCAATCAATCCTATACTAATTTCTTCCGATATCACACTATCGTAACTGTTTACTCTTTAGATTTCAGATTACTCACAATTTTTCACTTCGTGAGCTGTCAATACATCCTTGTCAAATCATATCATTATTTCTTAGTGTATTCATATATCACACAATATAATTCTGATACATCTTTATCTGTAGTACAACTTATAAGTTACTAGTCCTATGCTCTGAATAACTTCATGTGAAACCAATACAATTTGAGCTTAGTTTATCCTTTTTCCTTACCTGAGCACATGTTTGTCTCAATCTGTGCACACCCTAACAAGGTGATACTCTCAAAGACATTCCAACTTTCACTTGATACTTCACATCTCTTTAGTGTTAATACACTCGACTATGATATGTTTCTCATTATGTTTCATAACCTCGATGTTGATCCACCAATTTCATTTATCTTAATTGAATCACTTGGTTTCTGACACAGATCAACTTCACTAATCAACAGTATCTAAAATCGATTTGGCCTTTATCCATTTTTTCGGCCTTTTTTATTTCAATGTAAGGGCGAACGACCCCTTTTTGTCGTATAACGCCTTATACAATATTCTAATGACATCATAATAATAATGATTGATATGCTAAAAGTCAATTAGAGCTATACCTTGATCTTATATTGCTATGACCTCCAAAAATATAAGCTTTAAGCATATCTCTAACAGTTAGGACTATTGGCAATTCAAACATTCAGTTACTTACGCTTTATCTAATAACATCTTTGCTCAATCCCTTTTTTGTTGGGTGCACATCCTTCTTATTAAATCACACAGTAACATTTTTCCTATTCAGACTCAAATTTCCTATTCATTTTCAATTCCTTAATAAAATTTACAAGTTCTTGATTGCCAGTTTGGGCTTTGCTAAATTTTTCATCTGAATCTGATCTTAAATTCTATGTTACTAAAAAACTTCATTTTACCCAACTGCACCTCAATATTCTATGCTCTACATTGCATTAGATGTACCTCAATATCTAAATTTGTGTTATTTCTTTGTTGAATTTTCTACTAAATGCATTGGATTGCAACACTAGCTTTACTGGGAAATATTCATTTGCACAATCCTTTCAAACTCAATAATTACCTCAATCTTTACTGATCTGTATATTCATATATATCCAAAATGTTTCTATACATATAATGTCTCCAAGTTTTCAAAGCAATTACAATTACAGCAAGTTCTAAATCACATCCCAAATAATTCAATTCATGAAACTTTAACTATCTCCATGCATATTAAATCACTTTATTATGCTTCATTGGATTTTATCCTAATCTTTGATGTGAAACCTCATTATGTACTATATAATCTCTAATTTCAAATGATATTATTATCATTGGTGTTATCTGTCCTCAAAATTCTTTTCACATTCATCACTCATACGGTTAACACATTTTTCCTTAAAATTTTTGTCAAGGGATAAGATCAGTAAAAACCCCTTAATAGTCTCTTGTAGTATCTAACATACAACTAGTTCTAAAGAACTCTGAATCTCTCATATATTCCTTGTAGTTTTTCACTTTATCATCACCTCTACTTTCTTTGGATCTCCTAATAGGCCATGTTCAGATATTAACAACCCACATTTTATTTGATCAAGCAAAAATTCACTCTTATTTTACTTGGCATATATTGTTTTTCCTTCATGATATGTAAGATTTCCTCAAGTATTTAAAATGTTCTCTTTACTTTTCCCATATACTCAAAATACCATCTATGATCATAGTAGCTAATTGATACAATTTTGCTTGCATCTCTTTAATCTTCAATCCTATAATACTATTGGAGGCATTGATAACTCCCACAGATATAACCCAAATTTCCTTGTGCCCATGATTTATTCTCTTAATTCTTTAAGTATCTAATTCCTCAATGAAGTATAATTGTCTCATGTTATTTTAGATTTTTTTCCAATTGACTTCTTCTTCTCGAACGATTTTCCTCAATTCGTTTAATTTCCGCTGATTTCATATTGACTTATTTAAATGTCTATTCATTTATACTAGTTTCTCCACACATTTGGATTTATTTGCATTTTTCTGAGTTAGTAACACATTCATCATATATGATTTGTATCTCGCAGACATATTTACACAGACTATAGCATGGACCTAAGTTCTCCTCATATTAACGATAGTGTCACCTTGAATTCAAAAATCCACTCACATAGTTGGATACTTTACATCAAACAAAATTCATACATTGTTAGTAGCATATTCTACTTCCAATATTCACTTTTGATTCATTATATATTCATTTCTAATTTGTTCATTCATTGATCATTCTTAATTTGAATCATCTAATCAACTTAACCTAATTCAGGGAAATTTCTTCTTTGAAAGAAGATTTCTTGCTACTATCATCGATATTGTTCATGTAATCCTTATCAATCAACTATTGTTTATGATTACTTATCAATCATTCTTAGTACCTCAATAAGATCAATTTCAACTATTCATGATATCTTAATAAGATCATTGTATGCCATAACTTACATGAACAGAACATCCCTTATAATAAGGCTCAGTGAGGCATTAAGCAATTTTATTTAGTCTAATACCTTGGTATTTATCATCAAAATCATTACATCTTATCTAGATATGTATTTATGACAATTCACTAATTAGTAGCTTATGCTAAAGATACCTTAATCTCATTTGATTCTAGATAACATTCCTACTTTTGCTCCTATCCTCGATCATGGGGATTATGCCATAATCGTGTCCTTCTTCTTTTTCCTCGAATTCATCATATAGGAACATCATTAACAATCTTAATTCATTCCTAATTGATCACTATAAGCATTTTCACGTCTTACTCTAACTCATCTTAGACTTTGAACTATAGGAACTATGACCAACAATATTCAATAAGTCATAGATTGTTTCTTATATTATCTCCACACATATAATACATATATACTCAATATACTCACTTGTCATGGTGTTCCTATTATCAGATGTGCACTCATAACGGCATATCAACTTAACCTTGACAACTTTTTCATATACCGCTATCATCATCTCACCTTCCAATTACCATATATCATCATATATACATATGTTCGCAATCAATTCGGAATCATAGATACATAATCATGCTAAAATTCTTATCTCAATTTCATAAACATATTCTTATACTAAATCCTAATGCTTATCACATTTATCTGACATTCATTTCAAGTCCAAGTTTGACCTATCTCGGCCATAATTTTTTTATTTTCTTTTAACTTGGCTTGTACATTTTAAGTCTCATCATTCATATTGATATCACTTCTTTCCTTAATCAGTCTACAACAATGTATTCACATTTATATCACATTTGATGATATATTACCACAGTACAATATTGATGCCGTATTCCATAATACATCCACCAATATGAATGTGTTGAATCTGTATCTTACCATATATTATTCCTCATTTCTAAATATCCACAAACTTCCGTCCTCTCATATTCAGACATATCATCTTTTTTTTCTCACCATTCCTATCAGTCTAAACACTTAACAAATGCTCATGCATGTGAATCAAACATATGCGACTCAGACTAGGGATCAGTTGCTATTATCTGCTATGACATGACTAAAATGCATATAACTTGACATGTATTTCAAAAACGCCCATATAAGATGCTAATTCTGGGCTCTGATACCACATTTGTAGCACCCCACTCCCGCAAGACACGTACCCGACATTTTGCATGATATCCAAGTCCGTGCCCCTCGAGATTGGCGTGCTAGAACACTCAATAAGTCAAAACTTAGTACATTTTTTTTGAAACCACAAACATAATATGTGGAAATCCATAACCAAATCGGTCTAGCTTTATTCACAAAAATTTTCAATCATAACAATACAATCAACAGAATTTTAATAGCCATTTGGAGCCCATTACAAATAAAAAACACTTTAGTCATAATGTCCTTACATTACAATGTCATTCATATACACATTGTACGGTATTTATGAGTATATAATTTGATACAAAATTTACGGAATATACAATTCAGTATGAAAATAAAGAAATACAATGTAGATGCCAACTGATCCCGACCTCTACCTCTTACTTGAATGCAGTAGGTATACTCCTGTTTGCCTAATAGGGTATTCTTCTGATCCTGAAAAATATTTGCAAATTTTGGGTGAGTTTTGCGAACTCAATAAGTGACTATCATCGATGGCTCACCCAGTCATATAACACATAATTCACATTCATATCATTTCACATTTCACACTCAATACACTTTAATCATTCATATTATGCATATGCAGTGCACATGAGACCCACTTTCCATTTATTACTTTGTTGTAACCAAGTGCCTAAACTGTCCCGTATCCATTGGATACCAGACTCATTACTAATTGTCCTTTATCTGATAGAGATATAGGGTTCATTTTATATAGTGAGCCTTAGGCTCTTAATCACTTTCTAAGCTCAAGGCTCTTTTCACACTTTGAGCTTTAAGCTCTGATTGGTGGCTACTCTGGT
>JAOQMP010000006.1:34608822-34620911 GCA_027563575.1 Erythroxylum pedicellare
TTACTTGTCATTTCAATTTTTTGCATTATTTGCTCTCATAAAAACAAATTCTCATTCACTTTAACTTTAACTTGGTACTTAATACTCATTTCCTTTGAATCACAACCACAATCATATGAACCCCTTCATCTCCATTATACACATGTCTTTGCACTTTAATACCAACAATTCATTCACTATTGTTGTTGTGACATTATATGATCATACAATATCCAAACTCTCATTCTTTCTTATAAATTCTCCAAGATTCTAGACCTTCGGGTTTGATTTCCATAATCCATAAGACAATGAAAATGAGGTAATTTGGCAAAACTTTCTTCTAATAACATGTTCCCTATTATCTTAAGTTTCTAATAACACTAAGATCATATGATTTGTTCGATATTCCAAAAGTTATATTCCAAATAATTTAGACAATTCGTTAACTATATCAGTATTCTATGCCCAATTTCAGGTCAAAATTTGGAGCTATGAAGACAGAATTTAAATTTTATTTCTCTATAATAATTGTATCCCTATGTCTCTATTTTAATATAAATTGAGAATCATTCCATTTAGATAACTATATAACAAGTTATGCCTAAAATACCGAAGCATGTTCAGTGCTAATACTCCAGTTATCATTTTCCAGAACTCCTCATCAATTCCATCCCAAATTCATCAATCAATTTACCCTTAATGATTTCAGATGGTTAGATTTTTTGTGTATATGAATATCAATGTGTTATGAGTCTAATGTTTTAAGTACCATGTCATTTGGAGGTCAGAAGAAGAAGTTATATCCAAAAGAGTGAAGGATGTTCACATCAGTCCACTTCAATTCCAATTACTTCCCCATTGTCACCCTTGTGCTTGTGCATGATGGTGAGATCCCTTGTGAACCCTTAAGAGTCATGATCATGCTTGTTCACGATCATGCACTCCCATCTTTTCAAACTTCATTCTGACACTTCTAAAAGTAGACCTTCAGGTCAATGTTTCATGGCAATTTTAATAACGCAAATAAAAAATTTAGGGAAAACACTCTTCCAAAAAGTTGTTCCTTTAGGTCTTAATTTGCAAATGAAATCAATTTAATGCAATTTAGTTCGATATTCTGCAAGTTATGCTAAAATCACTAAAGACTATTCCAAACCACGAGAGAATCCACAAACTTAAATTCGAGTTAATTTGTGGTACTTTTAGAGACCGAATTCAATTTCTACTCCTTCATGAAAAATATAGCTATACGTCTTTAGTTTAATATGAACTTAAAATGATCGCATTTGGATATCTATAGACCAAGATATGGAAAAAAAATACAGATGCATGTTCAGTGGAAACACTACATCTATACATGTTAAGCACACTTCAACAGTATTCATCTTTAACTCTAATTCATCTCTACATCAATTTATGAATCATTAATCATCATACATGTAAAAGCAAGACATCAAAGTATACATTTCTTTACCCACATTCCAGCATACATAAATCACCATTTTATGTCCATTTAACCTCTAACTATCATCAAATATACTTACTTCAGTAAATCAACAAAAGTTCATGCTTATACTTGTTTAGCTTCACTTTCTTCAAATCACCAAGAAACCCTAGCTCCTCCACATACATGATCATCATTGTTGAAGGAGGACTAGATTGGGTCTTTTATCAACAAGAGGAGGATAGCAAGGTATTGAAGTGGATAGTATAAGATTACGGTCAAAAATCACTTGGCGGAGGGTGGTAGGAGTTTCGTATAAGGAGAGTAGTGAGGAAGATGAAAATGTGTTTAGTGAAAATGTTGTCTTTCAAATGGGAAATTAGGTGGGTTTTAGAAACTTATTGGATCATGACACCTTCCACTCAAATGGTTTATGCTAAATAACATTTAGTTGCTTGGTCCATTTGTCTCCAATTTCTAATCCAATTTTCTCCCAAGCTTTAGTGACACTTGTCATTAAATCTTAATGTCACTTATAAAACTTTCCACTACCATTGGACTTTTATTTGTACTACTATTCCTCAATTGTTCTATGACTTGACATTTTTTCTAGTCCAAAAAATCCTGAATTCTCGAAAAACTCACAAACTTCACCAAAATTCTAAAGCAATAAAATACACTCTCGAAATCAATTTCTAGCATATAAAAACGACAATTCTTAATGTAACACATTTGTAATTCAATTATTCCTAAAAAAAAGTCAAATGAGTGCATGTACAGTCATTTTATTATGTAGAAATTCAAATTCATGTGTGTGCGTGCTACATTATGCATGAGTATGAAATGCATTTTTCTTAGTCTCTCTTTGATCTCACATGTACTGAATATTTTTGGGTTCTACCTTAGTATGGAAATGGGATGTTATAAAGGCACCTCAAACACGTAATATTAAAGCTCAATGACTTCTTTAACCACACTTAAAACATAAATATCTAACTAAGTAACATAATCCTAAAACTAAACATACATGAATCAATTAATTAACCAATAAAAACATACTAAAGTGCCTTTAAAACATCATGCAACTTACAACTATCGATAATTAAAGGGGAGCATGCATTATGTATTACTTTAGCATAAGAGGAACTTACTAAATATTTTTTTTTTACTATCACCAAATATTTTTCATTGAAAAGGAGAGATTTTTGGATCAAGTAAGGTTATAACCTATAATTTTGATTATCAAAACATATTACCATTAGTGTCTTTTGTCTTTGGTGATATTAGGAATTTAATATATAAACAATTAGGTTCAATGGAAGATTAAAGTGAGAAAAGGAACAACTGATTCAATTGAGCAATCAAAGGATAGAGATAATAGCAAATTGAAGCATATATGCAATTTAAGTTAAGAACTAAGAATAAAAAGGAATCAATCATATAAAAATTTAAGGAAATCATTATAATCCTTTTTATAACCTTGTCTTGGTCATTTCAATAAATTATGGATCAACATTATATAATCATTTGTATATAGAGCATAATCCATAAATCATTTTATAATTAAGAGAAATTTTGTTTTGATCTTTAAATAAAATAACTTATTCTTTAATTTGCAAAAAGTTTTAAATGATTTTAAATCAAGTTTCGATTAAAATTTTTCTTTTGATAATTGAGACAACTTGGGAAATTTTTGGTTACATTGGATAAACAATGTAGGTGAGTGATCAAATAATGCCTATCAAAAGAAAGCAATAATATATAAATAAGTTTGTTGGTGCATTGATCGATCAATGCAACATATTTATTGACTAATATATCTATGTAATTAAATAATGTCTCTATACGGTTAACCAGTATTTTGAAAGATAACAAAATTAGGTACCATAAG
The DNA here is from genome assembly GCA_027563575.1 of Erythroxylum pedicellare. NCBI lineage: Eukaryota > Viridiplantae > Streptophyta > Magnoliopsida > Malpighiales > Erythroxylaceae > Erythroxylum > Erythroxylum pedicellare. The sequence continues at coordinate 34,612,137 of JAOQMP010000006.1, forward strand.
TTATTCCTAATGTTATTTGATGTATAAGTTGACCAATATGGTATAATGGTCAACTAATGCCATTACTAGTGGTTACAATAACTAATTTTTATTTCTAATAAATATTTTATTTTTTAAGAATAAATAGACCATATGGAGTTTGTAGGAGGTTGGTTGGGCATACTAAAGAGTTTTTTAAGAAATTAAAAATAATTTCAATTAATGGGAGAATATAAAAATTTTCAGGTCTGAATACAATAACCAAAATGACAACACTTTAATGAAGAAAATTTAATAGATTTAACCAGATCGTGTGTTTGTCAAAAGGGGTAAAACAAACCCATATGATAGTTGACATATACTCAGATCGTATAAATTAGGGATTGGAGTTATCAGCTCTTGAAATGGGAGTCGATAGAGGATGAAAGGTATATTGTATAACAAGTCCATAGGAAAATTGACAAAGGCTTGTACTAGAAAGTTCCAAGAGATTTGAACAAGCTGTATTTAGAGTTTCCAACAAGGAGGATGAAGGAGAGCTCTAGGGCTAGAATATATGTATCTGCATGGGACATCTCAACAACTCCAATGGATATTTTCTTTCATAGTGCATTTGTTAATCAATCTTCCCTTCCATGTGATTACGTATGCTAGCTTTAAAATTAAGAAATTAATTATGAGCCTACTAGATTAGGGCAACAGTTTTAAAATGTTAAACTATAGAAAAGCTTCTCCCTAATTCCAGAAATTAAGAAGGACAATACTTCATCTCTGGAACATGAGGTATTCTGAAAGCATTTGAGGTTCCTCTCTCTCTAGATCCACTTGATCGAGGAGGTGAAAGAGATGGTGTAAGTTTGCTTATTATGGTTAGGAGTATTATCCAGTGTCAGTTTCCAATTTAGAGCGTCTATGAAGACATTTCCTACTTTAGAAACCAAAGACAATTTCTGAATCCTTTCGTATATAAATTGTGAGAAAGGAAATAGGAAGAGTAAGTGGTCTTTATATTCTTCCTCTCTTTCATAAAGGACACAGGTGGTGCTGGAAGGGATGAAATCCATCATATCTAGGAGTATCTAGGAATGAGTGACTTGTTCCATATTATAGGGTACCATATAAACCCTAGGATATCCTAGTTCTACCATTCCTTGAATTTTAAGATGCTGAATTTGCTGGGGATATATTAAGACAATGAAATGAATCTTGTCTTCCTAAGTCAAGTTGGTAGTTGGGGGGGTAAAACGTGACAATTCTATGGGAATACAGCATTGGTTGTCTATGATAAGGGGGCCTATAGTTGTCCAATTTTCATGCCACAAAAAAGCCTTTTTCTCCATTTACAACCTTACGTAGAACCATATGCTCTAAAATAGGTCTTAATTTCAATAATTAGGTCAAGGACCAAGAAAATTTGGATTTTATAGGAATGAAATAAAGGCTAAAACCTTTTCAAATGTAGCTATGGAACCATCTAATATAAAATGAATTATTATCCAATAATATGCTCCAAATATTTTCGATAAAGGCTAATTAAAGGTTCCAATAAAGGTTAATCTCAGTCTACCCTCTTCTTTTCTCACACAAACATGAAATCATTTAACCTTCGAAATTTGGCTGTTCAAGTTTAAATTCCCCTAAAACAATCTTCTAAATAGCTTCTCAATAGTTTTGATGACTCCTTTAGCTAGAGTCATGTTGGCAGACTAGTAAATATGGAGGAAATTTCACATAGATTTGTTAAGTTGTAATCTCCCTCTAGATGAGAGAACCTTATTTTTCCACAAGATAAAGCTTCTTTTATTTTTTCTACTAAGGCGTAGCATTCAGAGAATTGTATCCTTTTGGTAGTAATGGCAGCCTTAAATAGGTCAAAGGTGAAGGTTTATTGTTCATACCAGTGATTTAAGAGATTCTATCTTCCATCATGTTTGAACTAGTATCCAAAATAAAATGGCTTTTTCTGAGATTCACCTTCAGACCTAAAAAATCTCTAAATGTAGACAATGTAAAGATGAGTAGTTCAATAAATTTACTTTAAGACTTGAAGAAGAGTAATAATTCATCTGTAAAGTATAAGTTAATAAGTCCTACTCTCTTACATCTACTAAGGAATTTAAAGTATTTGTTACTTCCAACTTTATAAAGAAAAATTTGTTTTAGCATATCCATGCATCTGATAAAGAGATAAAGGGAAATGGGATCCCCTTATCTCATTCCTCTAGCACTCTTAAAGATATCAATCAGCGTACCATTAATTAGAACTTTATAGGATGGAGAAGTAATGCAGGCCTTAACCCACCTAATAAATATATTGGGGAATCCCAAGATCTCTAAAGTTTGAAGGATAAAGCTCCATTTTATGATACAATTAAGAGAACTATTCTTCTTCCAATACTCATTCATCAGTTCTTGAATAACAGAGATGTTATCCCTATCATTCTTCTTTGAATAAAGGCACTCTAGTTGTCAAAGACTAGAGAATACATAACAATCGTTAACCTATTAGCTAGAATTTAGAAATTACCTTATATAAGAAGTTAGTGCAAGCAATGGGTTTAAAATCTTCAAAGGATGAAGGGAAAGATGACTTAGGAATCAAACATATATTTTTTTTATCCCCTTTAGTAGCAGCCCTTTAGAGAAAAATTTGAATACTGCTTTCATCACCATAGGTCTAATTTCTTGCCAAGTGTTTAAAAAGAAGTAACCATTAAAGCCAACAGGTCTTGGGGATTTGTTTGGATTCATTGGAAGACGACCTGATCTATCTTTTATCCCTCCATAGGCTTAGAGAGAAGTGCAACTTTCTCTTGAGAGATTCTCTTTTTAATGAAAGAGAAAAGAGAAGTAGAAGTTACTAGTGTATGAGAACATCCATAAAAGATCTTAAAGTATTTCTCAACCTTATACAAGAGATCCCGTTGCTGAGCAATCTCCCTTCCATCATGAATTTTAAGAGAACATATTCTATTTGAGTTTTTCATAGCTAAAATAGAGTTAAAGAAGAATTTAGTGCACCTTTCACCTCATTTAATTTAGTTAGCTTTGGCCCTTTATTTTATGAGGCTATCATGGCCTTTAGTGGTAGACAAGTAATCACTCAAAAGAGTCATTTTATTTTCCAATAAGAGAGAATTGATAGGATCTCTAACAAGCTAACCTTGAATAAGGGCTTGCTCATCTTTAGCTTTAACAACAACTATTTATATAGAGGAAGCTCTTCTATTTATAATTCTTTTTATCTCAACTTTAATAGCCTTAAGCTTGTGAACACAGACAAACTGATGAGTTCCCATAACTAAAAGCTTCAATCCCCTTTGGAATGCCTCAGAAAATCGATTATCCTCAATCAAAAAATTATTAAATTTGAAAAGATCTCTCCTTTCCTGAATTTGGAAAAGGTTTTCTACCTACATTGGTGAATGATCTAAAAATAATGGATTTAGAAATGTAGACAAACTATCAGAAAATTGGGTTAGCCAATCCTAATTCACCAAGATATGATCGAGTTTCTTCCTTATTAGCCATTTATTAGACTATTTATTGCTCTAAAATTAGAAATGCCCCTAAAATTTCAAGTCCAAAAACTCCAAATTTGGCCCACATAAAATCACTAAAGTTAGATAAGATGTTTCTCAAGATGTTGTGTCCATCAAATTTAGGTCTATATAAGGTAAAAATGAAATCCCCAAATAATAGCCAAGGTCCATTCATTCTCTTTTGAAAATCTATCAAGTTTTCCCATAAGAGCTTTATTTAAAAACATGATTAGCACCATCTATAAATGAGGACAAAAATTCATCCTTTTCCTAAATAAGTTTCCATTCTAGATATATTACTTGTATCTCCACTTCAACAATTTCAACATCGACAAAAGTAGGATCATATCCTATAATGATTCTCCCATTCCTATGGGCTTGATGATTAGAGATATATTTTCATCTAGAACCCAGTTTATTGATAATCTTAAGATTATCAAGTCTAGTTTTTATTCCACAAAAGCAAAGATCCATGGATTTAAATTATAAACAGAATCGCACTCACAGTCTATGTGATGACCTTAGTTATTATAAGCATTAAGAGGTTGGAGAGAGCATATGTGCATTATATAACATATAGAAAGCCTTTTTTTCATTGGTGTAAGCAATAAAATGAGTTTTAAAGTTGTATAATTGGGAAATTACTTAAGATGAACTCATTAAGGGTTATTTTGACCTTGAACAGGATTTATAAAGGGCACTCTTTATCATAAACTGGTTAGATGATTGTAGGGGTTTCTTTTCACTTATGGAAAAGAAGATGTTGTATAGAAGGAAGAATATAATGAATTTTGAAGAGGAGTTTAGGGAGTGGACATAGGCTAAAGGTTATTTAACTGAATCATTATGAATTGACTTTATCTTTTTTTTTTGCTCTATTTTATTTATTATCGTGATTGATTTATAATTAGTATAAGTGAATTTTTTATATTCATTAGGTTTAAAAAAGAACAAAGTGAAAACACATAATTAACCTTCTCTTCTGTGTCATCCTATTGCCAATATAGATGATTTGCATACTTCAAAGTGCTATGTTATAAATATTTATTCACTATTTAGTCATAGTTGAGGTATTTCTCACTATTAGACTTACGTTATTCCTAATATCTCCACTTCATGATGATGAGCTCTTTTATGTCAAGAAGCATCCGGCGGAGCCCTAATTTTTCTTATTTTTACTTCATTTAAAAATATTTTGTCAAAGACATTTTATCCTTATATTGATGATGTCTTAATAATTTTCATCTCTTTAATGCTATTTTACTTTTTGATTAATTATAAATATCAATCAAGTGCTTTTAAAGACATCTATAAGCATTGGAACACATTAATGGATACCTTCTATATGCTAAATGGAGAGGAATTGCTTACTTTTTAGGACATATGATATATTTGTAGTCTTCCAATTGATTTTTATAATTAGCTCATCTCTTTTTATAGAAAAGCCTATTGGTGATGATCTCTTTGTAGATCATCTCCAATAGGCTTTTCTATAAAAATATCATCTTTTACCTACTTGTAGGTATGTATTTTTCATATTCCATATGTGACACATTAAATAGGCATGTGGTTTATACATCAACATTGAAGACTGCATCAACTTTTATTATAAAGATCCTCATAGGAATTTATAATCACCACCTTATAAGTTGACTAGGAGTATAGTTCTTAAAGTAAACTATAACCCTAATGATAAGATTGATCCTCCATCATCACGATCTATGATATGGCATCAATGTTTAATGATTATGGAATACCATATCTTTTTAGAGAGATATATGCTTAATTGCCTTCTTTTCTTATCAAGTTGGTAATTTTTCTTGTTTTTCATTCGTGTCAGTTTTATTTTGTGACACTTTCAAATTTGCTTCTTTTATGGATGAGTAATAACATTTTAAGCTAATAATTCCAACATTTATTAAGGATTAAGAGCGATTGTCATAACATATTACCTAAGATGAGATATTACGACCTTTCCTCTTTACTACTTATAATTTTAGATTATTGAGAGGTATGACTTATATTTTTCATCACCTTAGCTCATTCTTGAACGTAATGTCTGCTAGTGAAAGATGTGTTGAGAAAAAAGTTAGAAACGTTAGATTGCCTTTTAATAATGGCTTCTTTAGACATCTTTTAGTTGGAAGCCCCATTTAGCTCTTTACACATCCCAAATCACTATTGGGTTGATTATGACTCCCTTTCTGCACAAATCAAAGAGGAGAACAAAATTTATTATAATCTAATATAAGTATCTCCTAAATATACATACCAATGAGGAGGTGAAAACTCCAACTCCTAGTCATATGTTTCTTTGGCATAAGATAAAGGATATAAATACTTTTTATCCTTAAAAATCTATCACTTTTATTATGCTCCTCCTCCTTATCAATAAGTTCTAAAGCTTCATATATTTCTTCTGAATTTTTATAACTAGTCTTAGGAATATTATGTGCATTATGTTCAAATACATTTATCTTTAAAAAAATCTTCATTAGGTTAAGAGGCATTTGTATAGTTTGAAAGATGTGGAGCTCTCCTTTTTCTTTGCCTAACCTAAGTGTAGGATTCCCCTAATAACATCAATAATAAGTCTGCCTATAGCTAAGAAAGGTCTTCCTAAGATCACCAAAACCCCAACATCATACTTCATATCTATCACTAAAGAGTTGATTGGAAAGACTAATTTCCCTTTTTTTGTAAGTAAGACTTCTACATTTATAATAGGATACTTAATGGAGCAATCCACTAATTGGAGAAACAAGTTCAGTAGCTTGACGTCTCTTAGCCTTAACTTATTAAACATAGATAAAAGCATTTTATTTATACTAGCACCTATGTCACACAAATAATCAATTGACTTTGAATTACCAAATTTATGAAGAGTAAAGAAACTCCCTAAATCCTTTAACATTGTAGGTAATTTGTTGTGCAAGATGCTATACTCCTCAATCAAAGAAAATATATCATACTCCTTTAATTTCTTCTTGTTGGAGATGATCTCTTTCAAGAACTTCTTATGAGAAGACATATAAGTTAATTCTTTGGTGGTGAAGGGTATGTTTATGTTTAATTTATTAAAGGCCTCCAAAATTATGGTTAACCCATATTCTTTGGTCTTTAGTTTGGGCCTTTGAGGATACATAATCGGTAGCATAATAGGCTTCATATATATTGGAATTTATATTTGATTAATGCTATAAATGGATGAAACTAACACCAATCCTATAATGTTCCCTCTACTCGTATTGTCGATAATAACATTGGCACCAAATGTAGGTAAAATTGGTCTCATTTCTCTTATAATTTCCTCTTTTTCTAACTGCTCCTCAACTTTTTTCAACTTCAACACATTGATGCCTTTTGTAACATCATATCTAATTGGTTTTCCACTCTTTAATATATTACATAGACGATATCTAAAGTTAACCTCATTATTGCTTGGAAGCTTTCCTTAACCTCTTTTCCCTATTAACATAGGCGCGTTGTAATGCTATATAAAATAAATTAGACCTACTATTGTAGTAGTGGTGAGTCTAGGTCGATCCTACAGAGAATGTTCGGTTCGCTTTTGTTATGAGAATAGCTGGTGTTTAGGTTATAGGGGGTTTTATTTGGTTTCAAAACAAGAAAATAAAATAAAACTAAACTAAAATAAACAAATTAAAGAAAACATTTGAAAATGATGAATTCGTTGAGAGTCCGATTCTTTGTTTTAATCTTGCCTACATGCAGTTTGTAGCACCCCACCCTCTCCAGACACGTACTAGACATCCTGAGTAATGTTTGAGTACGTACCCCACAAGGGCGACATGCTAGAATAGTCAAACACTTGAAACTTAGTACAACTTTTTCAAATTTATCATACATATATGTGGAAAACAATAATAAAAATCGGGTCCATTTTAGATACAAAACACTTACAATCATAATGTCATTACAATATAAATGCATTTACATACACCTTGTATAATAATTTTGGAATACATTCCTTAATAAAAAAAATTATCAAAAATTCTATGCAGATGCAAACCAATCCTGACATCTATCTCTTAATTGATTACAGTGGCTATACTCCTGTTTGCCTAACCGGGTAACTCTTCTGAGCTTGAAAATTATTGCAAATTTTAGGTGAGTTTTACAAACTCAGTGAGTGACCATTCTCGATGGCTCACTTAATCACATAACATATATCAACCCTTATAAACACATAATTCACATCTTTTCATTTATAATCATTTCATTCATTCAAACACTTATCACGTTTAGAAATCATTCAAACTATTTAAAACATACATATCATATGCATATGTGATGCTTATGAGACTCAATTTTAATTATTATTATTGCGACCGAGTGCCTATAACTATCCCATATCCATTGTGAATATTGGGATCATTGATAACTATCCTATATCTGTTGGAGATATCAGGCTCATTTTACATAATGGTCCTTTGGCTCTTAATCACATTTATATTTCGAGTTTTAAGCTCTTTTTCACTTTCTGAGATTTAAGGTCTTTTTTGGTGGCTACTTCGTTCACAACTGCCTTTATTTTTTATGCATTCATGAAATGAAATGCATCACATTTATTCAATCAATTGAAAATGCTCAATACATCAGATACAACAGTAGCTTTACTGAGCAATACTCATTTACTCAATCATAATCTTTTAGTAATTCTATCCATTGTCTTAGACTTATATTCAGTTCCTTTAAACTTAATAATTACCTTAAACTTAAATGATTTGTATATTTACATATAATGTCTCCAAGCTCTCAAAATAATTACTATTACAGTAAGGTTCAAATCATGTATCAAGTAATCAACTCATGAGATTTTAATTGTCTCAATGCATATTTAATTCACTTTATTATGCTGCATTAGATTTCATCCTAATCTCAGGTGTGAAACATGATGTTATAATTCCTTAAAAGTCTCTTTACGTTCATCAGCCATACAATTTACACATTTTTCCTTAAACATTTTTGTCAAAGGGCTAAGATTAGTAAAAATCCCTCAACAACTTTTGGTAGTGTCCAATATATAGCTTGTTTTAGAAAACTCCAAATATCTTATAAATTCCTTGGAGTTTCTGTTGGCCCCTAAATTTTTTTCTTGGTGAATAAGTATGATTTAAATGATTTTTGAGGTTTTGATATATTAATTTTTTTATTTAATTATTATGTCAAAGTTAGTAGGATTTATTGAATGGGTAAGTGGAATTAAAGTGTTAAGGTTATAAGAATGTTC